>LNAC01000857.1:182296-247757 GCA_002007465.1 Ailurus styani | reverse complement strand
GGATGGGTGAGCCTGGTGGTGGGTATTAAGGAGGGCACGAATTGCATGGAGCACTGGGTGTGGTGCATAAACAATGGATCTTGGATCACTGAAAAAATAACACAAAAAATTTTTAAAAAGCTTCTCTGTATGTTAATTAATGAAATTTATTTTATTTTATTTTTTTTCTAAGATTGTATTTATTTATTTGTTTGACACAAAGAGAGAGCAAAAACAGGAGCACCAGCAGGGGGAGGGAGAGGGGGAGGGGGAGGGGCAGGCAGAGGGAGAAGCAGGCTCCCCACTGAGCCGGGAGCCTGACATGGGATTCAACCCCAGGACCCTGGGAATATGACCTGAGCCAAAGGCAGCGGTTAACCAACTGAGCCAGTCAGGCGCCCCGACTAATGCAATTTAAACAAAAAATTAAAAAACTAAAACAAGGGCACCTGGGTGGCACAGTGGGTCAAAGTCTCTGCCTTCGCCTCAGGTGTTGGGATCCAGGCCCACATAGGGCTCTCTGCTCAGCGGGGAGCCTGCTTCCTCCTCTCTGCCTTCCTCTCTGTCTACTTGTGATCTCTCTCTCTCTGTCAAATAAATAAATAAAATCTTTAAAAAAAAAAGCAACCTCTGGGGTGCACAAATCCCTTCAAATAAGTACTTCTGTATCCTTTGGGTAAATATCTATTAGTGGAATTGTTGGATCACAGGGCAGTTCCCTGTGCAAATTTTTGAGCAACCTCCATGTTTTCCGGAGTGACTGCACCAGTTTGCATTCCATCTAACAGTGCAAGAGGGTTCCCCTTTCTCAGCCTCTTTGCCAACAGCTGTTGTTTCTTGTATTGTTAATTTTAGCCATTCTGACAGGTGTGAGTTTGTATGTAATTTTGATTTTGATTTGTGTTTTGATTTATATTTTCCTGTTGATGGGTGATGTTGAGCATTTTTTCATTTTTTGTTAGCCCTCAGAATGTTTTCTTTGGAAAAATGTCTATTTATGTCTTCTCTCCTTCTCTTAACTGGATGATATGTTCTTTGGGTGTTTAGTTTGATAAGTTCTTTCAGGATTTTGAATACTAACACTTTAGGAGATATTTGCATGAATCTTCTCCCACTGCCTTTTAGACTGCTTTTTAGTTTTCTTGATTGTTTCTTTCACTGTGCAGAAGCATTTTATCTTGATGAAGTCCCAATAGTTCATTTTTGTTTGTTCCTTTATTTCCCTTTGTCTCTGGAGACCTGTCTAGTAAGAAGTTGCTCCAGCCAGGATCAAAGCATTTCTGCCTGAGTTCTCCTCAGGATTTTGATGGATTCTTGTCCCATATTTAGGTATTTCATCCATTTTGAGTTTAATTTTGTGTATGATGAAAGTCATCCAATTTCATTCTTCTGTAGGTGGCTGTCCAGTTTTCCCAATTCCATTTATCAAAGAACTGTCTTTTGTCCATTAGATATTCTTTACTGCTTTGTTGACCATTAGTTCACTATATAGTTGTGGGTCCAATCCTGGGGTTTGTATTCCGTTTCATTGATCTATATGTCTTTTTTTGGGCCAGTACCATGCTTTCGTGATGACTACAGATTTGTCATAATAGCTTGAAGTCTGGAGTCATGATGCCTCCAGTTTTGTTTTTCTTTCTTTCTTTCTTTTTTAAATTTTATTTTTATTCTTTGCCCAAGGCGTACAGGTCTGTGAATCATCAGGCTTACATCTTTCACAGCATTCACCAAAGCACAAACCCTCCCCAATGTCCATAACCCACCCACCCTATCCCTACCCTCCCACCCCCCAGTAACCCTCAGTTTGTTTTGTGAGATTAGGAGTCTCTTATGCTTGGTCTCCTTCCCCATCCCATCTTGTTTCANCAGCATTCACCAAAGCACACACCCTCCCCAATGTCCATAACCCATCCACCCTATCCCTACCCTCCCACCCCCCAGTAACCCTCAGTTTGTTTTGTGAGATTAGGAGTCTCTTATGCTTGGTCTCCTTCCCCATCCCATCTTGTTTCATTATTGTATTGGCTATTCAAAGTCTTTTGTGGTTCCATACAAATTTTAGGATTGTTTGTACTAACTCTGTGAAAAATCAATGTGGTATTTTGGTACAGGTTGCATTAAAAGTTTATATTGTTTTGGATAGTATAAACATTTTAACAATGATTGTCCTTCCAACCCATGAACATGGAATGCTTTTTCCTTTGTGTCCTCTTTCCCATGTGTTTCTTTCTTTCAAAAGTGTTCTATAGTTTTCAGAGTACAGATCTCTTACCTCTTTGTTTAGGTTTTTTCCTAGGTATCTTATTGTTTTTGGTAGAATTGCAAATGAGATAGATTCCTTGATTTCTTTTCTGCTGCTTCATTATTGATGCATAGGAATGTAACATATTTCTGTATGTTGATTGTATATCCTGTGACATTACTGAATTCATGTATAGGTTCTAGCAATTTTTTGTGTGTGGAATCTTTTGGGTTTTCCACATAGAGTATCATGTGTTCTGCAATAGTGAAAATTTGATTTCTTCTTTGCCTATTTGAATTATTTTTATTTATTTTCATTGTTTGATTGCTGAGGCTAAGAATTCCATTACTATATTGAAGAACAATGGTGAGAGTGGAGATCCCTGTCTTGTTCCTGACCACTGAGAAAAAAGCTCTGAGGTGTTCCCCATTGGGGATGATATTAGCTGTAGGTCTTTGTACTTGGCTTTTATGATATTGAGGTACATCCTATCTATAAGGACTTTGTTGAAGGTTTTTATCAAGAATGGATGCTGTAGGGGCACTGGGGTGGCTCAGTCCATTAAGTGTCTGCCTTTAGTTCGGGTCTAGGGTCGAGACCCATGTCGAGCTCCCTGCTTGGTGGGGAGTTGTGGGGAGCCTGCTTCTGCGTCTGCCTGTCACCCCCCTGCTTCTGCTCTCTCTCTCTCAATCTCTCTCTGTCAAATAGATGAATAAAATCTTTTAAAAAGGAATAGATGTTGTATTTCTGAAATGCTTTTTCTGCATCTATTGACAGGATCATGATTTTTATCCTTTCTTTTACTAATGTAGTGTATCATATTGAGTGATTTGCAAATATCGAACCACCTCTGCAGCCCAGGAATAAATCTCACCTGATTGTGGTGAATAATTATTTTAATGTACTATTGGATGCAACTTGCTTGTATCTTGAGAATTTTTGTTGTCTGTGTTCATCAGTGATATTGCCTTGTAATTCTCCTTTATATTGGGACCTTTGCCTGTTTTTGGAATCACAGTAATGCTTGCCTTGTAGAAGGAGTTTGGAAGTTTTCCTTTCATTTCGATTTTTTTGAATGATTTGATAAGAATAGGTGTTAACTCCTCTTTAAATGTCTGGTACAATTCCTTGGGAAAAAAGCCATAGACTTTTGTTTTTTGGGAGATTTTTAGTTACTGATTCAATTTCATTGCTGGTTATGGGCCTGTTCAAATTTTCTATTTCTTCCAGTTTCAGCTTTGGTAGTTTGTATGTTTATAGGAATTTGTCTATTTCTTCCAGAATGCTCAGTTTGTTAGCATATAATTTTTCATAATGTTCTCTTTTAATTGTTTGTATTTCTGTGGTGTTAATCATGATCCCTCCTCTTTCATTCATATTTTTTTGATCCTTTCTCTTTTCTTTTTGATACAACTGGCTAAGGGTTTATCGATTTTGTTAATTATTTCAAGGAGCCAGCTCTTAGTTATTTTGATTGGTTCTACCGTTATTTTTGTTTGTGACTATATCACTTATTTTTCTCTAATCTTTATTATTTCCTTTTTCTGGTGGATTTAGGCTTTACTTGCTGATCCTTTCTAGTTCGTTCATATCAATATTGCAGTATTCTTCCCCCTTAGGACTGCCTTTTCTTTCTTTTCTTTTTAGATATTTTATTTTTTATTTTTTTAAGATTTTATTTATTTATTTATTTGACAGAGAGATATAGAGAGAGCACAAGTAAGTAGAGCGGCATGCAGAGGGAGAGAGAGAAGCAGGCTCTCCGCTGAGCAGGGAGCCTGATGCGGGGTTTGATCCAGGACCCTGGGATCATGACCCAAGCTTAACCAACTGAGCCACCCAAGCGCCCCAGGACTGCCTTTTCTGAATCCAATGTTTTGGACTGTCATTTTTTTTTTCATTTGTTTCCATGTACTTTTTAATTTCTTCTTTAATTTCCTGGCTAACCCATTCATTCTTTACTAGGATGTTCTTTAACCTCAACATATTTGTGGTTTTTCCTATTTTTTTTCTTGTGCTTGACTTCAAGTTTCATAGCATTGTGGTCTGAAGATATGCATAAGATCTCAATGTTTTTGTACTTGTTGAGGGCTGCTTTATTACCCAGGATATGGTCCATCTAAAGAATGTTCTCTGTGCACTTGAAAAGAATGTGTATTCATAAAATATTCTGAATATATCTGTTATGTTCATCTGGTCTAGTTTGTTAGTGAAAGCCATTGTTTTCTTGTTGATTTTCTGCTTAGATGATCTGTCCATTTTGTGAATGTGGTGTTAATGTCCCCTACTATTATTGCATTGTTGTCAATGAGTTCCTTTATGTTTTCTGTTAATTGATATTAATTGATTTATATATTTGGTTATCTCAATGTGGAGCCATAAATATTTACTATTGTTATGTCTTCTTAATGGATAGACCCCTTAATTATGATATAATGCCATTCTTCATCTCCTGTTACAGTCTTTGTTTTAAAATCTAGTTTGTCTGATATAAGTTTGGTACTCTGGCTTTCTTTTGACATCCATTAGCATGGTAGGTGGTTTTCTATCTCCTCACTTTCAATCTGCAAGTGTGTTTAAGTGTATAGTGACTCTCTTGTGGGCAGCATATAGGTGGGTCTTGTTTTTTTATCTATTATGATACCCTTTGTCTTTTGACATTTAGCCCATTTACATTCAGAGTGATTATTGATGTTTATGAACTTAGTATCATTTTGTTACCTGTAATGCTGGTGTTTCTTGTGTTGTTCTCTGTTCCTTTCTAGTGCATATGACTTTTGGTCATTTTCCCCAATCAAAGTGTACCTTTTAATATTTCTTGCAGGGCTGATTTACTGGTCATAAACTCCCTTAGTTTTTTGTTTGTCTGGGAAATTCTTTATCTCTCCTTCTACTCTCAATGACTAGTTGGCTACAGAATTTTCCCATTCAGTACATTGAATATATTCTGTTCCTGCTTTCACTCTTGTCACTTTTCTGTGGACAGTTCTGCTGCGCATCTGATCTATTTTCAGATCTGTCTCCCCTTGTAGGTTAACAACTTTTCCTTTTGCTGCTTTTAGGATCCTTTCCTTGTCTGTGCATTTTATGCATTTTACTATGATATGTTTTTGCTGGCCAGCTTTTGATGAATTTAATGGGAGTTCTTTGTGTTTCATGAATTCAGTGTCTGCTTCCTTCCCCAGATTAGGGAAGTTTTTAGTTTTAACTTGTTCAAATAAACTTTCGGTTCCTTTTCTCTTTCTTCATCTTCTGGGACTTCTATGATACAAATGTTATTATGCTTTAAGGATTTACTTAACTTCCTAAGTTTACATTCATGATACAATACCTTTCTTTCCCTCTTCCTATCAACTTTATTATTTTCCATCTTTATCTTCTATATAACTGATTCTTTCCTGTGCTTGTTCCATCCTTGTTTTAATGTTATTTATTCAGGTTTTCATCTCAGTTATGACATTTTTAATTTTGGCCTGACCAGATTTTAGTTCTTTTATCTCTGTAGTAAGGGATTTTCTAGCATCTTCTATGCTTTATTCAAGCCCAGCTCATATCCTTATAATTGTTGCTATAAAGTCTAGTTAAAATATCTTACTTATAGTCATGTTGGTTAAATCCCTGTCAGCTACTTCTTTCTGTTCTTTTTGTTCTTTTTCTTTTTTTTTTTTGAAATAGTTTCAGAGGTAGAACTTAGTGAATCATCAGTTTCATATAAAACCCAGTGTTCATTATATCAAATGCCCCCTTAACACCCATTGCCCAATCATCCCTTCCCAATACCTACCTCCCCTCCAGAAACCCTCAGTTAGTTTCTCAGAGTTCAACTTATCTTATGGATTGCCTCTGTCTCAGTTTTCATCTTATTTTATTTTTCCTTCATTTGCTCTATGTTCATCTGTTTTGTTTCATAAATTCTGCATATGAATGAAATCATAGGGTATTTTTCTGTTTCTGACAGACTTATTTCAGTTTGCATAATACCGTGTAGTTCCCTATACACCATTGCAAATAGTAAGATGTCATTCTTTATGAAGTCTAATTATATTATATTGTGTATCTATATAATATATGATATATAGAATATTCTTTATCCATTCATATATAATATCTATCTATCTATCTACACACACACACACACAAACATATATATATATATATATATCTATATATCTTTTATCTATTCATCCATGGAAATCTCAGCTCATTCCATATTTTGGCTATTGTGGATATTGCTGTTACAAATACTGGGGTGCAGGGAGGATGGGCAAGATGGCAGAGAAGTGGGAGTCCCTGTTTCAACGGGTCCCCTGAAGTGAACTAAATATCTACCAGAACGCTCTAAGCACCCATGAAATCAGCCTGAGAAGTAAGGTTATACACTTATTGATCTCTACAGGGGCAGAAGATCATCACAAGTGAGCTAAAGCAAAGTGGCAGCACTCCGACTGATATCGGAGGATATACAGAAGGGGGAGGGAGTCACCAGAAATGACACACTGGAAAGTAATACCCCAATGCAAAAGTGCCTTGAGCTTGGGGACCAGCATTAACTTGGAGTCTGGTTAAAAGCACTCAAAAAGAGAAAAAGGTTTTCAGGGCAACTGGTGGAATCAAGTGGCCATGGGCACGGTCGTGAGCCCACAGTCACAGGACAGTCTCAGCTGGCGACCACCCATGCCTGAGAGAACCTAGCGGGGGCCCCAGTTCAAGGTCGCTGGGCCCATGGCTCTCTGCTGCCTGGGCTGAGTGCACCCCCGCCCATGCTTGAGAAAAATTGTTGTGGGCTCAGGCCTGCGGTATCTGAATTCTCAGCCATCCGTGACTTGCACCACTGCCGGGTCATGGGCGAGGACCCCAGACAGCAGTCCGGACATCCACCAGCACCTGGCTCCCGGGAACCAAGATCCTTTGTGGTCTTGGTGGCAGAGGTGTGCAGAGACGAGTGGGGGCCTTGGGCGACAACTGAGACAGTGGCTGGGAGTGCGCACTGCCTGTGGGAGGTTATGGTACTTAGTGGAGGCTACAGAGGGGAAGTCTGTGTGTTCTGGACCATCCAGGGCAGGGGGCACACTGAAGCTTATCTCTGAGGCAAAAGATTCCGGTCAGAATTTTTTTTTCAACTAGCCCTCTGAAAAGCCTCAAAAAGGCTTCCAAGAACAAAAACCTCCAGAGAACAAAACTTGAAAAACTGCTTTCATCAGAGCCCAGCCCCTTAATAGGGGGCAGGCTAATCAGCCCAAGCAAGACTGACTTAAAAAACAACTGAGCAGGCCCCTTCCCCAGAAGACAAGCCAAAGGAACAAGAGGACAATAACCACAGGGTCCCCATAAAACTGTAAAACCCCAACATCAGGGGAAAACAATATATTAAGCTCCTGGTATTGCCCCCAAACCTGTATATTTCATAGATACAACTTTTTTTAAAAATTCGTTCTTATGATTCTTCTTTTATTTTCTTAACCTACTTACCATTAAAACTAGATATTTAACACAACATATTTCATAATAACCTTTTAATTTGAACATTTTTTATACATATACCAGGGTTTATTTATCTTTATCTTTATCTTTTTAAATATATATATAATTTTAATATATAATATAATTATATATAATATATAATTATATAATATATAATATAATCATATATAATATATAATAATATAATAATATAATATAATATGCAATTATATATAATATTATTATATATTATATATTATATAATATAATTATATATTATATATTATAATATATATTATATAATATAATTATATATATAATATAGGTTTCAAGGTAATCCTTTTTCCCTATTCGATACTACCCCTATATATAAGCTAGTTTGAATATTCCTGTGTATCTGGAAAGTTGAGTCCTTTAACAAAGATAACAAGGTACACCCAGGAAGTACTGAAATAAGCTTCCTCGCCCACATTAAGGGTTTATAACCACCTTCCCATCTTATTTTTCTGTCAGAGTTTCAGTGTATTTGTTTTTGTTTTTGAACAATGTAAATCTTATTCTTGGGGTTCATTTTGGCTGGGTGTTTCTTCTTTTTTCTTCCGTGTCTCTTACATTTGTCAGTCTTTTTATTTGCTCATTTTTGGTTTATGTACCTTATAAACCTTACTATTGAGGCTCATTTTGGCTGGCTTTTTTCTTTTTTTCCCTCTCTTTTTTTCTTTTCTCTTTCTGATGGTGATTCCTGATTACTCTGAAACTTTCCAAGGGGCACCTTGACTGGATCGTGATTAATATATTCAGCTATTCATCCCCTCAACCACCTCTCACCAAAATGACTAGGAGGACGAACACCCAACAGAGGAAAATTCAGGGACTGTGACCTCTTCCACAGAACCATTGGAAATGGACATAAACAATATGTTGGAAATGGAATTCGTGGTGAAAATTGTCCAGGCAATGGCTAGATTGGAGAATACCATTAGTGGCAACATAGAATCTCTAAGGGCTGAAGTGAGAGCTGATCTGGCGGAAGTAAAATATACCATCAAGGAGATCTAATCTAATCTAAATACTCTAACCGCTAGGATAACTGAGGCACAAGATCGAATTAGTGATCTAGAAGATAGGCTGGTCAAAAAGCAGGATGAGGAGGAGGCATGGAACAAACAACTTAGAAGCCATGAGAACAGAAATAGGGAAATAAATGACACCATGAAATTTTCCAATTTCAAAATTATTGGGATCTCTGAAGGAGTGGAGAAAGAGAAAAGACTCAAAGAGGTAGTTTCCCAAATAATGGATGAAAATTTCCCTAATCTGGGGAATGGAACACGTGTTCATGTCCTAGAGGAAGAGAGGACACCTCCCAAGATCAGTGAGTCTAGAAAGACCCCAGACACTTATTTGTGAGATTCAAAAATCATAAATTCAGACAGGAGACCTTAAGGGTAGCTAGGGAGAAGAGATTTCTTATATATAGAGAAACAACCATCAGAATAACATCGGATCTGTCCACAGAATCCTGGCAATCCAGAAAGGGCTGCCAAGACATATTCAGAGCACTAAATGAGAAGAACATGCAGCCAAGAATACTTTATCCAGAAAGGCTGACATTCAGAATGGATGGAGACATAAAGAGCTTCCATGATTGGCAATGTCTAAGAGATTGTGTGACCAAAAAGCTGGCACTACAAGAAATATTAAGGGGGACTCTATAAAAGAAGAAAGAACCCAAGAGTGACATAGAACAGAATATTACAGAGACAATCTATAGAAAGGACTTCGTAGGTAACATGATGTCAGTAAAAACTTACCTTTCAATAATCGCTCTCAAAGTGAAAGTCCTAAATGCTCCCATAGAAAGGCACAGGGTTGCAGACTGGATAAAATGAAAGGAGCTGTCCATATGCTGTCTATAAGAGACACATTTTGAACCCCAAGATATATCCAGCCTGAAAGTGAAGGGATGTAGAATAATCTTTCATGCCAATGGACCTCAAAAGAAAACAGGGATAGCGATTCTCATATCAGATAAATTAGATCTTAAGGACTGTAATCAGAGATACAGGAGGACACTACATCATTCTTAAAGGGTCTATCCACCAAGAAGATCTAACAACTGTAAATATTTTTGCCCCCAACATGGGACCAGCTAACTCCATAAGCCAACTGTTAAACACAAAGAGTCATATTAATATGAATACATTACTTGTAGGAGATCTCAACACGCCACTCTCAGCAATAGATAGATCATCTAAACAGCAAATCAACAAAGCAACAAGAACTTTGAATGACACATGGGATCAGACGGACCTCATAAATATATACAGAACATTCCACCCTAAAAAAAAACAGAATACTCATTCTTCTGGAGTGCACATGGAACTTTCTCCATAATAAACCATATACTCTGTCACAAATCAGGGCTCAGCCGATACCAAAAGATACAGATTATCCCCTGTATGTTCTCAGACCACAATGCTTTGAAACAAGAAAAAGTTTGGAAGGAATTCAAACACTTGGATGCTAAAGACCATCCTGCTCAAGAATATTTGGGTCAACCAGGAAGTCAAAGAAGAACTTAAACAATTCATGGAAACCAATGAGAATGAAGACACATCAGTCCAAATCCTATAGGATATAGTAAAGGTGGTTCTAAGGGGGAAATACATAGCCATCCAAGCCTCACTGAAAAACATGGAAAGAACCCAAATACACCAAATCCTTTTACATCTTAAGGAACTAGAAAATCAACAACAATTTACCCACGCACAAGTAGGGAAATAATTAAGGTTAGGGCAGAGATCGACGAGTTAGAAATTAGAGATAGAGTAGAACAACACATCAATGAAACTAGAAGCTGGTTCTTTGAAAGAATTAATGAGATCTATAAACCATTGGCCAAAATAATCCAAAAGAAAAGAGAGAGGACTCAAATTAATAAATTATGAATGGAAGGGGCAAGATCATGAATAACACCAAGGAAATAGAAAAATTATCAGAAACTATTATCAACAGCTATATGGCAATAAGTTAAGCAACCTAGAAAATATGGATACATTCCTAGAAAACTATAAACTTCCAAGACTGAAACAAGAAGAAATTAACAACTTGAATCAACAAAGATCTAGTAACAAGGTTGAAACAGTGATCAAAACCTCCCAAAAAACAAGAGTGCGGGACTTGACGTATTTCCTGGGGAATTCTACCAAACATCCAAAGAAAAAAATAATATCTATTCTCCTGAAGCTGTTTCAAAAAATAGAAACAGAGGGAAAAGCTCCAGACTCTTTCTATGAAGCCAGAATTACCTTGCTTCCCAAACCAGGCAAAGACCCCATCAAAAGGAGAATTTCTGACCAATATCCCTGATGAATATGGATGCCAAGATTCTCAACAAGATCCTAGCTAATTGGATCCAACAGTACATTAAAAAAATTATCCACCATGACCAAGTGGGATTTATCTCTGGGATGTAAGTGTGGTTCAACATTCGCAAATCAATCAATGTGATAGAACAAATCAATAAGAGAAGAGAGAAGAACCACATGGTCCTCTCAATTGATGCAGAAAAAGCATTTAACAAAATACAGCATCCACTCCTGATTAAAACTATTCAAAGTATAGGGATAGAGGGAACATTCCTCAACTTCATAAAATCTGTCTGTTAAAAGCCCACAACGAATATCATTCTCAATGGGGAAAAACTGACAGTCTTCCCACTGAGATCAGGAACACGACAAGGATGCCCACTCTCACCACTGTTGTTCAACATAGTACTAGAAGTTCTAGCAACAACAATCAGACAACAAAAAGAAATAAAATGTTTTCAAATTGGCAAAGAAGAAGTCAAACTCTCTCTTCACAGATGATATGATACTTTATACGGAAAACCCAAAAGACTCCACCTCCAAAACTATTAGAACTCACACAACAATTCAGTAATGTGGAAGGATACAAAATCAATGCACAGAAATCAGTTGCTTACTTAGAAACTAGCAATGAAAATATAGAAAAGGAACTTAATCAATCGATTCCATTTACTATAGCACCAAGAACCATAAGATACCTTGGAATAAACCTAACCAAAGAGGAAAAGGATCTGCACACAAGGAACTAAAGAACATTCTTGAAAGAAATTGAAGAAGATACAAAAAGATGGAAAAGCATTCCATGCTCATGGATCAGAAGAATGAACATTGTTAAAACGTCTACACTGCCCAGAGCAATCTACTTTCAGTGCCATCCCCCTCAAAATTCCACCGGCATTTTTCAAAGTGCTGGAACAAACAATCCTAAAATTTGTATGGAACCAGAAAAGACCCCGAATCACTAAGGAAATGTTGAAAAAGAAAAATAAAGCTGGGGGCATCAAGTTGCCATACTTCAAGCATTACTACAAAGATTTGATCACCAAGACAGCATGGTACTGGCACAGAAACAGACACATAGACCAATGGAACAGAGCGGAGAGTCCAGACAGGGACTCTCAACTCTATGGCCAATTAATCTTTGATTAAGCAGGAAAAAATATCCAGTGGGGAAAAGGCAGTCTCTTCAATAAATGGTTCTGGGAAAATTGGACAGCTATGTATAGAAGAATGAAACTTGACCATTCTTTCACACCATACACAAAGATAAAGTTGAAATGGATGAAAGACCTCAACGTGAGGCAGAAATCTATCAAAATCCTAGAGGAGAACATAGGCAGTAACCTCTTTGACATTGGCCACAGCAACTTCTTTCAAGACACGTCTCCAAAGGCAAACAAAACAAAAGCAAAAATGAACTTTTGGGACTTCATCAAGATAAAAAGCTTCTGCATTGCAAAGGAAATAGTCAACCAAACAAAGAGGCAACCCATGGAATGGGAGAAGATATTTGCAAATGACACTACAGACTAACTTCTGATATCCAAGATCTATAAAGATCTTCTCAAGCTCAATGCCCATAAAACAGATAATCATATCAGAAAATGGGCAGAAGACATGAACAGACACTTCTCCAAAGAAGACATACAAATGACCAACAAAGAGATGAAAAAATGTTCATCATCACTAGCCACCAGAGAAACTCAAATCAAAACCTCATTGCAATACCACCTTACACCAGTTAGAATGGCCAAAATCAACAGTACAGTAAACAACAAGCGTTGGAGAGGATTTGGGAAAAGTGGATCCCTCCCTCACTGTTGGTGGGAATGCAAGTCGTTGCACTGACTTTGGAAAACCATGTAAAGATTCCTCCAAAAATTAAAAATAAAGCTACCCTATGACCCTGTGATTGAACTACCACATATTTACCCCAAAGATACAGATATAGTGAACAGAAGGGCCATACGTACCCCAACATTCATAGTGGCAACGTCCACAATTGCCAAACTGTGAAAGAGATGAGATGCCCTTCAATTGACAAATGGATAAAGAAGATGTGGTCCATATATACAATGGAATATTACTCAGCCATCAGAAAGGATGAATACCCAACTTTTGTATCAACATGGATGGGTCTGGAGGAGATTATGCTGAGTGAAATAAGTCAAGCAGAGAAAGTCAATTATCATATGGTTTCACTTACTTGTGGAACATAAGGAATAAAATCGAGGACTCTAGGAGATGGAAAGGAAAAGTGAATTGAGTTAAATTTGAGGGTGAGATGAACCATGAAAGACTGTGGACTCTGAGAAACCAACTGAGGGTTATGGACCAGAGGGCGGGAGGGGGTATGGGTGAGTCTGGTGGTGGGTATTAAGGATGGTACATATTGGATGGAGCCCTGGATGTAGGGCATAAGCAATGAATCTTGGATCACTGAAAAAATAAAAAAAAGAAACAGACCAAAACAATAAAAGAAAAAAATTAAATTAAAAAAAAACAATAACAAATACTGGAGTGAATGTGCACCTTAGAATCACTATATTTGTATCCTTTGGATAAACACCTAGTAGTGCAATTGCTGGGTTGTATGGTAGCTCTATTTTTAACTTTTTGAGAAACCTCCACACGGTTTTCCAGAGTGTCTGCAGTTTGCATTCCTAGCAATAGTATAAGAGGTTTCCCTTTTCTTTGCATCCTTGCTAAGATCTACTGTTTTTTGACTTAACTTTAGCCATTCTCACCAGTGTGAGGTGATATCTCATTGAGATTTTGATTTGTATTTCCCTGATGTCAAATGATCTTGAACATTTTTAAGCCAAAATAATTTAATCAACACTCCCAGGAAGTAGGAAAGTGTATATTTAACTTTCAATGAATTTAATGAAATTTAAGCTATGGTTGATTAAACCACAGAAAAATTTAAAGTTAGACCAACTAAACTAGCATATAGCAAAGCTATTTATTTTATGAACTAACAAAAAGTACAAGACTCTACAATCACAAAATACAATAAATGGAGTGCTATTTACAATCGGGGGAAAGAATGTTTCTACCTGGGCGCCTGGGTGGCTCAGTGAGTTAAAGCCTCTACCTTCGGCTCAGGTCATGATCCCATATCGGGCTCTCTTCTCGGCAGGGAGCCTGCTTCCTCCTCTCTCCTCTCTCTGCCTGCCTCTCTGCCTACTTGTAATCTCTCTCTCTGTGTCAAATAAATAAATAAAGTCTTTAAAAAAAAGAGAATATTTCTACCTGCATACATACAGTGGCATATTAACTGAGTTAAGTGATATGATAAATCTTGACTAACCCACTTCCTCTAACCTTAAAATTTTTAAAACTGTATTTTGTAGTCAGTAAACTTTCCATTTGTCAACTTGGATGTGAAAGATGCTATTTAAAACCAAACAGCAACTGTACATGGCTGGCTGAACATTTATAATTCAACAATTATACATCCTCCAAAATACAGCAGAATATGAACCACATAAATAAGACAAGGCAATTCAGAAGGATATCATTTTGTGGCATGTGCTCAGCTGAGCTTTGAGTAGGACTGTTGTGTGGGACTTACTCTTCCCACCTCTGCTTTTATGCACTAATACCAACTACTATCAGGGCAACTCATCTTGTGGTCACGACAGCTGGCTTTTTAAGAAAGAAGCAAGTTCCACGTCATATAAACTCATTTCATAAGTAAAAATTGCTTTTAAATGACTCTGTTTATGAATGTCTCTGAAAGTTTTCAGGGTTGGTCTACTCCAGTTGTGTACATCTTAAAAAATTACCAAAATAGCAACAGCTGATGATTCCAAAGGGGAAAAAAACTCATTGCCACAGGAAACCAAGTATTGTTGAATCACTATCTTTTTTCTTGGCCATTTGCTTTACAATTATTAAGTAAACCAAAAGAACTGTTCATTATACAAATATGTGTATATGCATATATGAATGAAATTAGTATCTAGTAATAGAAAATGTCTATATTCATGAAGTTCATCAACAGGATTCTGAGCTATTTTCTGGTGTGGAAAACAGACTTAGCATCTCCATCTCCAGTGGATTCACGTTTTCTCCCGAGATAACTAAGGAGTGCAATGGTCCTCCAAAGTCCACAGTACACATTTGCTGCAAAGTGCCTTCTGCAACTTTCTGGTCTTCAGGTCTAACCCTGGCTAAGCCAACACAGAGTGTCTTCTCAGTGACTGCTGGTTCTTCTCATATTTGTTGATTCCGAACAATCTCCAGAAGTTGCCAGGCTGCTTGGCTTACATTCATATGCCGTTGAGGTTCATATATCTTCCTTCCTTTGATTAGATTCTCCAAAGATTGCTCCTTTACTTTGATGTCTAGTAAGCATAATGTGTGCATGCCATTTTGTCTGTTCTTCTTTACTTTGTCAAAGAAGCTTTCTGGTCTCCAAGTGTGTGTCCAAAAAACAATGGAAACCATCTCTCCAAACTTATACAACTTTAAGCCACAGTAGCCTGCAGCATTCATTATGGAAGCATTGTGAATAACTCGGTAAGAGATTCCCAGTTTTGTTGCTCTCAGAATGAGATCACTGTGTGTCGTAGCCCCAAATGGATCACCAACCACAAGGAATGCAACATCACTGATATCAGCATTCTTTAAAATATTATCAGCTTCTTGTTTCACTTCTTCTCTATCAGCAAGAATCAATTTTCTTGCGTAAAATTATTCCAGAACTTCCTTCCCTCCAGTCAGGATTGAGGTATAGGCTTCTAGATACACTCAACTGCAGCATTTTACAACTTCCAGGCCTTTGACTGTGATGTCCTTGGCATCGCCCAGGCCCAAGCCGATCAGGTAAAGCATCTCAAAACCCAGGGGGATGGAGATTCACAACTCTTAAATAAGGATAGGAATGAGTGTTTTTAAACAACCCCACCCCAATTTTTCTCGTTACACCAAACTAAGAGCAGTCAATTACCCTCTAAAAACTGTACTTGGGTCCCCAAATTGCTAACTGCAACCTTTTCAGAAAAGCATCTCCCAAAAAGTGATGTTGAACATTTATTCATGTGTCTGTTGGTCATTTGTATGTCTTCCTTAATGAAATATGTTTGTGGTCCAGTTCATAGTCCATTCTTCTGCATGTGGCTGTCCAGTTTTCTGAACACCATTTGTTGAAGAGACTGTCTTTTTTTCCATTGTATATTCCTTCCTGCTTGGTCGAAAATTAGTTAACCATAGAGTTGAGGGGCCATTTACATGGTCTCTAGTCTTTTCCATTAATCTGTGTGTCTGTTTTTGTGCCAGTATCATACTGTGTTGATGATTACAACTTTGTAATACAGTTTGAAGCCTGGAAATATGATTCCTCCAGCTTTGGTTTTCTTTCTCAACTTTCCTTTGGCTATTCAGGGTATTTTCTGGTTCCAAATAAATTTTCCAGCTCTGGGAAAAATGCTAATGGTATTTTTATAGGGCTTACAATGAATGTGTAGATCGCTTTGGATAGCATAGGCATTTTAACAATATTTCTTCTTCCAATTGATGAGCATGGAATGTTTTTCCATTTCTTTGTGTCTTCCTCAATTTCTTTCATAGGTGTTCTATAGTTTCAGAGGACGGATCCTTTACCTCTTTGGTTAAGTTTTTTCCTTGGTATCTTATGGTTTTGGTACAATTAAAAATAGGGTCTATATCTTGATTTCTCTTTCTTTTGCTTCATTTTGGTGTACAGAAATGCAACAGACTTCTTTGTTTTATTTCTTTTTTTATTACTTTTTTTTTAAATTTTATTTTTATTCTTTGCCCAAGGGGTACAGGTCTGTGAATCATCAGGCTTACATCTTTNTCACCAAAGCACAAACCCTCCCCAATGTCCATAACCCATCCACCCTATCCCTACCCTCCCACCCCCCAGTAACCCTCAGTTTGTTTTGTGAGATTAGGAATCTCTTATGGTTTGTCTCCTTCCCCATCCCATCCTGTTTCATTATTTTTCTCTCCCTACCCCCCACGACCCCCAACCCTGCCCCTCAAGCTCCTCATATCAAAGAGATCATATGACAATTATCTTTCTCTGATTGACTTACTTCGCTCAGCATAATACCCTCTAGTTCCATCCACGTCATTGCAAATGGCAAGATTTTGTTTCTTTTGATAGCTGCATAGTATTCCATTGTATATATATATACACCACATCTTCTTTCTTAGGCATGCCACCGAGTTTCAAGTCTCCATATTTTAGGGACTCCTGCAGCCTGGACTCCTGCTGTTCCTCTGGGGGAGGAAGGGGATCTCGTCACACTTTTGCCTTTTCCTGGCCCCTGCTTGGAGCGTTGTCATGGGATCCTGCAGTGGTTCACAGTTTATGGCAATACTGAGCAGAAAGCCATCACCTAGACTTGCTGTTTTCAGCCTGCTTCCCTGCTCCAATGCCTGGGAACTCTGCTGCACTCAAGCATCGCTGTTCTTCCTCTAATCCTGGGCATCCTGAGACCATGTTCTTCTAACTGGGATTCCACCTTACTTCACCACCTGAACACCTTTAATGCAGCGATGCCCCCCACAGCAACTGACATATAAAAGTTCATATTTTGTCCTCTGCTGCTTATAATCCTTTGCATTAACTCCTTAAGCTGTATCCTTCCCCACTGCTGTATCTTCTGATACATCATCTTGGATTCAAGACTGCCTGTCTTTCAAAAAGAGATCATTTTTCTTTTTTTTTTTTTTTAAAGATTTTATTTATTTCACAGAGGGAGAGAGATCACAAGGAGGCAGAGAGGCAGGCAGAGAGAGAGGGGGAAGCAGGCTCCCTGCTGAGCAGAGAGCCCGATGCGGGCCTCGATCCCAGGACCCTGAGATCATGACCTGAGCCGAAAGCAGAGGCTTTAACCCACTGAGCCACCCAGGCGCCCAAAAAGAGATCATTTTTCTATTTGTAGAATTGCATCAGTTATTTTCTTAGATCTCTGACTTATCTCACAGGTGTTCAGAATGATTTGATAAATATCTAGCTGAATTCCAGGGACCAGACAAAGTTAGGGTCCCCTACTCCTTGGCCATCTTAACTCCTTACTTTTCCTGTTCTTTCTTTAGGATGAATTCTTCATCTCCTCATTTTGTAGTGGGAAAAAAAAGGGATGCTAGATCGAGTGTAGTTTGGTCTGTTTGTTAAAGAACCTAGATCCAAAAGGGAAAAAAATAAATAAAAATTTAAAAATTAAAAATAAATAAATAATAATAAAATAATAAATAAAAAGAAAAAGAAAGTTCCTATATTCCCTAGAGCTGAAGGTTTGTAATACTCTATGATCAGTAGACTTGGTGCATGCAAAGGTTTCATGCTGGTTTTCTGGGGGAGGACCCTATTGCACTGTTTCTTAGGTGGACTTGCTGTAGTGAAGATGCACATTCAGGGTGCAGGGAGGTGGTGCTTGGTGTAAGGGGCACTGTCCTCCCCTTTGTGATTGTGTTTTGGTCTCTGTAGTCAGTCAGTTCTCATGGGTAGGGTGAAAATGACAACTCCCCACTCATCCCTGGAGCAGGGAGTTTGTGTCCATTGCTCTTCAGGAAGTCCTCACACGAGAGCAAATAATCACCTATCTCGCGTCACTGTCTTTTGCCATATCCCTGCCTTCACCCTGCCTGTGTCTGAGCTGTCTCCCTGTCAGGCAGCACCTCATTTCTATATTTCAGCTCAGGTGCATGACTGTGTTTTAAAACTACAAGTTTTAGAGATCCATGAGGCATGGATCCATGTTGAACCTCTGTGGGTGGCTCTCACTGCTCTGGGGCCATTTGGCGGTCCCAGAGATTGGTTGCATGACTTCTCAGTGGTTTGCAGTTTATGGTTAAGTGCAGCAGAACACCAGCCCCAAGGCTCACTGCCCTCAGCTAGCATCCCTGTTTGTATGTTAGTGAGTAGGGCAGCTCAATGGTGCTCACTGGGTATTTTGCTCCCCGGAGATTTTGTGCCCCCTCTCCCAAATGTACTTCAAACAGGGGAACTGCTTCTCCCCATGCAACCTAGGGGATCCTAAGACCATTCTGCCCACTCCCTGGTCTTTGTCCTTCTTCCCCCCTGGAACACTGCTAAGCCCACCAGGCTCAAGCCTGGCAAAGGCAGGGACCTTGGAAACCTCAGACTCTGTGCTCCTCTGTTATTAAAAACCTGTGGTATTCTTAAGAGCCAAACGTGGAAGGATCCAGGATGTTCTTCAACAGATGAATGGATAAAGAAGACATGGTTAATATATACAATGGAATATTATTCAGTCACCAGAAAGGATGGATACTTACCATTTGCATCAACATGGATGGAACTGGAGGGTATTATGCTAAGTGAAATAAGTCAATCGGAAGTAGACAATTATCATATAATTTCACTCATATGCAGAATATAAGGAATAACACAGAGGACCATAGGGGAAGGGAGGGAAACCTTAATGGGAAGAAATCAGAGAGGGAGACATACCATTAGAGACTCTTGACTCTGGGAAACAAACCGAGGATTGCAGAAGGGAGGGGGTGAAGAGATGGGGTGACTGCGTGATGCTCATTAAGGAGGGCATGTGATGTGATGAGCACTGGGTGTTATACGCAACTAATGAATCATTGAACACTACATCAAAAACTAATGATGTATTGGCTAATTGAACTTAAACAAATGAACAAACAAACAAACAAAACAACCTGTGGTAATCAGACCCTCTCTTTTTCCCAGTCAGTGGATTTGTGGAAGAGTTTTTGTTGTGTTATTCCCTGTAAACACTTCCAGTCTCTCTTCTTTCTGTCTCATTCCTGTCTCTGCAATCAGGGCTCCGTCCCCATCACAACACCCACAGCTCTTCTCTCCTTTAATTCAACTCTCTGGCACTCCTAACTTCTAAGATGTGGTGTTTTTTCACCTCTATTTATGCATTTTTACTTTCGGCATCCTCAGATGGGTGTTCAAAATGAATTGATATTTATCTAGCTGTGTTCAAGGGATGATGTAAGCCTAGGGTTTCCCTACTCCTCCACCATCTTAACTTCTCTCTCTTTCTTGATCTCAAATGAAATGCTCTCAATGTTTCACAACTGAGTGTTAGCTCTCAGCTTATCATGTATGGCCTTTATTATGTTGAAGTATATGCCCTCTAAACTCACTTTGTTGAAAGATTTTTTTTTTATCATGAATGGATATTGAATTTTGTCAAATGTTTTTCTGTGTCTTTTAAGATGACATAATTTTTATCCTTCATTACATAAATGTGTTGTATCATGTTGATAAATTTGCTTCCTTTATCTTTGATATCTGCTACTTTCCCCAGATTAAGGGAATTTCAGCTGTTATTTCTTCAAATAAGTTTTCAGCTACTCTTTCTCTTTCTGGGACCCTTATAGTGTGAATGTTTGGATGATGTTGTCCAAGAGATCTCTTAACCAATCTTCTATTTTTAAAATTCTTTTATAATTTTGTCATTTAGCTGGGGTTATTTTCATCACACTCCCTTCCAGATTGCTGATCCATTCTTTTGCATCCCCTAATCTACTTTTGATTCCCTTTAGTGTATTTTTCATTTCAGGTATTGTATTATTCTACTCTGTTTTTAAAAATATTTTCTATCTCTTTGTTGATGTTCTCACTGAATTCATCCACTCTTTTCTCCAGTGTGCTGAGCATCCTCATGACCATTACTCTGAACTCTTTAACAGGCATATTACTTATCTGTGCTTTATTTAGTACTTTTTCTGAGGTTTTGCTTTGTTCTTTCTTTTGGAATATAATCCTCTCTCTCCTCATTTTGTTTGAATTTCTGTACTTTGTCTTTTTTTTTTACTATGATTAGGCATAATAGCTACTTCTAACCTAATAAGAATGATCTTGTATATGGCTGTCCTCTATGTTGACTGTGTGTGCCTTGTGACTTTGGCTGACTGGCTGGAGCTGTGACATTCATAGACTGAGGGTCCCAGGCAATGTGCTGGGGCCACCTTGGTGTGATTGCCAGAAATGAAGTAGACATGAACCAGGGTTTTCCCAAGGTTCTCTGGGAAGAACATGCTGTGGCTGGAATGGTAAAGCTGAACTTGACGCAAGCCAGGAATCTCAGGGCTTATTGGGCTGATGAAACCCTTGGTAGGAAAGCTAAAACTGAAGTGGGTGTGGGCTGGGTAGCCTTGGAGTTCTCCGTGCTGAAGGACCCCTTGGAAAACAGCAAAAGATGAAGTGGGTACAAGCCATTGGGTCCTGGAGCTTTCTGATAAGGGGATGTCCTGTTGGTGCTGCTGGGACTGAGGCAAGTGTAGGTTGGGGTATCCCAGGATAATCTACACAGGTGGTTCTGTCTTGGTGGCTAGAACTGATGCAGGGCATGGCTTGTGAGGCTCAGGGTGACTTGTTCTGAAGTTCTTTTATGCGGCACCTGGAGCAAAGGCATGCCGTGGGCAGGAAGTTTTGGGGTACCTTGTGCAGGTGTCAGGCAAGGCAGCAGGAGCTTAAACAGTCACAGGCCAGGGAGCTGTATGCTTGCTGTGCAGTGGCATCCTGACAGGGTGGCTCAGTTTTGGGTGGGTTTATATCAGGGGGTTCAGGATTCTGAGTACAAGGGGCACTCTGTGGAGTCATCTAGAGATGAAGAATTTATGGTCTAGGATGTCCCAGGGTGCTCAGCACACAGGTTCCCTGGCAAGTCATCTGGAGACAGTGTACCACAGGCATGGAGTGTTTCAGGGTGGTTTACGTCTATGTCACCTGGGTGATATAGCTGGAACTGTAGTGACAACTGACCAGGGGTGTTGAGATTTGTGCCATGCTGCAACTTTGTGGGATGGCTGGGGCTGGTGGGGGTAGGTACTTGGGGCTCAATGAGATGATAAACTGGCTAGGACACCCAGACCTTCTTTTTATCTGTGCTGTCAAAATGCAGGGGGAACATAAACTATGGTGTTCACCAGGCCCTTCAAACTAGAAAGAGTTTCAGCAGCTCCTCTACCATTTGACTGGATTCTAGAACTGGTTCCTTTGTATTCTAGTTGCCTTGTTAAACCATGTTTTACTTTTCTGTGTTCCAGGGCAGACCAGTCTGCTCACGGTTCATCAGTATCATCCCTTTCCACTGTAGTTCGCAGCATCAACATGGAAGTTCCTTCCGTTATCCTGTCTCCATCTCTCTGGCTATTCTGTGTGTGGTCTCTCTATCTTTCAGTGTGCAGAAAGTGGTCATGCAGCCCTCAGTTCTTCAGGAGAAATTGCTTGATAAATAGGTGTGGATTTGGTGTGTACCTGTAGGAAGTAAGTGCAGGGTTTTCCTACATCTCCATCTTGGTCCAGAAGTGGGTTTAGTTTATTCTTTTTTTTTTTTCTTGAGGTGGAAACTTTAGTTGTTTGAGATCTCCATTTTTTCTTAATGTATGTGTTTATCAATATAAACTTTCATTTAGAACTGCTTTTGCTACATTTCATCAGTTTGGGTATATTGTGTTTGCATTTTTATGTTTCAAGATATATTTTGATTTCTTGTTTGATCCGTTGGTTGTTCAGGAATGTGTTATTCAATTTCCACATATTTTCAGATTTTCCAGAAATTTTCTTGTTATTTATTTAGACTTTAATAACATTGTGGTAAAAGATTGTTGGTAATTTTTGATTTTATTAAATTTATAAAGATTTCTGTGATATATGACTAAATCTATTCTGGAGAATTCTCCAAATGCACTTGAAAAGAATGTGTATTCACAATGTTGGGTGGAGTGTTCAGTATGTCTGTTAGGTTCCTTTGGTTTAAGGTATAGATCCAGTGTAGTGCTTCCTTATTGATTTTCTTTCAGGATAATTTATCCATTGTTGAAAGTGTGGTGTTTAACATCCCTACTATTATTGTTCTGTTTTCTGTTTATCCCATAAGTTCTGTTAATATTTGCTTAATATATTTAGGTGCTCCAATGTGGGGAACAAATATATTTATGAGTGTTATATCCTTTTGAATTGATTCCTTCATCAATATATATTGACATTCTTTTGTATTTTTTTAGTACATCATTGGCTTTTGATATAACGTTCAGTGATTCATCAGCTCAGTATAACACCCAGTGCTCATGACATCACACATCCTCTTTAATGCCCATCACACAGGTACCCTATCCCCCCACCCAACTCCCTTTCTGCAACCCTCAGTTTGTTTCACAGAGTCAGGAGTCTCATATGGTTTGTCTCCCTCTCTGATTTCTTCCCATTCAGTTCCCCCCCCAACCCCTATTGTCCTCTGAACTATTCCTTGTGTTCTACATATGAGTGAAAATATATGATAATTGTGTTCTTCCGATTGGCTTATTTCACTTAGCATAATACCCTCCATCCATGTCTATATAAATGGTAGACAGTTTTACTTAAAGCTTATTTTGTCTTATGTAAGACTTACTTAAAAAATAAGTCTTTCCTGTGGTTTTCACTTGCTAAGAATACTTTTTCCCATGTCATCTCTTGAGGACCCCATTAGGGTCCTTAAAATTGATGTGACTCTCCATTGTATGCCAACTATACTCAAATTAAAAAAAAATAAACAAAAATGGGCGTGAGTCTCAAGTAGGCACTATATATTTGAGTCTTGCTTTGTAGTTCTTCCAGTCACTCAATACCTTTTGATTGGAGAATATAATCAGTTTACATTGCTACTTAATAACTTACTAATAACATATTTTTGTTTTCTACTGTGGTCTTTTGTTCTTTGTGTTTCATGCTTCTTCATTTGTCATTTGATACTTTTCCATAGAGATATATTTGATTCTCTTCTCTTTATCTCTAATATGTACTGTTGGTTTTTGTTTTGTGCTTACCCTGTGGCTTAAATAAAAGTATTTTATAGATATTACAGTTTATTTTATGCTGATAGTAACTTAACTTTGATCACACACAAAGAATATACCCTTTTACTCCCTCTTTATATTTTTGAAGTTACAATTTGTCTACTATTATATTTATATATAACTATATATATAAACTACTATATATTATCTACCATTATGTGTAATATTACTATTATATATAGTATATAATAGTATATACTATTATATATAGTAGTATATATAGTATATAATGTACTATTATATTATAATCTATAATACATATAAATAAATAGTATATTTTAGATACTATTATATTACTACTCTTAATTAGCTACAATATACTATTAATATAATATTGACATATTATTGTATCTATAGTTATTTTTAATACTTTTGTCTTTTCAACTTTATACTAGAGTTAATGGTGATATACCACCATATGACAGCATGAGAATATTATGAATTTGACTATATAGTTATCTTTACTAGTGAGTTTTTATATTTTCATTTTTTCATGTTACTAATTAACATATTTACATCTCACCTTGAAGATCTCCTATTGACATTTCTTGTAAGGTAGGTCTAGTGCTAAGAAAATCATTCAGCTTTAGTTGCCTGGAACACTCTATCTCTCCTTCATTTCTGAAGTACAACTGTGCCAGATGGAACCATTTTAGTTGTTAGTGTTTTTCATTTCATCTCTTTCTTGGCTTATAAGATTTCTTTTTTTTTAATTTTATTTTTATTCTTTGCCCAAGGGGTACAGGTCTGTGAATCATCAGGCTTACATCTTTCACAGCACTCACCAAAGCACAAACCCTCCCCAATGTCCATAACCCATCCACCCTATCCCTACCCTCCCACCCCCCAGTAACCCTCAGTTTGTTTTGTGAGATTAGGAGTCTCTTATGGTTTGTCTCCTTCCCCATCCCATCTTGTTTCATTATTTTTCCCTCCCTACCCCCCACGACAACCCACCCTGCCCTTCAAGTTCCTCATATCAGAGAGATCATATGATAATTGTCTTTCTCTGATTGACTTATTTTGCTCAGTATAATACCCTGGTGCAGCCACTCTGGAAAACAGTATGGAGACTCCTCAAAAAGTTGAAAATGGAGCTACCATACGACCCAGCAATCGCACTACTGGGTATTTATCCTAAAGACACAAAGGTAGTAATCCTCAGGGGCACGTGCAGCCGGATGTTTATGGCAGCAATGTCCACAATAGCCAAACTATGGAAAGAACCTAGATGTCCATCAACAGATGAATGGATAAAGAAGATGTGGCTTATAAGATTTCTAGTGAGAAATTTACTGATAGCTTAAAGGGATTCCCTTATAAGTTTAAAGCTTCTTTTCTGTTAGTGTTGTTAACATTTGCCTTCGATTATGACATTTTTATCATAATGTCTTCTTTTTAAAGGTTTTTTTTTTTAATTTCTCAGAGAAAAGGAGAGAATGAGAGCATACACAACTAGGGGGAGCAGCAGACAGAGGAAGAAGCAGGCTCCTCACTGAGCAAGAAGCCTGATCCAAGGCTTGATCCCAGGACCCTGAGCCACCCAGGCATCCCTATAATGTCTTTTACGGTATCTTGCTAAGGGTTCTGATGTTTCTTAGATTTGTCTATAGATCTGGTTACTCCACGCTTCTTGCTCCCTCTTGTGGCAGAATTCTTAAATTTGTATTGCACCAGGCTGTGTGCTAACAAGCTTCTCTTTTGCTTTAACAATGGTGAAGCTAAAGTTCAATTTTGTGGTCTCTCGTGCTGCAAATCTATTGTAGTGCTCTGCAGTGCTCAGTAGCTGTCTGGAAAAGCTTACTTTTACCACTGCTGGAAATATGCATAGGTAGGTTAGCTAAAGGGCAGGGATGTGGGTGGGGTGCTTGAAACACTAAGGTTACCTTTGGGACAGTTGGGATGATCCATAAATTGGTTCTCCCTAGAGATTCAGGGGCTAGCTTCTTATTAGTGTCCGTGATGCAATTAGTAGAATCGATGTCACTTTGCCATTCAAGTATCCTATTTGCCATGCTAACAGTCTCTTCCCATGCACAAGTCCTACAACTCATTATTCTGTACTCTGGATATTGTGAGAAGAATGGGCCTCTTGGGCAGTGTCCTGCAAAGCCGCAAAAGCCAGGCACTGACTTATGTGCTCTCACTTTCCCTTTTGGGAGAAATTACAGAATAAGAATTTGTATCTTGGCCTGGACTCTGCCTCTTAGAAAAAGACGACACTGGTAAAATCAAACTATTCCCTTCATTCCCTTTTAAGTTCCACCCTGATATTATTTTGCTCCGATGATGTCCTGGAACTTTTCTCTTAGACGTAGGGTTTCCTATAAGGGATTTCTTGTGTGGGTGATTTTTTAATACAGTCTTCTACAGGGGATGTTGCACCATGGGTGAAAGGAGCTGAGATGGACACACCCACTGAAGAGTCCACAGTCAGGACCAAGATCTGTATGCCTATCGCATAATGCACAAGTGAGCAGGAATCCTTCTGGTCATTGGAGTATGGTGCTGAATGTCACAGCACTCACACAAGCAATGTTGTTCATGAGCGGATGCCAATTGTTGTTGAGGGGGGATATAAGTGAATGATGTCTTAATTGGTCATGTTCCTAGTCAGTTAACATGTGATTTTTATCTTTTATTTTGTTAATGTGGTATATAACTTCATTTTATTTTATTTTATTTATTATTTTGGATATTTTGAAACATCGTTGAATGCAAGAAAAGCCCCACATGGTCAGTGTATAACTATTTTAAATTCAGCTTGAGATGTAATGTTGAAGATTTTGCATCAATATTTATTGGGCATGTTAGTCAGCAGTTTTCTTTGTGTATACATTTTTTTGTATTGAACTGACACCAGAATAATGCTGGATTCATAAAATAGGTCTGGAAGTGTGCCCTGATCTTCAATTTTGTGGGAAGAGTTTCAGAACTATTGGAGTTATTTTTTTAAATATTTAGAAAAATGCATCAGTGAAATCAGTTTTCTCTTGCACATTTATTTATTAATTTTTATTATGTTTATTATTATTAAAATTTAAAGTATTAATTTTAATTCCAGTTAGTTCACATACAGGACTATATTAGTTTCAGATATACAATATGGTGATTCAGTACTTCTACACATCACGCTGTGCTCATTACAAGTACAATTTTTAATCCCCAATCTAAATTTAAATTATCCTCCCACTCACCTCGCCTCTGGTAATCATCAGTTTGTTCTCTATAATTAAGAATCTCTAACTTTTTTCATTTGGTATTTTTACTTCTTTTTAATTTTGTTTAATTTAAATTAAATATACTTAACATATAGAGTACTATTAGTTTCAGGGATAGAATTTGGTGATTCATTGGTCGTATAAAACACCCAATGCTCATTTTATCAAGTGCCCTCCTTAATGGCCATCACCCAATTACTCCATCCCACCACCCAGCATTCTTCCAGCAACCCCCAGTTTGTTCCCTACAGGTAAAAGTCTCTTATGCTTTACTTCCTTCTCAGATTTTATCTTATTTTATTTTTCCTCCTTTTCCCTAATTTTCATCTGTTTTGTTTCATTTTTTTATATTATGTTAGTAACCATACAGTACATCATTAGTTTTTTTTTTTATTCTTTGTCCCAGGGGTACAGGTCTGTGAATCATCAGGCTTTCATCTTTCACAGCATTCACCAAAGCACAAACCCTCCCCAATGTCCATAACCCATCAACCCTATACCTACCCTCCCACCCCCCAGTACCCCTCAGTTTGTTTTGTGAGATTAGGAGTCTCTTATGGTTTGTCTCCTTCCCCATCCCATCTTGTTTTATTATTTTTCCCTCATTTGCAATGACGTGAATGGAACTAGAGGGTATTATGCTGAGTGAAGTAAGTCAATCAGAGAAAGACAATTATCATATGATCTCTCTGATATGAGGAACTTGAGGGGCAGGATGGGGGGTCGTGGGGGGTAGGGAGGGACATCATTAGTTTTTGATGTAGTGTTCCATGATTCATTCTTTGTGTATAACACCCAAAGCTCCATGCAATATATGCTCTCCTTAATACCGATCACCATGTTAACCCATCTCCCCACCCCTCCCTTCTAGAACCCTCAGTTTGTTTCATGGAATAAATAGTCTCTCATGGTTCCTCACCTTCTACGATGCTTCCCACCCTTCATTTTTCCCTTCTTCTCCTAATGTCCTCCATGCTGTTCCTTTTGTTTCACAAATAAGTGAAACTATATGACAATTGACTTTCTCTACTTGACTCATTTCACTCAGCATAATCTCCTCCAGACCCGTCCATGTTGATACAAAATTTGGATATTCATCCTTTCTGATGGCTGAGGAATATTCCACTATATATATGGACTACATTTTTTTATCCATTCATCTGTTGAAGGGCATCTTGGCTCTTTCCACAGTTTGGTGATTGTGGACATTGCTGCTATGAACATTGGGGGTACATATGGCCCTCCTTTTCACTACATCTGTATCTTTGGGGTAAATACCCAGTAGTGCAATTGCAGGGTCATATGGTGGCTCTATTTTTAATTTTTTGAGGAATCTCTACACTGTTATTCAAAGTGGCTGTACCACCTTGCATTCCCACCAACAGTGAAAGAGTGTTCCCCTTTCTCCACATCCTTTCCAACACTTGTTGTTTCCTATCCTGTTGATTTTGGCCATTTTAACTTGTGTAAGGTGGTATCTCACTGTGGTTTTGATTTGAGTTTCCCTGGTGGCAAGTGATGATGAACACTTCGTCATATGTCTGTTAGCCATTTGTATGTCTTCTTTGGAGAAGTGTCTATTCATGTCTTCTGCACATTTTTTGACATGATTATCTGTTTTTTGGGGGGGCATGGAGCTGGGGAAGTTCTTTATAGATCTTGGATATCAGCAGTTTGTCTGTAGTGTCATTTGCAAATATCTTCTCCCATTCCGTGGTTTCCCTATTTGCATTGTTGATTTTTTCTTTGCTGTGCAGAAGCTTTTTATCTTGATGAAGTCCCAAAAGTTCATTTTCACTTTTGTTTCCTTTGCCTTTGGAGATGTGTCTTGAAAGACATTGCTGTGACTGATGTCAAAGAGCTTACTACCTATGTTCTCCTCTAGGATTTTGATACACTCCTGCCTCACGTTGAAGTCTTTCATCCATTTCGAGTTTACCTTTGTGTATGGTGTGAGAGAATGGTCAAGTTTCATTCATCTATAAATAGCTGTCCAATTTTCCCAGAACCATTTATTGAAGAGACTGTCTTTTTCCACTGGGTTTTTTTCCCCTGCTCGGTCGAAGATTAATCGACCATAGAGTTGGGGGTCCCTGTCTGGACTCTCCGTTCTGTTCCATTGATCTATGTGTCTGTTTTTGTGCTAGTACCATGCTGTCTTGGTGATGACAGCTTTGTAGTAAAGCTTAAAAATCAAGCAATGTGATGCTCCCAGCTTTGTTTTTCTTTTTCAACATTTCCTTAGCAATTCAGGGTCTTTTCTGGTTCCATACAAATTTTAGGATTGTTTGTTCCAGGACTTTGAAAAATGCCGGTGGAATTTTGAGGGGTATGCCACTGAAAGTAGATTGCTCTGGGCAGTGTAGACGTTTTAACAATGTTCATTCTTCTGATCCACAAGCATGGAATGCTTTTCCATCTTTTTGTATCTTCTTCAATTTCTTTCAAGAGTGTTCTTTAGTTCCTTGAGTACAGATCCTTTTCCTCTTTGGTTAGGTTTATTCCAAGGTATCTTATGGTTCTTGGTGCTATAGTAAATGGAATCGATTGCCTAAGTTCCCTTTCTATATTTTCATTGCTAAAGTATAAGTAAGCAACTGATTTCTGTGCATTGATTTTGTATCTTGCCACATTACTGAATTTCTGTATGAGTTCTAGTAGTTTTGGGGCTGGAGTCTTTTGGGTTTTCCATATAAAGTATCATGTCATCTGTGAAGAGAGAGTTTGACTTCTTCTTTGCCAATTTGAAAACCTTTTATTTCTTTTTGTTGTCTGATTGTTGTTGCTAGAACTTCTAGTACTATGTTGAACAACAGTGGTGAGAGTGGGCATCCTTGTCGTGTTCCTGATCTCAATGGGAAGACTGTCAGTTTTTCCCCATTGAGAATGATATTCGTTGTGGGCTTTTAACAGACAGATTTTATGAAGTTGAGGAATGTTCCCTCTATCCCTATACTTTGAATAGTTTTAATCAGGAGTGGATGCTGTATTTTGTTAAATGCTTTTTCTGCATCAATTGAGAGGACCATGTGGTTCTTCTCTCTTCTCTTATTGATTTGTTCTATCACATTGATTGATTTGCGAATGTTGAACCACCCTTACATCCCAGAGATAAATCCCACTTGGTCATGGTGGATAATTTTTTTAATGTACTGTTGGATCCTATTAGCTAGGATCTTGTTGAGAATCCTGGCATCCATATTCATCATGGATTTGGTCAGAAATTCTCCTTTTGATTTGGTCTTTGCCTGTTTGGGGGAGCAAGGTAATTCTGGCTTCATAGGAAGAGTCTGGAGCTTTTCCCTCTGTTTCTATTTTTTGAAACAGCTTCAGGAGAATAGGTATTATTTTTTCTTTGAATGTTTGGTAGAATTCCCCAGGCAAAACATTCCATTCCTGAACTCTTGTTTTTTGGGAGGTTTTGATCACTGTTTCAACCTTGTCACTAGATCTTGGTTGATTCAAGTCATTAATTTCTTCTTGTTTCAGTCTTGTAAGTTTATAGTTTTCCAGAAATGTATCCATATTTTCTAGGTTGCTTACCTTATTGGCATATAGCTATTGATAATATTTTCTGATGATTGTTTCTATTCCCTTAGTTGTAGTCGTGATCTCTCCGTTTTCATTCATAATTTTATTAATTTGAGTCCACTCTCTTTTCTTTTGGATTAGTTTGGCCAGTGGTTTATCAATCTTATTAATTCTTTCAAGGAATCAGCTTCTAGTTTTGTTGATGTGTTGTACTGTATCTCTAGTTTCTAACTCATTGATCTGTGCTCTACTTTTAATTATTTCCCTTCTTGTGCGTGTGGTTGGCTTAATTTGTTGTTGATTTTCTAGTTCCTTAAGGCGTAGGAAGAGTTGGTGTATTCGGGATCTTTCAATTTTTTTTGAGTGAGGCTTGGATGGCTATGTATTTTCCCCTTAGTACCGCCTTTGTTGTAACCTATAGGCTTTGGATCAATGTGTCTTCATTCTCATTGGTTTCGTTTTTTAAAGAGTTTATTTAGTTATTCTTGAAAGGGATAGAGAGAGAGAGAGAGAGAGAGGTAGACTCCCCAGTGAGCATGGATCCTGATGTGGGACCCGATCACAGGACTCTGGGGTCATGAACTAAGTCAAAGACAGATGCTTAACCATCTGAGCCACCCAGGCACCCTTCTCATTGGTTTCCATGAATTGCTTAAGTTTTTCTTTGATTTTCTTTTTGATCCAAACATTCTTGAACAGGATGGTCTTTAGCTTCCAAATGTTCAAATTCCTTCCAAACTTTTTCTTGTGGTTGAGTTCCAGTTTCAAAGCAATGAGAATATGCAGGGGATAATCTCAATCTTCTGGTATCGGTTGAGCCCTTATTTGTGACCGAGTATGTGGTTTATTCTGGAGAAAGTTCCATGTGCACTTGAGAAGAATGAGCATTCTGTTATTTTAGGGTAGAATGTTCTGTACATATCTCTGAGGTCCATTTGATTCAATGTGTCATTCAAAGCTCTTGTTTCATTGTTGATTTTTTCTTTAGATAATCTGTCTATTGCTGAGAGTGGCATGTTAAGATCTTACAATTAATGTATTCATATCAATATGACTTTTTAATTTTGTTTAACAGTTAGCTAATGTAGTTTCTGGTCCCATGTTGGGGGCATAAATATTTACAATTGTTAGATCTTCTTGGTGGATATACCCTTTAAGAATGATGTCGTGTCCTTCTGTATCTCTGCCTTCACTCTTTAGCTTAATATCTAATTTATATGAGAATCGGTACCTCAGCTTTCTTTTGAGCCACATTAGGTTCACAATGTGTCTCTTTTAGACAGCATATGGACAGGTTCTTTCATTTTATCCAGTCTGCAACCCTGTGTCTTTTTATGGGAGCATTTAGGCCTTTCACGTTGAGAGTGATTATTGAAAGATCAGTTTTTCTTGATATCATTTTGCCTGTGAAATCCTTGTTTTTATGCATTGTCTCTGTAACTTTCTGTCCCATGTAACTCTTGGGTTCTTTGTTCTTTTATAGAAACCCCCTTAATATTTCTTGTAGTGACGGCTTTATGGTCACATAATCTTTTAGACCTTGCCAATCTTGGAAGCTCTTTATCTCTCCATCCATTCTGAATGCCAGCCTTGTTGGATAAAGTATTCTTTGCTGCATGTTCCTTTCATTTAGTGCCCTGAATATGTCTTGGGAGCCCTTTCTGGCTTGCCAGGTTTCTGTGGATAGGTCTGACATTATTCTGATGGTCTTTCCTCTCTATATAAGGAATCTCTTCTTCCTAGCTGCCCTTAAAAACTCCTGTCTGAAATTATGATTCGTGAATCTCACAATTAAGTGTCTGGGGGTCTTTCTAGATTCATTGATCTTGGGAGGTGTCCTCTCTGCGTCTGGGACACTAACACTTGTTCCATTCCCCAGATTAGGGAAATTTTTATTCAGTATTTGGTGAACTACCTCTTCTAGTCTTCTCTCTTCTCTACCCCCTCAGGGATCCCAATAATTCTGACACTGGAATGGTTCATGGTGTCATTTATTTCCCTAAGTCTGTTTTCATGGTTTCTAAATTGTTTGTCCCATGTCTCCTCCTCATCCTGCTTTCTGATCAGCCTATCTTCTAGATCACTAATTCGATCTTGTGCCTCAGTTATCCTAGCTGTTAGAGTATTTAGATTAGATTAGATCTACTTGACAGTATATTTGACTTCCGCCAGATCAGCTCTCACTTCAGCCCTTAGAGATTCTATGTTGCCATTAATGGTCTTTTCCAATCTAGCCATTGCCTGGACAATTTTTACCCTGAATTCCATTTCCAACATATTGTTTATGTCCGTATCCAATTGTTCTGTGGCAGAGGTCACAGTCTCTGAATTTTTCCTCTGTTGGTTTTTCCTCCTCCTAGTCATTTTGGTGAGAGGTGGTTGAGGGGATGAATAGCTGAATATATTAATCACGATCCAGTCAAGGTGCCCCTTGGAAAGTTTCAGAGCAGTTGGGAGTCACCATCAAAACGCAAGAGAAAAAAAGAAAGAGAAAAAGAGAGGAAAAAAAGAAAAAAGTCAGCCAAAATGAGTCCCAACAGTAAGATTTATAAAGTACATAAACCAGAAATGAACAAGCAAAAAGACTGACAAACATAAGAGATATGAACGAAAAAAGAAGAAATACCCAGCCAAAATGAACCCCAAGAATAAGCTTTATATGGTACAAAAAAACACAAATTTACAGAAACACTGACAGAAAATTAAGATGGGAATATGGCTATAAACCCTTGATGTGGGCCAGGAAATTTATTTCAGTACTTCCTGGGTGTATCTTCTTTTCTTTGTTAAAGGACTCAACTTTCCAGAGATACAGGGAAATTAAAACTAGCTTATATATAGGGGTAGTATTGAATAGGGAAAAAGGATTACCTTGAAGTCTATATCTATCTATATATATATATTAAAACTTAAACAAGAAAAAAAAGAAACCCAGGTATATGTATAAAAAATGTTCAAGTTAAAAAGTTATTATGAAATATGTTGCATTAAGTATCTGGTTGTAATAGCAAGTATGTTAAGAAAATGAAAGAAGAAGAAGAATCGTAGGAACAAATTTAAAAAAAGTTTTATCTATGAAATATAAAGGTTTTAGGGCAATGCCGGGAGCTTAATATATTGTTTTCCCCTGATGTTGGGGTTTTACAGTTTTATGGGGACCCTGTGGTTATTGTCCTTTTGTTAGTTTGTCTTGCCTCCTGGGGGAGGGGCCTGCTGAGGTGTTTTTCCAGTCAGTCTTGCTTGGGCTGAGTTGTGTGAGGAAACCAGTTTTTCAGGTTTTTGTTCTCTGGAGGTTTTTATTCTTGGGCGGCTTTTTGAAGCTATTCTGAGGGTTAGTGGGAAAAAAAAAACTCTGACCCCAGTCCTTTGCCTCAGAGAGAAGCCTCAGTGTGCCCCTCACCCCCGCTGATGATCCAGAACACAAGACTTCCCCTCTGCAGTCTCCACCGAGCTCAGTAACCTCCCTCGGGCCGTGTGCACTCCCAGCCACTGTCTCAGTTGTTGCCCACGACCACTGCTTGTCTCTGCACACCTGTGCCACCAAGACCGCAAGAGATCTTGGTTCCTGGGAGCCCAGTGCCGGTGGCTGTTGGGACTGATGTCTGGGGTCCATGCCCATTACCCCCCAGTGGTGTAAGTTTCGGATGTCTGCAGATTCAGGCTGCTGCCCACAGCAAGTTCTCTCAAGCCCAGGCGGGGGTGTGCTCAGTCCAAGTGGCAGAAAGCCATGGGCCCAGGGACCATGGACTGGGGCTCTGGCCAGGCACTCTCTGGCCGGAGTGGTCGCTGATGGTGACCATCCTGGGACTGTGGGCTCAGGACCATGCCCATGGCCGCCCGATTCCACCAGTTGCCCCTTAAAACCTTTTCCTCTTTTTGAGTGCTTTTAACCAGACTCCAAGTTAATGCTGGTCCCCAAGCACAGGGCACTTTCATACTGGGGTATTACTTTCCAGTGTGTCGCTTCTGGTGGCTCCTTCCCTCTTCTGTTTATCCTCCGATATTAGTCCGAGTGCTCCAATCTAGCTTTACCTCACTGGTGGTGATCTTCTGCCACTGTAGAGACACAAAAGTATATAATCTTACTTCTCAGGCTGATTTTATGGGTGCTCAGAACGTTTTCACAGATATTTGGCTCACTTCAGGGGACCTGTTGAAACAGGGACTCCCACTTCTCCGCCCTGTTGCCCCTCCTCCCTGCATTGTCGATTTTTGCCATTCTAACTGGTGTAAGGTGGTATCTCAGTCTAGTTTTGTTTTGAATTTCCCTGATGGCTAATGAGGATGAATACTTTTTCATGTGTCTGTTAGCCATTTGTATTTTTTCTTTGGAGAAGTGTCTGTTCATTTCTTCTGCACATTTTTAGACTTGATTATCTGTTTTTTGGGGTGTCGAGTTTGAGAAGTTCTTTATAGATGTCGGGAATCAACCCTTTGTCTGTAGTATCATTTGCAAATATCTTCTCCCATTCCGTGGGTTGCCTCTTTGTTTTGTTGACTGTTTCCTTTGCTGTGCAGAAGATTTTTATCTTAATGAAGTCCCAAAAGTTCATTTTCACTTTTGTTTCCTTGCCTTTGGAGAGGTGTTTTGAATGAAGTTGTTGTGACCGATGTCAAAGAGGTTACTACTAATATTTTCCTCTAGGATTTTGATGGGTAACTTTCTCACATTGAGGGCTTTCATGCATTTAGAGTTTATCTTTGTGTATGGTGTAAGCAAATGGTCAAGTTTCATTCTTCTGTATATAGTTGTCCAATTTTCCCAGCACCCTTTATTAAAGAGACTGTCTTTTTTCCATTGGATATTTTCTCTTGCTTTGTTGAAGATTATTTGACCATAGAGTTGAGGGCCCATATGTGTGCTCTCTATTCTTTTCCATTGATCTTTCTGTTTATTTTTGTGACAGTACCATGCTGTCTTGTTGATCACAGCTTTGTAATATAGCTTGAATTAGGCAACGTGATGTCTCCAGCTTTGTTTTTCTTTTTCAACATTTCCTTGGCAATTCGGGTCTTTTCTGGTTCCATAGAAATTTTAGGATTGTTTGGTCCAGCACTTTGAAAAATGCCAGTGGAATTTTAATAGGGATGGAGTTGAAAGTGTAGATTGTTCTGGGCAGTATAGAAATTTTAACAATGTTTATTCATCCAATCCATCATCGTGGGATGTTTTTCCAGCTTTTTGTGTCTTCCTCATTTTCTTTCATAAGTGTTCTATAGTTCCTAGAGTATAGACACTTTACCTGTTTGAATAGTTTAATCCCAAGTTGTCTTATGGTTTTTGGTACTATTTTAAATGGAATCGATATTTCAATTTCTCTTTCTACAGTTTCATTGTTAGTGTATAAGAAAGCAACTGATTTCTGTGCATTGATATTGTATCCTGTCATATTATTGAATTGCTGTTTGAGTTCTACTAATTTGGAGGTGGGGTCTTTGGATTTTCCACATAAAGTGTTATGTCATCATACCAATTTAAATGTATTTTATTTCTTTTTATCATCTGATTGCTGTTGCTAGGACTTCTAGTAGTAGTATGTTGAACAATAGCAGCGACAGTAGGCATCCTTATGACGTTACTGTTCTTAAGGGAAAGGCTCTCAGCCTTTTCCCATTGAGAATGATATTCGCTGTGGATGTTTCATAGATGCATTTAATGAAATTGAGGAATGTTCCCTCTATCCATATAGTCTAAAGAGTTTTAATTAGAAAAAGGTGCTATATTTTGTCAAATGCTTTTTCTGCATCAATTGAGAGGACCATGTTTTTCTTCACACTTTTCTTACTGACTTTTAAAAATCACATTAATTGATTTGTGAATGTTGAACTGCCCTTGCATCCCGGAGATAAATCCCACCTGGTTATGGTAGATAGTCTTTTTAATGTACTGTTGGATCCTATTAGCTAGGATCTTGTTGAGAATCTTGGCATCCATATTCATCAGTGATATTGGTCTGAAATTCTCCTTTTTGATTGAGCCTTTTGCCTGATTTTGATATCAAGGTAATCTTGGCTTCATAGAAAGAGTCTGGAAGTTTTTCTTCTGTTTCTATTTTTTTTAAGATTTTATTTATTTATTTCACAGAGGGAGAGAGATCACAAGGAGGCAGAGAGGCAGGCAGAGAGAGAGAGGGGGAAGCAGGCTCCTCGCTGAGCAGGGAGCCCGATGCGGGCCTCGATCCCAGGACCCTGAGATCATGACCTGAGCTGAAAGCAGAGGCTTTAACCCACTGAGCCACCCAGGCACCCTGTTTCTATTTTTTGAAACAGCTTCAGGAGAATAGGTATTATTTCTTATTTGAATGTTTTGTAGAATTCCCGAGGGAATACATCAGGTCTTGGACTCTTGTTTTTTGGGAGGTTTTTAATCACTGCCTAAATTTTGTTACTGGTTATTGAACTATTCAGGATGTCAGTTTCTTCCTGTTACAGTCTTGGAAGTTCATAGGTTTTGCGGAATGCATCAATTTCCTCTAGGTTGGTTAACTTATTGGCATATAGTTGTTGATAGTAATTTCTGATGACTGTTTCTATTTCCTTGGTGTTAGTGGTGATCTCTCCCATTTCTTCCATAATTTTATTAATTTGGGTCCTTTCTCTTTTCTTTTGGATAACTTTGGCCAAAGTTTTATTGATCTTATTGATTTTTCAAAGAGCCAGCTTCTAGTTTAGTAGGTTAGTTCTATTGTATTTCTGGTTCCTAAATCTTTGATCTCTGCTCTATTCCTAACTATTTCCCTCTTTCCACGTGGTTTAGGCTTGTTTTTCATTTTCCAGTTCTTTAAGGTGTAAAGTTAGCATGTGCATTTTGTGATTTTTCTACTTTTTTGAAAGAGGCTTGGATGGCTATGTATTTCCTCCTTAGGACATGCTTTGCTGTATCCCACAGGTTTTGGACTGATGTGTTTTCATTCTTATTAGTTCTCATGAATTGTTTAAGCTCTTCTTTAATTTCCTGGTTGACCCAAACATTCTTGAGCAGGATTGTCTTTAGCTTCCAAGTATTTGAATTTCTTTCTTTCTTTTCCTTCCTTCCTTCCTTCCTTCCTTCCTTCCTTCCTTCCTTCCTTCCTTTTTCTTTCTTTCTTTCTTTCTTTCTTTCTTTCTTTCTTTCTTTCTTTCTTTCTTTCTTTCATTTTTTAATTTTTTTCAGTGATCCTAGATTCATTGTTTATGCACCACAGCCAGTGCTCCATGCAATAGTGTTTGAATTTCTTCCAAACTTTTTCCTTGAGATTGAGTTCCACTTTGAAAGCACTGTGGTCTGAGAATATGCGGGGAATAATCTCAGTCTTTTGATATTGACTGAGACCTGATTTGTGACCCAGTATGTTCTCTATTCTGGAGAACGTTCCATGTGGGCTCAAGAAGAATTAGTATTCTGTTGTTTTAGGGTGGAATATTGTATATATATCTATGAAGTCTATCTGGGCCAGTGTGTCATTCAAAGCTCTTGTTTCTTTGTTGATTTTCTGCTTAGACAATCTGTCTATTGCTGAGAGTGGAGTGTTGAGGTTTCCCACTATTAGCGTATTATATATCAATATTTATCTTTATTTTGGTTAACAGTTGGCTTATGCAGTTGGGTGCTCCCATGTTGGGGGCATAGATATTTATATTTGTTAGATCATCTTGCTGGGTAGAGCCTTTAAGAATGATATAATATCTTTCTGTATCTCTAAATACTGTCTTTAGCTTAAAATATATTTTTTTCTGATATAAGAATTGCTACCCTAGCTTTCTTTTGAGGTTCTTTGGGATGAAAGATGGTTCTCCATCCCTTAACTTTCAGTCTGGATGCATCCTTAGATTCAAAGTAAGTCTCTTGTAGACAGCATATGGATGCGTTCTGTCCTTTTATCCAATCTACAACCCTGTGCCATTTACCTTGAGAGTGATTATTGAAAGATATGATTTTGTTTTCATCATGTTGCCTGTGAAGTCATTGTTTCTGTAGATTTTGTTTGTATTTTGCTGCTCTACATCACCTTTGGGTTCTTTCTCCTATTATAAAACCCACCTTAATATTTCTTGCAGTGCCAGCTTAGTGGTCACATATTCTTTCTGTTTTTGCAGGTCTTGGAAGCTCTTGATCTTTCCATCCATTCTAAATGACAGCCTTGCCAGATAAAGTATTCTTGGCTGTATGTTCTTCTCAGTTAGTACACTTAATACTCTTTCCAGTCCTTTCTGGCTTACCAGGTATTTGTGGACAGGTCTGAGGTTAATCTCATGTTCCTCCCTCTGTACATAAGGAACGTCTTCCTCCTAACTGCCCTTAAAATGGTTTCCTTGGTTCTAAGATTTGCAAGTTTTACTATTACATGCCTGGGCATTGGTCTATTTTCCTTGATCTTGGGAGGGGTCCTTTCTGCTTCTAGGACACAAATGCTTGTTTCATTCCCAGGTTAAGGAAGTTTTCAGCTATGATTTGCTCAAATAAAACTTACAGTCCTCTTTTTCTCCACCCCCTCAGGGATCCCAATAATTCTGACATTGGAATGTTTCATGGGATCATTTATTTCTCTAATTCTCTTTTCGTGGATTCTAAGCTGTTTATTCCAGGCCTGCTCCTGTTCCTTCTTTTCTATCAGTTTGTCTTCTATAGCACTAATTTATTCTTCTGTCTCATTTATACTGTTAGAATATCTAGATTAGATTGGATCTCACTGATAGTATTTTTAAGTTCTGCCAGATCAGCTCTCATTTCTGCCCTTAGGGAATCTATGTTACAATTAATGGTTTTCTCCATCCTAGCTATAGTCCTCATATCTGTTTCCCTGAATTTTGTTTCTGACATCTTTTTTAAAATTATTATTTTATTATTATTTGCCCCAGGGGTACAGGTCTTTGAATCATCAGGCTTACACCTTTCACAGCATTCATCACAGCACAAACCCTCCCCAATGTCCATAACCCATTCACCCTATTCCTACCCCCCAGTAACCCTCAGTTTGTTTTGTGAAATTAGGAGTCTCTTATGGTTTGTCTACTTCCCCATCCCATCTTGTTTCATTATTTTTCCCTCCCTATCCCCCACGACCCCCCACCCTGCCCCTCAAGTTCCTCATATCAGAGAGATCATATGATAATTGTCTTTCTCTGATCGACTTATTTCGCTCAGCATAATACCCTCTAGTTTGTTTCTGACATCTTGCTTATATCCATATACATTAGATCTGTGGCAGGGGTCACAGTCTCTGATTCGTTTCTATTTTGGGGGTTCCTCCTCCTAGTCATTCTGTTGGGAGGTAGTTGAGGGAATGTACAGAGTCCAAATAATTGACCACAACCCAAGCAAGATGCACCTGTTTTATAGGGACCTCAGGGTTTTTGGCCTCTTGTACTTTCAGCCTGTCTTCTGGGGGAGGGGCTTGCCGTGCTGTTACTTGGGCAACCCTGTTTGGGCAGAGCTACCCTGCCCCCTGTGGAGGGGATGGGCTCAGTGAAAACCAGTTTGGGGGGGGTTGTTCTCTGACAGCTTTCCCTCGTGGTTTTCCACGTCTCTTTCAAGAGTCAGAGAAAAATGACTGTATCTGAATTTCTGTCTCAGAACAGAGAGATCACAGTCTGTTCTCCAGTGAGCTCTCCACCCACACAGTCTCCGTTTTTGTCTGTGCTGCTAAAAACTGCAGCATCCTGGGTTGTGCACCCCAGAGCAGCACTCCAGCCCTTACTTCCAGGTGCAGGGATGTCTCTGCCCTTCATGCTTCTAAAATCGCCAGCCACCCCCAGTTCACATGCATGTCCCTGTAGCTCCAGGTTTCAGTCTGGGTGGCTGCCCAAAAGTCCTTTACCCACCACTACTGGTCTGCGAGTCTGTGCCCAGTCCCCAGTGTGGGAGGCTTTTGCATTCCAGTGGTGGAGGATCATGGAGGTTCCCTCCCACTTCTACTTATCTTCTGATATCTCTCCACAGAATCATGGCTCCCTTCTTCATACCTTGAAACCAACCACCAGAGTTATCTGTTTGTAGAGATCCAGACATATCTTCTTACATCTCAGGTGGATATCATGGGTGTTCCAAGTGGTCAGGTAGATATCCAGCTCAATTCAGGGGACAGGTTTAAATAGGGTCTCCTACTCTGCCATCATCTTTCCCCCTTCCAAATAAAATAGAATCTGTGATTGCAAAAGAAATTTCCATATTCAGTCAGATAGAAAGATTGGTTATACGTTTTTACATTTTTACATTTTTCTTGGTTCAAAAAAATTTTAATATAAAAAAGTCTGTATTGAAAACTCTCCCAGCTCTGTCTCCTTCCTCCTGGTTCCCACTTCTCTGTTTTGCTTCTTAAATTCCACATGGGAATGAAATAATATATTTGTGTTTCTCTGATGGAATTATTTCACTTAGTATTATATCTTCTAGATCCTTCCTTGTCATTAAAAATGAAAGATTTCATTCTTTTTTATGGCTGAATAATATTCCATTGTATGTATGTATGTATGTATGTATATATATATATATATATATATATATATATATATATATATATAATGACCTATATGTAGCTCCTCATCTTTATCCATTCATCTGTCAACAGAGATCTGGGCTTTTTCCATATTTTGGCTATTGTGGACATTGCGGCTATAAATTTTGGGGTGTAGTTCCCCTTTGAATCACTATGTTTGTAGCCTTTGGAAAAATACCTTCTAGTGTTATTGCAGGGATCATAGAGCAGCTTTATTTCTAACTATTTGAGAAAACTCCCAATGGTTTTCCAGAGTGGCTGCACCAGGCTGTATTCCCAACACCAGTAAAAGAGGGTTTCCCTTTCTCCACATCTGTTTTTTTTCCTGACTTGTTAGTTTAGCCATTCTGAATGGTGGGAAGTGGTATCTCATTGTGGTTTTGATTGATATTTCCCTGATGCTGAGTAATGTTGAGCATTTTTTCACGTGTCTGTTAGTCATTTGTATGTCTTCTTTTGAGAAATATCTGTTCATGTTCTCTGCCTGTTTCTTGATTTTTTTCTTGATTTTTTTCTTTTTGGGTGAGGAGTTTGATAAGGTCTTTGTAGATATTGGATACAAGCCCTTTTGTTATTAACATATAATGTATTATATGTTTCAGGGGATACAGGTCTGTGATTCATTAGTCTTATACAATTCACAGTGCCCAACATAACATATAACCTCCCCAATGTCCATCACCCAGTTACCACATTCCTTCAACCACCTCACCTCCAGCAACCCTCAGTTTGTTTCCTGAGATTAAAAGTCTCTTACAGTTTTCCTCCCTCTCTGTTTTTACCTTATTTCATTTATCCTCCCCTTCCCCAATGTTTATCTCTTTTGTTTTTCCAGTTCCTCATATCAGTGAGATCATATAATTGTCTCTCTCTGATTGATTTATTTCACTTAGCACAATACCCTCTAGTTCCATCCATGTTGTTGCAAAAGGCAAGATTTTGGTTTTTGGATGACTGTATAACATTCCATTGTATAAATATATCACATCCTCTTTATCCACTCATCTGTTGAAGGACATCTAGGCTTTTTCCATACTTTAGCTATTGTGAACATTGCTGCTATAAATAGTAGCATGGGCTATTGAGGAAGACACAAAGAAGTGGAAAAGAATGTGAATAGAATGGGCTGTATGTGCCCTTTCGAATCACTACATTTGTATCTTTGGCATAAATACCCAGTAATGCAATTGCTTTATCATAGAGTAGCTCTATTCTCAACTTTTTGAGGAACCTCCATACTATCTTCCAGAGTGGCTGCACTGCTTGCCTTCCTACCAACAGTGTAGGAGGGTTCCCCTTTCTCTGCTTCCTCACCAATACCTGTGATTACCTGATTTGTTGATTTTAGCCATTCTGACTGGTGTTAGATGGTATCTCACTGTAGTTTTGATGTGTATTTCCCTGATGCTGAGTGATCGAGAGCACTCCTTCATGTGTCTGTTGGTCATTTGGATGTCTTCTTTGTGGAAATATCTGTTTATGTCTTCTTCCCATTTCTTGATTGGATTATTTGTTCTTTGAGTGTTGAGTTTGAGAAGTTCTTTATAGATGTTGGATACTAGTCCTTTATCTGATATGTCATTTGGAAATATCTTCTCCCATTCTGTCGGTTGTGTTTTGGTTTTGTTGACTGTTTACTTTGTTGTGCAAAAGCTTTTGATCTTGTTGAAGTCCCAATAGTCCATTTTTGCCCTTGATTCCCTTGCCTTTTGGGATGTTCCTAGGAAAAGTTGTTGCGACTGAGGTTGATGAAGTTGCTTCTTGTGTTCTCCTCAAGGATTTTGACAGATTCCTGTCACACACTGAGGTCTTTCATCCATTCCTAGAGACATATAAACTACCAAAACTGAACCAGAACAAAAAAAAAACCTGAACAGTCCCATAACCATTGAGGAAATTGAAGCAGTAATAAAAAATCTTCCAAAAAACAAGAGCCCAGGGCCAGATTGCTTCACAGGGGAATTCTACCAAGCATTTAAAGAAGAACTAATACCTATTCTCTTGAAACTGTTCAAAAAAATAGAAATGGAAGGAAAATTTCCACACTCATTTTATGAGACTAATGTTATCTTGATTCGAAAACCAGAAAAAAAGACACCATCAAAAATGAGAATTACAGACAAATATCCCAGGTGAACAATGGTGTCTTATGGTTTTGGGTGCAATTATAAATGGGATCGACTCCTTAATTTCTCTTTCTTCTACCTTGTTGTTGGTGTATAGAAGTGAAACTGATTTCTGTGCATTGATTTTGTATCCTGACACATTATTGAATTCCTGTATGAGTTCTAGCAGTTTTGGAGTTGTGTCTTTCGAGTTTTCTACATTAAGGATCATATCATCTGCAAAGAGTGAGAGAGTGAGAGTTTGACTTCTTCATTGCCAAATCATATTCCCTGTATTTCTCTTTTTTGTCTGATTGCTGAGGCTAGGACTTCTAGTACTATGTCGAATAGCAGTGGTGATAGTGAACAGCCCTGCCGTGTTCCTGACTTTTGGGGGAAAGCTCTCAGTTCTATAGTTTTCATAGTACAGATATTTACCTCTCTGGTTAGGTTTATTCCTAGGTATCTTATGGGATCTTATTTGATCATTTGATGGTATTTTATTGCATCTTATTTGATGCAATTTTGAATGGGATTGATTCCTTGATTTCTCTTTTGCTGCTTCATTGTTAATGTATAGAAAGGCAACAGACTTCTATACAATAATTTTATATTCTGTGAATATGCTGAATTCCTGTATTACTCTAGTAAATTTTGGTTGGAGTCTTGGGTTTTCTCCATAGAGTAGAAACTCTTTGTCATCAGCAAAGAGTAAAGTTTTGAGTTCTTTGCAGATTGGATGTATTTTTTGTTGTTGTCTGACTTCTGAGGCTAGGACTTCCAGTACTATGGTGAACCACATTGGTGAAAGTGGAAATCCCTGTTGTTTTCCTGACCTTAGGGGGAAAGCTCTCAGGTTTTCCCCATTCAGGATGATATTCACAGTGGGTCTTTTGTTTATGGCTTTTATGATTTTCATGTATGTTCCCTCTCCACATTGCAGAGGGCTTTGTTTTGTTTTTTATCAAGAAAGGATGTTGATTTCGTCAATTTTTTTCTGTATCTATTGAAAAGATCCTATGGTTCTTCTCCTTTATTTTATTAATGTGTTGAATCAGGTTGATTTTCAGATGTTGAAACACTCCTGCAGTCCTATTTGGTCAAGGTGCATGATTATTTTAATGTACTGGTGGATCCTATTAGCTAGTATCTTGGTGTGAATTTTTTCTCCCATGTTCATCAAGGATATCGATCTGTATTTCTTCTCTTGAGTGGGGTCTTTGGTTTCAGGATCAAGGTAATGCTAACCACATAGAATGAGTTTGGAAGTTTTCATTCCATTTCTATTTTTTTGAAACAGTTTTACTAGAATAGGCATTAATTCTTTAAATGTTTGGTAGATTTCTCCTGGGAAGCCATCGGGCCCTGGACTCTTGTTTATTGGGAGATTTTTGATTATTGCTTCAGTTTCCTTGCTGGTTTTGGGTCTGTTCAGGTTTTGTATTTCTTCCTGTTTCAGTTTTGTTAGTTTATGTGTTTCTAGGGATGTATTCATTTCTTCCAGATTGCCTAATTAGTTGGCATATAATTGCTCATAATATTCTTTCAGAATTGTTTGTATTTTTTATGGTGTTGTTTGTGACCTCTCTGCTTTCATTCATGTAGTTATTTTTCGGTCTTTTCTCTTTTCTTCTTGAGAAGTCTACTAGGGTTTTATCAATCTTGTTAATTGTTTCAAAGAATGAACTCCTAGTTCATTGAACTTATTCTACTTTTTTTCTTTATTTCTATATTATTGATTTATACTCTAATCTTTACTATATCTCTTTTCCTGCTGGATTTAGGCTTTATTTTGTGTTCTTTTTATATCTCCTTTAGATGTAAGCTTAGGTTGCATATTTGAGACTTTTCTTGCTGCTTGAGGAAAGCCTGTATTGCTTTTAGGCTTCCCTTTTAGGACTACCTTTGTTGCATCTACATGGTTTTCAACTGTCATGTTTTCATTTTTCTTTGTTTCCATGTATTTAAAAAAAATTCTTCTTGCATTTCATGGTTGTCCCCTTTATTCTTGGTAGGATGTTTGTTCACCTTCATGAATTTGTGCTCCTTCCAAATTGTTTTCTTGTGGTTGACTTCAAGTTTCATAGCATTGTGGTCTGAAAATATGCATGGTATGATCTCTGAATCTTTTTCTTCCAGTGAAGACTTGATTGGTGACCCAGCATGTGATCTATTCTGGAGAAAGGTCCATGTGCACTTGAGAAGAATGAATATTTTGTTGTTTTAGGATAGAAAGTTCTGTATATATCTGCAAAGTCCTTCTGTTCCAGTGTGTCATTGAAAATCTTTGTTTTCTTGTTCATCTTCTGCTTAGATGATCTGTCCATTGGTGTTAAAGTCTTCAACTAATATTCCATCATTACCAATGAGTTTCTTTAAATTTTTTTAATTAATTGATTTCTATATTTGGCTGTTCCCATGTTGGGGTCCAAAATAATTACAATGGTTAGATTTTCTTATGTGATAGGACCCTTCATTATTATATATTGTCTCCACCTTTGTTTTGATATCCATTAATATGGTGAAACCTCACTTTCAATCTGGAGGTGTCTTTGGATCTGAAATGAGCCTCTTGTCAGCAGTATATCAATGGGTCATGTTTTTTTATTATCCAGTCTGATAACCTAGGTCTTTTGATTGGAGAAGTTAGACCACTTATATTCAGAATAATTATTGAACGATATGAATTTAATTCCATTGTATTACTTGTTAAGTCACTGTTTCTGTAGATCGTCTCTGCTCCTTTCTGGTCTTCATTCCTTTTCTTCTCTTCCTCCACTCAAAGGGCTCCCTTTAACATTTCTTTCAGGGCTGGTTTATTGTTCATGAATTCCCTTACTTTTTGTTTGTCCTGGAAACTCTCTATCTCTCTTTTTATTCTGAATGAGATCCTTGGTGGATAAACTATTCTTGGTTGCATATTTTTTCCCATTTAGCATATTGAATGTATGATGCCAGTCCTTTCTGTCCTTCTAGGTCTCTGTGGACAGGTCTGTTGCCAGTGTTATGTGTCTACCCTTGTAGGTTAAGGACCTCTTGTCCTAAGCCACTTTTAGGATTTTCTCTTTATTCTTGTAATTTGCAAGTTTCACTATAATATGTTGAATTGTTGACCTATTTTTAATTGTTTTTAAGGGGTGTTCTCTGTGACTCTTTGACTTGAATGCTTGTTTCCTTCCCAATTAGGGAAGATCTCAGCTATAATTTGTTCAAATAAATATTTTGCCCCCTTTTCTCACGTTCTTCTGTGACTCCTATGATATGGATATTATTTCATTTTACAGAATCACTGAGTTCTCTAAGTTTACCTTTATTATTCAATAGTTTTCCTTCCAAGCTTCTTTTTAGCTTCATGATGTTTCATAATTTCATCTTCTCTATCACTCATTTGCTCTTCTCCCTCTTTCATCCTCGTTTTTATGGCTTCCACATGGGACTTCAGCTCAGTGACAGCATTTGAATTTCACCCTGATTAGATTTTAGCTCTTTTATTCTCCAGTAACAGATTCTCTAGTGTCTTATATGCTTTTTTTCAGGCCCACACAGTACCTTTATAATCCTTGTTTTAAATTCTAGTTCAGACCTCTTATTTACAACTCTATTGATTAAATCCCTGGATGTGAGTAGTAAGTCCTGTTCTGTTTTTCAGGGTGAGTTTCTCCATCTTGTCATTTTGTCCAGAAAAGAAAATAAATAAGAAAAAGAAAGAAGGTAAGATGGCAGAAAACTAGGGGACCTCATTTTATCTGGTCTCTTGAATTTAGCTGGATAACTATCAAACAATTATGAACAAACATGAATTCAACCTGAGATGTAAGAAAATATATCTGGAACTCTACAAGTAGAAAAGCACTGCTTTTTCAAGGTAGGAAGTGTGGGCAAATGAATCTGAGGTGATATATCAGAAGATAAATGGAGACTGGAGGAAGCCCAGAAGCTGGCTACCTAAAGTGATATACCCCCAGAGGAAAAAATCAGAACCCTTAGAAATCTGCTCCAGTAACAGGCATCCCTGCATGAAAAGTTCTCAGGGGATAAAAAGTGTAGATTTCTAGGTGGGTCAGTGTGGTCTCAGGATCCCAGGAGTCACAGAATGAACACTGACTGTTATATGCAACTAATGAATCTTAACACTACATCTGAAACTGATGAAGTACTATATGTTGACTCATTGAATTTATTTATTTAAATATTTTAAATTTAATTTTATTTTTTCAGTGATCCAAGATTCATTGTTATGCACCACCCACAGTGATCCATGCAATACGTGCCCTCCTTAATACCCACGACCAGGCTCACCCATCCTCCCCTCCCCCATCTCCTCCATAACCCTCAGTTTGTTTCTCAGAGTCCACAGTCTTTCATGGTTCATCTCCTCCTCCTGATTTCAAGCTTTACTACAAGGCTGTGATCACCAAGACAACATGGTACTGGCAGAAAAACAGACACATAGACCAATGGAACACAGTGGAGAGTCCAGATATGGACACTCAACTTTATGGTCAAATAATCTTCAACAAGGCAGATAAAAATATCCAGTGGAAAAAAGACAGTCTCTTCAATAAATGGTGCTGGGAAAATTGGACAGCTATATATAGAGGAATGAAATTCGACCATTCTCTTACACCATACACAAAGATAAACTCGAAATGGATGAAAGACCTCAATGTGAGGCAGGAATGTAACAAAATCCTAGAGGAGAACATAGGCAGTAACCTCTTTGACATTAGCCACAGCAACTTCTTTCAAGACACGTCTCCAAAGGCAAAGGAAACAAAAGCAAAAATGAACGTTTGGGACTTCATCAAGATAAAAAGCTTCTGCACAGCAAGGGAAATAATCAACAAAACAAAGAGGCAACCCACGGAATGGGAGAAGATATTTTCAAATGACACTACAGACAAAGGGCTGATATCCAAGATCTATAAAGAACTTCTCAAGCTCAATGCCCAAAAAACAGATAATCATGTCAGAAAATGGGCAGAAGACATGAACAGACACTTCTCTGAAGAAGACATACAAATGCCCAACAGACACATGAAAAAAAATGTTCATCACTCATCCTCTTGGATATTAAACAGCCCATATCTTCTAGTCCTTTTCAAGGTGCTCAGGCAGAAAGTTGTCTCCCTATTGGAATGGCTCTTGGTTTTTGGTGACCAGAGCTGGGAGTCCCTTCTAGGTTAACTGATTATAACCAGTCTCCCTGCTCCACTGCTTGGGCACTCTATCTGTTCTGGGTCCCCCATTTTTTCTGAGTCTCCTGGGATCCTGAGACCATAATGATCCATGTAGAATTCTGCCCTGTTATCCCTTGTTCCCTTTTCAGAAAAAGATGTCTCTCACTGGAGCAGATTTCTAAGGGTCCCCATTTTGTGCTATGGTGTAATATCACTTTCCAGTGGCTGGCTTGTGGAGGCTCCTTCCCCCGCTCATCTTCTGATATTTCCCCTGAAGATTCAAGTTTCTGCACTTCCTACCTTCAAAAGTAGTCATTTTTCTGCTTGCAGAGATCCAGATAAATTTTCTTACATCTCAGGTTCAATTCATGTGTGTTCATAGAAGAATTTGATAGATATCCAGCTTAATCTGAGGGACCAGATGAAAGGAGATCATTTACTCTGCCACCATCTTGCCGCTTCCTCACTTATATGTATTGTTTTAAATTTTCTTCTTTGATTTCCCAGTGGACCCATTCATTATATAGTACCATAATGTTTAGCCTCCATATATTTGTGGTCTTTCACAATTTTCTTGTAGTTCACTTCATGTTTCATTGTGTTGTGGTCTGAAAATATGCATGGTATGGTCTCACCATTTTTGTATTTGTTGAGGCCTGATTTGTGACCTATTATGTGTCCTATTCTGGAGAATGTCCCATGTGCACTTGAAAAACGATTTGAAATCTGCTGGTTTAGGATGAAATGTTCTGAATACATCTGTTAAGTTTATCCAATATCTCATTCAAAGACATTGTTTCTTTCTTGATTTTATGTTTAGATGATCTGCCTGTTGATGTGAGGTTTTAAAATTCCTTGGTATTATTGTATTACTATCAATTAATTGCATTGTGATTGTTATTAATTATTTTCTATATTTTGGTGCTCTGGAATGTTTGGGTCATAAATACTTATGGTTGTTGATCATCTTATTTTATAGTTCCTTTTATTATGATATAGTGCCTTTCTTCATCTCTTGTTACAGTCTCTGGTCTAAAATTTAGTTTGTCCAGTATAAATATTGCTACTCTGGCTTCTTTTTTTTCCTTTTATTTTGAAAGAGAGTGAGAGCATGAGCAGGGGGTGGGGCAGAGGTAGAGGTAGAGAGAGAATCTTAAACAAGCCCCTTGCCCTGTGCAGAGCCCAATATGGGGCTTTATTTCATCACCCTGAGATCATGACCTGAGCCAAAATCAGGAATCAGATGCTTAACTGACTGAGCCATGCAGGAGCCCCAGAAAAAGCCTTAAAAGCAGTAACATAAAGAAAGAGCTTAACTCACTTTGGAAGACCCAGATGATTAGCAGCAGATCTCTCCATAGAAATTTATCACACCAGGGCGCCTGGGTAGCTCAGTGGGTTAAAGCCTCTGCCTTCGGCTCAGGTCATGATCTCAGGGTCCTGGGATCGAGGCCCGCATCGGGCTCCCTGCTCTGCAGGGAGACTGCTTCCTCCTCTCTCTCTGCCTGCCTCTCTGCCTACTTGTAATCTCTCTCTGTCAAATAAATAAAATCTTTAAAAAAAAAAGAAATTTATCACACCAGAAAGGAGTTGGGTGATATAGTCAACCTATTGAATCGGAAAAATATGCATCAAGAATACTCTATCCAGAAAGCATTTCAATCAGAATAGAAGGAGAGGTAAAGAGTTTCCAAGACAATCAAAAACTAAAAGAGTTCATGATCACTAAAGCAGCCCTGCAAAAAATATTAAAGAGGAATCTGAGTGAAAAGCAAAAACCAAAAGTGTGAAAGACTAGAAAAGAATAGACAATATCTCCTGAAACAATGACAAAACAAGTAATAAAATGACAATAAATTCATATCAATAATTACTTTGTAAATAGACGAAATGTTCTAATCAAAAGACATGTGATGGGTTTTAAATAGGGCGCGTATTGCATGGAGCACTGGGTGTGGTGCATAAAAAATGAATCTTGGAACACTGAAAAAAATAAAATTAAATTAAGATGTTAAACAAACATTTTCAAAACATCTTCAAACTGGAAAAAAATTAAGATGTTAAAAAAATGAAGCAAGATTTTCCAATTAAAAAAAAATAAAAGCAGTTGACACAACAAAGTACTAAAACAGTTAAATGTATGTATATACAATATATCTGTATGTATATATAATACATATATATATAATGTAAAAATTATTAAGGACAAAAAGACAGAGAAAGATAAATACTATATGATCTCACCCAGATGTGTAATCTAAAACAAAAAACAAAAACTTATACATACAGAGAAGTATATAGACCAGGCATGGATTCTGAAAGTTAATATTTTTCTTCTTTTATATAAAGACTTTCATTGTGTGAAAAACCTTATGATAAATTTAGTAAAGAGACATTTTACTGATCTATATCTAGGAAACCTTGCTCATATTTTATCTGCTTATATATTTATTTATTACTTTATTTTTTTCAGTGATCCAATGCTTATCGTTTTTGCGCCACACCCAGTGCTCCATGCAATATGTGCCCTTCTTAATACCCACCACCAGGCTCACCCATCCCCCGTCCCCCCCTCCCCTCCATAACCTTCAATTTGTTTCTCAGAGTCCACAGTCTCTCATGCTTTATCTGCTTTTTTAAAAAAAATTGGGTCATAATATATAACATTACATTATTTTCAGGTATATGACCTAATGGTTAATTATTCATATATATTGTGAAAAAAATAACCACAATATGTCTAGTTAACATCCTTCCCCACATATATTTACAACTATTTTTCTTGTGAAGAGAAGTGTTAAGATCTATTCTCATAGCAACTTTCATGTATACAACACAATATTATTAATGATAGTCACCATGATATACATTACACCGCCAAAACTTACTTATTTTGTATCTGGATGTTTGTAGGTTTTTGGCCACCTTTACCTATTTCACTCATCCCCCCCGCACAGCTTCTGGCAAGCATTAATCTAATTGTTCTCTGTATGTATAAGTTTTCATTTTTTGTTTTAGATTACACATTTGGATGAGAACATACAGTATTTATCTTTTTCTGTCTGACTTATTTCACTTAGTATCATTCCCTCAAGTTGCACTTTACATTCTTTTATATTGTGTGTCCATTGATAGATTAAAATAGCTATAGCTGCTTTTAATACTTTTGTCTTTCAAACTTTATACTTAATTAATTTTAATACTTATTTATACTTATTAAAATACTAATATTTAATTAATAATTAATACTTAATAAATTAATTAAGTGGTTAACACACTATATTATTCTGAATCTGGCAATATGCATGACTTTACCAGTGTGTTATTTTTTATGGCTTTATTAAGATACAACTGACATCTAATATTGTGTAAATTTAGGGTGTTCAATGTGTTGATTTGATACACTTACATACTGAAAAATGATTATCACCATAGTGTTAGCTAACACTTCCATCATGTCACATAATTTCCATTTCTTTTTTATGAGAATACGTGTTTATTAATTTAGCCACTTTAAAGTATATAATATAGTGTTATTACCTATAATCACCATGGTATACAATAAGTCTCTAAAACATATTCATCTTAACACTGGCAGTTTATATTGTTTGACCAACATCACTCTGTTTCCATTACCTGAGACCCTGGTAACCATCAGTTTATTCTTTGTTTCCTAGTTCAACTTTTTCAGATACCACTTATAAGTGATATCACATAGTAATTATCTTTCTCTGGCTTATTTTGTTTAGCAGAATGATCTTAAGTTTCATCCAAACTGTCACAAATGTCAGGATTTTATTCTTGATCATGGCTCAATACTATTTCACTGGATATACATACCATATCTTCATTACCAATTCATCCACTGAGGGACACCTAGATTGTTTATTTGGTTCTTTTTTAAAGATTTTATCTATTTATTTGTGTGAGAGAGAGAGTACAAGCAGAAGAAGCAGCAGGGAGAGGGAGAAGCAGGCTCTATGCTGAGCAAAGAGTCCAATGTTGGACTCAATGCCAGGACCCTGGGATCATGACCTGAGCTGAAGGCAGCTGCTTAACTGACTGAGCCACTCAGGAGTCTCTGTAGATGTCTTCATATCTGAAGAAGCAGTCACATCATCCAGACTCATTGAACTGACTTTGGTGAGGGAGAATTTCACCAGTGGCTGGGGGCTTCCTGAATCATACTGACTCTGAGTCCATGGGTGCAGGGTGCCACGTGTGGAGATATGTGGTGGCACTGGCTCCAGAGAGATGTTGGTGGTTTGGCAAATTAAGATGTTTAAGTCCACGGCATCAGTAACTGTGTGGCCCTTGATGAGTGTGACAGGGAATCCACAGAACCTGCAAGGGATTTTGGGGCCCTCAGCAGTACCTCTATGTCCAGAGGCTTGCAAACAGACATAAAGTGGTAGTAGCTGGAGGCAGTGGTATACACATACTCAGCTGTAGGGCCACCTGCGTGTTGCTATGTTATGGCAGCAGCCAGTTGTAAACACACACATAGTGGCAGAGATGAAGGAGAATAAAAGTTTTTGGACTAACTGCAGTCACACTGTCAGCTGTGGAGACCTTGGCCATTGGTGTACTCTCCAATGATTGCACAGTCTCTCCCTAGGACTGGGTGCAGCACTAGAGGCCAATGATATGTGTCTGGCCAATGACATGCAATACACAGCTCAAGGGGCAAAGCCTAAGTATACAAATGATGGTTGGGGCCGGCTGTGAAGTTGAAGGCTGATATCCTGCAATTATTCAGCCTGTGGTAACTGCTGGTGTGGTTCCCAGGCTCCAGTATGGATGGTGGAGGGAAGGCAGAGGATTTCAGGAAGCTGGTATCAGAAAAATCAAATAATTGTGGTACAAACACTAGTGGAATCTAGAGCAAACCAGGTTTGTTAACCATTACTTTCTTCAGGGTCAAAAACTGTTCAGTTTGTATGCAGAACAGGTCACTAGGAACTGTTATTACTTCTGTCTTGTGATTGCTATTACTAGCCACAGACTTTCTTGTTTCTAGGTGTCTGCAAGGGGAACTTTCTATGCAAGCAGACTGTCTTGGCACTGACGAATATGGTTTAGGGGATAGCAAAAATCAAAGTATGTTCCTATAATCTTTGTGTGATTATTATTAAGGTTTTTTGTCTAATGTGTTGCTAAGGTTTCATAAGTGGACTCTAGAGCTCTACCAGACTGTTGCTGTTGTTGCTGTTGTTGTTTATGAATAGTTTTCTAATTACTGAACTTTGTGGGAGGTTGGAGGCTGTAGTGCTCTGCTCTATGGTCCTTATGATGTCATTCCTAAACATAATTTTAAATATTTGTAAAATAAGCATTTAGTACCTCTAGACAGTTATTTTTTGTTTCTATTTAAATTCCAGTTAGTTAACACACACTGTAATTTAATTTCAAGTGGTTCAACACTTCCATAAAACATCCTGTGCTCATCACAAGTGTATTCCTTAATTCCCATTACCTAATCCACCCACCTCTCCAATCACCTTACCTCTGATAACAATCAGTTTTTTCTCTATACTTAAGATTCTGCTTCTTGGTTTTCCTCTTCATTTTTTCCACTATGCTCATTTGTCTTACTCAAATACCACATATGAGTGAAACCACATGGTATTTGTCTTTCTCTGACTGATGTATTTTGCTTAGCATAATACACTCTAGTTCTATCCAAGTCATTGCAAATGGCAAGATTTCATTCTTTTTGATGGCTAAGCAAGATTCCATTGCAAGTATATACCATATATTATTTATTAATTCATAAGTTAGTGGGCATTTGGTCTCTTTCCATAATTTGGCAGTTGTAGATAATGCTGCTGTAGATAATGCATTGGGGGCACATGTATCCCTTTCAATTAGTATGTTTTTTTAAAATTATTCTTTGCATAAATACCCAGGTGTGCAACTGCTGGATATTAGGGTAGTTCTATTTTTAACTTTTTAAAGAACCTCCACACTCTTTTTTAGAGTGGCTGCACCACTTTGCATTCCCACCAACAGTGTAAAAGCGTTCTCCTTTCTCCACATACTTGCCAACACTTGTTTCCTGTGTTATACATTTTAGCCATTTTGACAGGTATGAAGTGATATCTCATTGTAGTTTCGATTTGTATTTCCCCAATGATGAGTGATGTTCAGCATCTTTGCATGCATCATGTCTTCTTTGGAAAAAAGTCCATTCATGTCATCTACTCATTTTTAATTGGATTATTCATTTGGGGGTGTTAAGATTTATAAGTTCTTTATATGTTTTGGATAATAACATTTTATTAGATGTTATTTGCAAATACCTCCCCCAATTCAGAAGGTTGCCTTTCAGTTTTGTTGATTGTTTCCTCACTGTAAAGAAGCTTTTTCTTTTGAGGAAATCCCAATAGTTTATTTTTGCATTTGTTTCCCTTGCATCAGGAGACATACCTATGAAGCTGTTGCTATGGTCAATGTCAAGGGGGTTACTGCCTGTTTTCTCCTGCAGGATTTTAATGATTTCCTGTATCACATTTATTTTCGTGTATGGTGTAAGAAAATGATGCAGCTTCATTATTCTTTGGCATGTTTCTGTCCAGTTTTCCCAGCACCATTTTTTGAAAAGACTGTCTTTTGCCTGTTGGATCTTCTTTCCTGTTTTGTAGAACATTAATTGACAATACAATTGTGGGTTCATTTCTGTGTTTTCTATTCTGTTCCAATGATCTATGTGTCTATTTTCTTTTTTTGCCAGTACCATACTGTTTTGATTATATAGCTTTGTAATATAACTTGAAGACTGGAATTGTGATCCCTCCACGTTTGCTTTTCTTTTTCAAGATTTCTTTGGCTATTCAAGGTGTTTTATGGTTCCATATAAATTCTACAATTGTTTGTTCTAGTTCTGTGAAAAATACTTAGTATTTTAATAGATGTTGCAGTAATTGTGTGTATTATATTGGGTAGTAGTAGAGACAGTTTAACAATATTTTCTCTTCTAGTCCATGAACATGGAATGTCTTTCCATTTCTTTGTGTCACTTTCAATCTCTTTCATCAGTGTTTTATAGTTTTAAGAGTATAGGTTTTAAAACTGTTTGGTTAGGGTGCCTGGGTGGCTCAGTGGGTTAAAGCCTCTGCCTTCGGCTCAGGTCATGATCTCAGGGTCCTGGGATCGAGCCCTGCATCGGGCTCCCTGCTCGGCAGGGAGCCTGCTTCCTCCTCTCTCTCTGCCTGCCTCTCTGCCTACTTGTAATCTCTCTCTGTCAAATAAATAAATAAAATCTTTAAAAAAATAAAATAAAACTGTTTGGTTAGGTTTTTTCTTAGCCTGGAGTTTTAAAGGTTAATGGGCTAGGCTAGGATAGAGGCTTCAGGGCACCATTCTGCTCCTGGAGAGACGACAGGCAAACAACCTGGAGGCACATGGCATGGAAACGACAATTTGAAAAATGCATGGGACACAGAGTGGGGAGATTATTCCTTCATCTTGGAGTGCTTCCCCCAGAGGTAGCATTCATAAAGACACCTCTCCAGAGACAAAAGAACCAGGTTGTGCCATTTCACTCTCCTATCACTCAGCATAAACACAGTCATGTGTGGGAAGCAGTGCAGACACAGGCTGCCTAACTTGCTTACACCAAGTCCAACATAGCTGTGGTTTGGTGGGACTGCCCTTCTCAGTCAAGTTTGCCTAAGTCCCATGCAATAGGTACCACCCTGGAAGACCAGCAGAAACACCTACAGAAACCCTGTCTCCAGACCAGAGAATTCTGCAGGTCTTCTGTTCTAGTGGTAGTATCAGGTCTCATTTAACAAAGATACCAGGAGAGACCTAGATAAAACTCACTATATTCTGGCCAAGGACCAAACACTGCCAACTGCAGGGAAGGAGATCCTCTGCAGATGACTAGTATGAAGGGTAGAGAAGCCAAAACAAAAGCACAACATTTGCAGCACATACCAGAAACTCCCTGAAGCACTAGACCCAGGACACTACATGACCTATTCTTTATAAAATCATAACAGTCAGGAGGAGAAAGCATAACAGGCTTTTCTAACACAGAGAATAATATAGAGAGTTAGACAAAATGTCAAGATGAAAGAATTAATCGTAAATGAAAGAACATGATAAGGTCATGGCCAGACATCTACGGGACAGAGATGTAAATAACATACACGATGGAGATTTTAAAGCAACAATCATAAGGATAGTCACTGGGCTTGAAAAAGGTATAGAAGGACTCAGGTAAGTCTTACCACAAAGATAAAGGTTTTAAAAAAAGAATCAGTCAAGTATTATGCTAAGTGATATAGTTCAATCAGAGAAAGACAACAATCATATCATCTCATATGTGGAATTTAAGAAACAAGGCAGAGGATCATAGGGGAAGAAAGGAAAAAATGAAATAAAATGAAACCAGAAAGGGAGACAAACCATAATAGACTCTTAATCTTAGAAAACAAACTGAGGTTGCTGGACAGGAAAGGGTTGGGGGATGGAGTACCTTGGTGATGGACATTGGGGAGGGTACATGTTGTAATGAGCACTAGGTATTATGTAATACCGATGAATTACAGACCTGTACCCCTGAAAAAAATAATACATTATATGTTAATTAATTGAATTTAAATAAAAAAGAAATGAAGAATGCAATAACTGAGATTGGAAACACACTTGGTGCAATGAACAGGAGGCTGCAAGAAGCAGAGAAATGAATTAATGATATAGAAAACAAAATAATGGGAAATAATGAATCTGAAAAAAACAGAAAAAAAATTATACAGTACAAGAATATACATAAGGAACATAGTGACTCCAAGAAATGTAACATTTGTATTATAGGATTCTCAGATAAAGAAGAGAGTGAAAGGGGGAAGAAAACTTATTTGAACAAGACAAGGCTGGAGAGTTCCCTAATCTGGAGAAAGAAAAAGACATCCAGATGCAGGAGGCAAAAAGTACTCCCATCAAAATCAACAAAAGCAGTACAACACCAATACATAGTGTAAATAAAATTTTAAAATATAGTGACAAAGAACAAATTTTAAAAACAGCAAGACAAAATGAGTCCTTAACTTCCAAGGGAAGAGCCATAAGTCTAGCTAAAGATCTCTCAACAGAAACTTGGCAGGCCAAAAGAGAATGGCATGATATATTCAAAGTACTGAATGTGAAGAATCTGCAAAGAAGAATACTCTCCAGCAAGGCTAAATTCAGAACAGAAGGAGAAAGAGTTTCCCAAACAAGAGACAAAAGGTGTTGGCAAGGAGGAGGAGAAGGAAGGGGAACACTCTTGCACTGTTGGTGGGAATGCAAACTGGTGTAGCTATTCTAGAAAACAGTATGGAGTTTCCTTAAAAAGGTAAAAATAGAAGTATTCTAGGATCTAGCAATTACACTACTATGTATTTACACAAGGAACCAAAAATATAGATTCAAGGGGGTACATGCACCCCAATAATTATAGCAGCATTATCAACAGTAGCCAAAATATGGAAAGAGGTCAAATGTCCATTGACTGGTGAATGGGTAAAGAAGATGTGGAATATATACACATACACACACATTGGAGTATTCCATCCATCACTAAAAATGAAGTCTTTCCATTTGCAATGATGTGGATGGAGCTAGAGTGTATTATGCTAAGTGAAATACATCAGTCAGAGAAAGACAATACCATATAATTTCACTCATATGTCCAATTTAAGAAACAAAAGAGATTAAATATATGGAAAGGAGGAAATAAAGAGAAGGGGAGAAGCAATCTATAAGAGACTCTTAACTATACCAAATAAATTGAGTGTTGACGGAGGGAGGTGAGTGGGGGATGGGCTAGATGGGTGATGGATTTTAAGGAGGGCAGTTATTATTATGAGCCCTGGGTGTTGTAAGTGATGAATCACTGCATTCTACACCTGAAGCCAATTTTGCACTGTATGTTAACTAAATAAATAAAAATTTGAAGAAAAAAAGAGTTTCCCAGACAAACAAAAACCACTAAACCAGCCCTGCAAGAAATATTAACAGGGACTCTTTGAGTATAGAGGCAAGACCAAAATTGGCAAAGACAAAAGATTAGAGAAAAACTCCATGAACAACAATAAAGCAAGTAAAACAGCAGTCAATACATTTATATCAGTAGATACTTTTTTTTCCCAAGTTGCTACAACTTTATCCATTCATCAGTTGATGGATATTTGGGATCTTTCCATACTTTGGCTAATGTTGGTAATGCTTCTATAAACACCAGGGTGTATGTATCCCTTTGAATTACTACTTTTTTTATCTTTTCGGTAAGTACCTGGTAGTGCAATTGCTGAGTCATAAGGTAGTTCTCTATTTTTAACATTTTGAGGAACCTCCACACTGTTTCCCAGAGGTGGCTGCACCAGTTTGTTTTACCACTGATATTGTAAGAGGGTTTCCCTTTCTCCACATTCTCACCAATACCTGTTGTTTCCTGTGTTGTACACTTTAGTCATTTTGACAGGTTTGAGGTGATTGCTCATTGTAGTTTTAATTTGTATTTCCCTGATGATGAGTGATGTTCAGCACATTTTCATGTGTTTGTTATCCATCTGTATATCTTCTTTGGAAAAAGTCTATTGTCCATTTTTTTGAGTGGTTATTTGTTTTTTGGTTATTGAGTTTTATATAAGTTCTTTACATATTTGGGATACTAAACCTTTATCTGATATGTCATGTGCAAGTATCTTCAATTCCAAGGGGTGTCTTTTATTTCTGTTGGTTTTTTCCCTAGTTGTACAGAAGTGGGTTTTTTTTTTGTTGTTGTTGTTCTTGTTTGCTTTTATCTTGATGAACTCAAAATAGTTTCTTTTTTGCTTTTGTTTCCCTTGCCTCAGGAGAAATATCTAGTAAGAAGTTGCTATGGTGTATGTCAAAGAGCTTGCTGCCTGTTTTCTCTAAGATTTTGATGGTTTTTGTCTTATATTTAGTTCTTTCATTCGTCTTTGATTTTTGTGTGTGCCATAAGAAAGTGATCCATTTTGATTCTTTTGGATGTTGCTGTCCAGTTTTCCCAAAACCATTTGTTGAAGAGACTTTTATTCAGCTTTTCAGCCATAAAAAAGAAAGAAATCTTTCATTTGAAACAACATGGATAACTTTAGAGAGTTTAATGTTAAGTGAAGTAAGTGAGTCAGGGAAAGACAAATACCATTTGGTTTCACTAATGTGGAATTTAAGAAACAAAACAAAGAAACAGTGTAAACAAAAGAGACAAACCAGGAAACAGACTCTTAAGTACAGAAGCAAAGAGATGGTTACCAGAAGGGAGGTGGGTGGGCAATGGTGAATTAGTTGAAGGGAATTAAGGGTACACTTACCTCAATGGGTATGAAGTAAAATACACAATTGTTGAATCACTATATTGTACACCTAAAAATAATATAACACTATATGTTATCTATACTGGAATTAAAATAAAATTAAAAAAATATTTATTGAAGAGACAGTCTTTTCCTAACTGGATATCTTCTCCTGCTTTGTCAAAAATTAATTGATCATATTGTTCTGGTCTCATTTCTGGGTTTTCTACTCTGTTCCATTGATCTATGTATCTATTTTTTCTTCTAGAACCATACTGTTTTTATTATTATTATTATTTGCCCCAGGGGTACAGGTCTGTGAATCATCAGGCTTACACCTTTCACAGCATTCACCAAAGCACAAACCCTTCACAATGTCCATAACCCATCCACTCTATCCCTACCCTCTCACCCCCCCAGTAACCCTCAGTTTGTTTTGTGAGATTAGGAGTCACTTATGGTTTGTCTCCTTCCCCATCACATCTTGTTTCATTATTCTTCCCTTCCTACCCCCCACAACCCCCCATCCTGCCCCTCAAGTTCCTCATATCAGAGAGATCATATGATAATTGTCTTTCTCTGATTGACTTATTTCACTCAGCATAATACCCTCTAGTTCCATCCACATCGTTGCAAATGGCAAGATTTCATTTCTTTTGATAGCTGCATAGTATTCCATTGTATATATATACCACCTCTTCTTTATCCACTCTTCTGTTGATATTCATCTAGGTTCTTTCCATAGTTTGGCTATTGTGGACATTGCTGCTGTAAACATTCGGGTGCATGTGTCCCTGAGGATCACTACCTTTGTATCATTAGGGTAAATACCCAGTAGTGCGATTGCTGGGTCATAGGATAGCTCTATTTTCAACTTTTTGAGGAACCTCCACACTGTTTTCCAGGTGGCTTCACCATCTTGCATTCCCACCAACAATGTAGGAGGGTTCCCCTTTCTCCGCATCCTTGCCACAGTGAGATACCACCTCACACCAGTCAGAATGGCTAAAATCCACAAGTCAGGAACCATACTCTTTTGATCACTACACCTGTGTAATAGAACTTAAAATCCAGAATTGTGATACCTCCATCTTCTCCTTTTTTTTAAAGATTTTATTTATTTATTTGATACACAGAGAGAGAGATTACAAGTAGGCAGAGAGACAGGGAGAGGAGGAAGCAGGCTCCCCACTGAGCAGAGAGCCCGATGCGGGCCTCGATCCCAGGACGCTGAGATCATGACCTGAGCCGAAAGCAGAGGCTTTAACCCACTGAGCCACCCAGGCGCCCTATCTTCTCCTTTCTTTTTTTAAAATTGTTATGTCGGTCATCATACAGTACATTATTATTATTTTTAAATTATTATTGCTGGAGGCCAGCTCCAACAGGTCCAGGGGTCCCTAAAGGCTGGATGGTGTCGGCAAAAGGAGTGAGAGAGCCAAGAGATTCTTTCTGATCACCAAGCAGGCATCTCTACTCTGTTGGTCCAAGTATCTTTATTTATAGGCAGTGATTCGGGAGGTACATGACACAACAAGGCCGTGATCTTTAAGATTAATTACTTTTAAAGATTAGTAAAAAGACATTTTTTTTGCATTTTTTCCATGCGTCAATCCTCCCAGCCATGAGAGAGACAGATTATCTATTTTAAGTAGTATAGCCCATAATGGGTTTGCCCCTCCTGCCTTTGTATTTAAATATTACTTCTGCATCTTCATTGTAAATACCCTATATGTGAAAGTTGGAGTGGGTGTCACAAGGATATTCATGGAATGCAGGACTTGAGGAGGGAACCATAACTTGCCATTAATCACTAAGGGAATGTGTAGTAACCAGTGCTATGCTTTTGCTCATGCCTTATCTTTAGATAAGGCTCTTTTTCTTCAGGCATAACTAATTCTAGCTCCAAGGCTTGAAGACATCTTAAAATTCTTTCCCCTGATCTGCAAAAGCTCAAGGAGATAACATCAGAAGGAACTGTTACAGAGAAAGGATCTAAGGTCCTTGCTGTGAGGTTAAGGGCCTGATTCTATGCATATGGTTTTGGTTGACAATCTCGGCCTGGTTAGAAGTGTCTAGAGGCCTAATTATAAATAACAGGATTAATCCTGAGATAAGGGTCAGAAGTAATGGGAGAAGATACCAGGTTCGCTTTGGTTGGCAGGACCTGTGCCAAGGCTGCCATTTCCATGCTGTGACTGTGTTAGCCAGAGAGGCCCATGCAGCTCCCAGCAATTATTATTTGCCCCAGGGGTACAGGACTGTAAATCATCAGGCTTACACCTTTCACAGCACTCACCATAGCACACACGCTCCCCAATGTCCATAACCCATCCACCCTATCCCTACCCTCCCACCCCCCAGTAACCCTCAGTTTGTTTTGTGAGATTAAGAGTCTCTTATGGTTTGTCTCCTTCCCAATCCCATCTTGTTCCATTTTTTCCCCTCCCTACCCCCCACGACACCCAGCCCTGCACCTCAAGTTCCTCATATCAGAGAGATCATATGATAATTGTCTTTCTCTGATTGACTTATTTCACTTAGCATAATACCCTCTAGTTCCATCCACAGCATTGCAAATGGCAAGATTTCATTTCTTTTGATGGCTGCATAGTATCCCATTGTGTGTGTGTGTGTGTGTGTGTGTGTGTGTGTGTGTGTGTGTGTATATACACATATATACTACCTCTTCTTTATCCATTCATCTGTTGATGGACATCTAGGTTCTTTCCATAGTTTGGCTATTGTGGACATTGCTGACATAAACATTCAGGTGCATGTGCCCCTGAGGATTACTAATTTTGTATCTTTAGGGTAAATACCCAGTAGTGCGATTGCTGGGTCATAGGATAGCTCTATTTTCAAAATAAAATAAATATAAAATTTTCTATTTTCTTTCACCTTTTTTTCTTGTTTGGGAAACTCTTTCTCTCTCCTTCTGTTCTGAATTTAGCCTTGCTGGAGAGTATTCTTCTTTGCAGACCCTTCACATTCAGTACTTTGAATATATCATTCTATTCTCTTTTGGCCTGCCAAGTTTCTGTTGAGAGATCTTTAGCTAGACTTATGGCTCTTCCCTTGGAAGTTAAGGACTCATTTTGTCTTGCTGTTTTTAAGATTTGTTCTTTGTCACTATATTTTAAATTTTTATTTACACTATGTATTGGTGTTGTCCTGCTTTTGTTGATTTTGATAGGGATTTTGATAGACCTCAGGCCCTGAAAGGGTGAGTGATAGTCCACCCCCAGCACCTGGAGGAAGACCATTTTACACAATTGTGGTATAGGAAGAAAATCACATAGGTTTCCATCACAAATGCTCTTAACTTCCTGAAGTACTGTTTCTTGGGCTATAAGACAGTTTTTCATTTCGTTTTATTTTATTTTCCTTCCTCATGGTAAGTGTACTCTTTAATCTCCATCACCCATTTAACCCATCCCTCCACCTGCCTCCATTCTGGTAGCCATCAGTTTGTTCTCTATAGATAAGAATATGTTTCCTGGTTTACTTCTTTCTTTTTACCTCCTATGATTACTTGTTTTATTTCTAAAATTCCACATATGAGTGAAATTATATTGTATTTGTCTTTCTCTGAATGAATTATTTAATTGAACATAATACTCTATAGCTCCATCCACATCCTTAAAGTAGCAAGATTTCGTTCTTTTTTATGGCTCAGTAATATACCATTTTATTTTTGCCTTCCATATATATGAGAGGGAGAGGGAGAGGAAGTGGGAGGGGGGAAGAGACCATCTTTATTCATTCATCAGTTGATCATATGGGGCATTTCCATAATTTGGCTATTGTTGACAAGTATGCTATAAATATTGGGGTGCATGTATTCCTTTGAGTTAGTATTTTTCTATCCTTTGGCTAAATGCCTAGTAGCAAAATTGCTGGATCATGGGTTGGCTCTATTTTTAACTTTTTGAGGAACCCCCATCCTGTTTTTGAGAGTGGTTGCACCAGTTTGCATTCCCACCAACAGTGTAAGAGAGTTCCCCTTTCTCCACATCCTTGCCAATTACTGTTGTTTCTTGCTTTGTTAATTTTAGTCATTCTGATTGTTGTGAGGTGGTATTTCATCGTGGTTTTGATCTATACTTCCCTGATGAGGAGTGATGTTGAATATGTTTTCATGTGTCTGTTGGTCATCTGTATATCTTCTTTGGAAAGATGTCGATTCATGTTTTCTGCCCATTTCTTGACTGGATTATTTATTTTTTGGATGTTTGGTTTTCTAGGTTCTCTAGATATTTCGTAACCTTTTATTGGCTATGTCATTTACAAATATCTTCTCCCAATCTGAAGGCTGCTTTTTAATTGTGTTGATTATTTCCTTCACTGTGAAGGAAAGCAAAAGTTTTTCATTTTGATGAAGTCCCAATAGTTTATTTTTGTTTTTATTTCCTTGTCACAGACAACATATCTAGTAAGAAGTTGCTATGGCCAATGTCAAAGAGCTTACTACCTGTGCTTTCCTTTAGGATTTTCATGGTTTTCTGTCTCACATTTGATTATTTCTTCCACTTTGCATTAATGTTTGAGTATGGTGTAAAGAAGTGATCTATTCTCATTCTTTTGCATGTTGCTGTCCAGTTTTCCCAAAACCATCTGTGGAAGAGACTTTCTTTTTTACATTGGATATTCTTTCCTGCTTTGGTGAAGATTAGTTGACCATATGGTTGTGGGTCAATTTACGGGTTTTCTATGCTGTTCGATTGACTTATGTATCTACTTTTTGTCAGTACCACACTCTTTTGACCACTACACCTTTGCAATATAACTTGAAGTCCAGAATGGTGATGCCTCCAGCTTTTTTAAAAGATTTTATTTATTTATTTGTCAGAGGGACAGAGAGAGGGAGACAGAGCACAAGCAGGGAGAGTGCCAGGCAAAGGGAGAAGCAGGCTCCCCACTGAGCAAGGAACCCAATGTGGGACTTGATCCCAAGGTCCTGAGATCATAACCTGAGCCAGGCAGAGACTTTACTGACTGAGCACGCAGGTGTCCCATCTCCAGGTTTCTTTCTGTTTTTCAAGGTTGTTTTTGGCTATTCAGGCTCTTTTGTATTTCCATATAAAATTTAAGATTGTTTTGGCTCTGTCAAAAATGGTGCTGGTATTTTTTTTTCTTATGCTGCTGGTATTTTGGTAAGTATTACATTAAATCTGTAGATTGTTTTGGGTAATATAGATATTGTAATAATATTTATTCTTCCAAATCCATGAGCATTGAATGCTTTTCCATTTCTTCGTGCCCTTTTCCATTTCTTTCATAAGTGTTCTTTTCTTCTTTTAAAAATTTTATTTATTTGAGAGAGAGAGAGAGCAAACACAAGCAGGGGGAGCAGAAGGGAGAGAAGCAGGCTCCCTGCTGAGCAGAGAGCCTGATGTTGGGCTTGATTCCAGGACCCTGGGATCATGACCTGAGCTGAAGGCAAATGCTTAAACAACTGAGCCACCCAGGCACCCCTCTTTTATAAGTGTGCTATAGTTCTCAGAGTATGGATCTTTTAACTCTTTGGTTAGGTGTATTCCTAGGTATCATATGTCTTTTGGTGCCATTGTAAATTGAATGGATTCCTTGAATTCTCTTTCTGATGCTTCATTATTGGTACATAGAAATGCAACAGATTTCTGTACATTGAGTTTTGTATCCTACAACTTTATTCAATTTGTGTGTCAGTTCTAGCAATTATTTTGGTGGAGTTTTTCAGATTATATATATATATATATATATATATATATATATATA
>LNAC01000857.1:161078-182197 GCA_002007465.1 Ailurus styani | reverse complement strand
TATATATATATATATATATATATATATATATAGTTATTTACAAAAGGTAAGAGTTTGATTTCTTCCTTGCTTATTTGATGCCTTTTATTTCTGTGTGTTTTCTGATTGTTGTGGCTAGGACTTCCAGTATTATGCTCCATAACAGTGGTGAGAGTGGACATCTCTGTCTTATTCCTGACCATGGAGGGAAAATTCTCAGTTTTTACTATTGAGGATGATATTAGCTGTGGGTTTCTTGTATATGCATTTTATGATGATGAGACATGTTCCCTCTATTCCTACTTTGTTGAAGGTTTTTATCATGAATGGATGTTGTACTTTGTGAAATGCTTTTTCTGCATCTGTTCAGAAGTTCATATGGTGCTTATACTTTCTTTTATTAATCTGGTGTATCAGATTGTTTGATTAGTGAATATTGAACCAAACTTGTTGCCCAGGAATAAATCCACTTGATCAAGGTGAATGATTTTTTAAAGATGTATTGTTGGATTCTCTTTGCAAAATATTTTTTTGAGGATTTTTGCATCTTAGTTCATCAGAGTTATTGGACTGTGTTTCTCTTTTTTGTGGTGTTTTATCTGACTTTGGTGTCAGGTTAATGCTGGCTTTATAGAATGAATTTGGAAGTTTTCCTTTCATTCCAATTTTTTTAATAGTTTGAGAAGAATAGGTATTAACATCTCCTTAAATGTTTGATAGAATTCACCTGTGAAGCGACCTGGCCCTGGACTTTGTTGGGAGATTTTAGATTACTGATTCAGTTTCTTTGATGGTTATTGGACTGTTCAAGTTTTCTATTTCTTCCTGTTTCAGTTTTGGGAGTTTACATGTTTCTAGGAATTCTTCCATTTCTTCCAGATCATACAATTTGTTGCCATGTAGTTTTTCATAATATTTTCTTATACTTGTTTGTATTTCTTTGATGTCATGTTATTTCATCTCTCTCATTTGTGATTTTATTTTATTTATTTTTTCTTTTTGATAAGTCTAAGATTTATCAACTTTATTAATTTTTCAAAAAACCAGCTCCTGGTTTCATTAATCTTTTCTACTATTTAAAATTAATTATTATTTATTTATTCATTTTATTTTTTTCAGTCATCCAAGATTCATTGTTTATGAACCACACCCAGTGCACCGTGCAATATTATATATATTTTATATATTTATATATATTATTTATTTATTTATTTTTCATTTCTATATCATTTATTTCTGTTTTCAGCTTTATTTCCCTTCTTCTGCTAGCTTCATTTCTTCTTCTGTTTCTAGCTCCTGTAGGTGTAAGGATAAGTTTGTTTATTTGAGATTTTTCTTGCTTTTTGAGGTAGGCCTGTATTGTTATATTCATCCCACCAAAACCTCTCTTGCTACATCTCAAAGATTTTCTAACATTTTATATTCCATTTCATTTGTATCAATTTTTAAAAATTTCTTCTTTGATTTCCTGGTTGGTCCATTCATTGTTTTGTAACATGTTATTTAACTTCCGTGTATTCTTTCCATTTTTTGTTTCATTTTGTTTTGTTTTGTTTTTGTGGTCAACTTCAAATTTCATAACATTGCAGTCAGAAAATATGCATGGTAGGATTTCGATCTTTTTGTCTTGTTGAGGCCTAATTTGTGACCTACTACGTGATTGATTCTGAAGAATGTCCCATGTGCACTTGAAAGCAATGTGTATTCTGTTTCTTTAGGATGGAATGTTCTCAATTTATCTGTTAAGTCCATTTGGTACAGTAAGTCTTTCAAAGTCAGTTTCCTTTTTGATTTTCTATTTAGATGATCTGTCCATTGATTTAATTGGGGTGTTTATGTCTCCTGATATTATTGTATTATTATCAATGTTTTTCCTTATGTTTGTTATTATTTTTTATATATGAATGGTCCCATGTTGGAGGCATCAATGTTTACAATGTTAGATATTCTTGTTGGATTTTCCCCTTTACTATGATACAGTGCCTTCCTTCAAGTCTTGTTTCAGTTTTGGTTTAAATCTAGTTTGTCCAATATAGAGAGGGGCAAGATGATAGAGGAGTGAGGAACTCCATTTCAAATGGTCCCCTGAATTTAGTTAGATATCTATCAAGCCACTCTGAACACCCACAAAATAAGCCTAAGATGTAAGATTATACATCTGGATGTCTACAGGGGCAGAGGATCATCAATCGAGAGGTACAAAAGATAGAGATTTGATTACATGGACAAATAAACAGAAGGGGGAGGGAACCACCAGAAGCTAACCACTGGAAAGTAATACAATAGTAGGATATTTTAACACTACATGCTCAGCACTGGACAGGTCACCTAAACAGAGATCAACAAAGAAATAAGAGCTTTGAACAACACATTGTACCAGATGGAATTCATACATATATACAGAACATTCCACCTTAAAACAACAGAATACTCATTCTTCTCGAATGCACATGGAACTTTCTCCAAAATAGACCACATACTGGGTCATAAATCAGTTCTCAACTGGTACCAAAAGATTGAGATTATTCCTGGCATGATATCAGACCATAATGCCTTGAAACTGGAACTCAATCACAAGAAAAAATTTGGAAGGAATTCAAACAGTTGGAAGTTAAAGAGCATCCTACCCAAGAATGTTTGAGTCAACCAGGAAATTAAAGAAGAACTTAAACAATTCAAGGAAACCAATAAGAATGAAAACATATATTTCCCAAACCCATGAGATACTGCAAAATCAGTCCAAAGGGGGAAAATACATAGCCATCCAAACCTCTCCCCCAAATTAGAAAAACTCCAAATGCACAAGCTAATCCTACACCTAAAGGAGCTGGAGAAAGAACAGAAAATAAAACATAATTCAAGTATGAGAAGAGAAATAATAAAGATTACAGCAAAGATCAATGAAATAGAAACCAGAAAAACATTAGCACAGATCAACAAATCTAAAAGGTGGTTCTTTGAAAGAATTAATAAGATTGATAAAACATTGGCCAGACTTATCTAAAAGAAAAGAGAATGGACCCAAATTAATAAAATCATGAATGGAAGGGGAGAATCATGACTAACACTAAGGAAATAAAACAATTATTAGAAATTATTACCAGCAACTCTATGCCAACAAATTAAGCAATGTGGAAGAAATTGATGTCTTCCTGGAAACTGAAAAACTACTGCTGAAACAGGAAGAAATAGACAATCTGAAAAGACCTGTAACCAACAAGGAAATTGAAGCAGTAATAAAAAACCTCCCCAAAACACAAAAGTGTAAGGCCAGGTGGCTTCTCAGGGGAATTCTACAAAACATTTAAAGAAAAATATCCAATGGAAAAAAAGAGTCTCTAGAACAAATGATGCTGTTAAAATTGGACAGCTACATATGGAAGAATGAAACTCAACCATTCTCTTACACCATACACAAAGATAAACTCAAAATGGATAAAAGATCTCAACATGAGATAGGAATCCATCAAAGTCCTAGAGGAGAAAAAACATAGACAGTAACCTCTTTGACATCAGCTACAGCAACTTTTCAAGACACGTCTCTAAAGGCAAAGGAAACAAAAGTGAAAATGAACTTTTGAGCCTTCATCAAGAAAAAACTTCTGCACAACAAAAGAAAGCATCAACAAAATCAAGAGGCAACCCACGGAATGGGAGAAGATATTTGCAAATGACACTACAGAAAAAGAGCTGATATCCAAGATCTGTAAAGAACTTCTCAAACTCAACACCCAAAAAAGCAAATAATCCAGTCAAAAATGGGCAGAACACATGAGCAGACACTTTTCCGAAGAAGACATACAATGGCTAACAGACATATGAAAAAATGTGCATCCTCATTAGCCATCAGGGAAATTCAAATCAAAATCACATTGAGATACTGCATTACACCAGTTAGAATGGCAAAAATTAACAAGGCAAGAAACAAAAAAATGTTGAAGAGGCTGTGGAGAAAGGGGAACCCTCTTACACTATAGTGGGAATGCAAGTTGGTGCAGCCAGTTTGGAAAACAGTGTGGAGGCCCCTCAAAAAATTAAAAATAGAGCTACCCTATGACCCAGCAATTGCACTACTGGCTATTTACCCCAAGGATGCAGACGTAGTGAAAAGAAGGCCACATGCACCCCAGTGTTCATACAAGCAATGTCTACAATATCCAAACTGCGGAAAGAGCCAAGATGCCTTTCAACAGAAGAATGGATAAAGAAGATGTGGTCCATATATACAATGGAATATTCCTCAGCCATCAGAAAGGATGAATGCCCTCCTTTTGCATCAACATGGATGGAACTGGAGGAGATTATGCTGAGTGAAATAAGTCAAGCCAACAAAGTCAATTATCTTATGTTTTCCCTTATTTGTGGAACATAAGGATTAGCATGGAGAACATTAAGGGAAGGAAGGAAAAAATTAAGGGGGGAAATCAGAGGGTGAGATGAACCATGGGAGACTATGGACTCTGGGAAACAAACTGAGGGTTTTCGGGGAGAGGAGGTGGTGGGATGGATTAGCTCAGTGCTGTGTATTAAGGAGGGCATGTATTGCAGGGAACAGTGGATGTTATATGCAAACAATGAATCATGGAACACTACATAAAAAACTAATGATGTACTGTGCAGTGACTACCATAACATAATAAAAAATCCACCCCTTATCATCAGGGAAATGGAAATCAAATATACAATGAGGTATATCAATGCCTGTTCGAATGGCTAAAATTAACAACAGAAGAAAAAAACAGTTTTGGGAAGGGTGCGGAGAAAGGGTAACTGTCTTGCCCTGTTGGTGGGAATGCAAACTGGTGCAGCCCCTCTGGAAAACAGCATGGAGTTTCCTCACAAAGTTAAAAATAGAAATGTCCTACAATCTAGCAATTGCACTACTAAATATTTACCTAAGGAATTAAAAATACTAATTCAAAGGGATACATACACGCTGATGTCTATACCTTCATTATCAAGAAGAGTAAAATTGTGTAAAGAGCCCAAATGTCGGGGCGCCTGGGTGGCTCAGTGGGTTAAAGCCTCTGCCTTCGGCTCAGGTCATGATCTCAGGGTCCTGGGATCGAGCCCCACGTCGGGCTCCATGCTCAGCGGGGAGCCTGCTTCATCCTCTCTCTCTTCCTTCCTCTCTGCCTACTTGTGATCTCTTTCTCTGTCAAATAAAAAAAAAATAAAATCTTAAAAAAAAAAAAGAGCCCAAATGTCCAACCACTGATGAATGGATAAAGACAATTGGGTCTTCTTCTTCTTCTTTTTAAATCTGTCCAACAAATCTACATATTTTGACTGGAGAAGTCAACCTATTTACATTTGTATAAAGTATTGATAGAGCAAGGACTTACTAATGTCATTCTTGTTCATTGTCTTTCTTCTGTATCATAGTTCTACAATTCCTTTCTTTCTCTCCTGCTGCTTTCTTGGGTAAATTGATGACTTTCAGTAATGATATGCTTTTCTTCCCTTCTCTTTATGTTTGTGAATCTAATGTAGGATTTCGCTTTCTAATTACAATGAAACTTAACCGAAACAGTACATTATTATATATTGTTATATGTTATATATATATATATATATAATTGTGTTCAATTGCTCAGAAAATATCTATTCCCTCTACCTTCCCATTTATTTTTGAAGTCCTTATTTACTTCCCTTTATATTTTGTATTAATTTATAAATTGTTGAAACTATACCATATTGGGGTTCCTGACTCTTGATTTCTGCTCAGGTTATGATCTCAGAGTCAAGAGATTGAGCCACATGTTGGGCTCCTTGCTTATGGTGGAGTCTGCTTGTCTCTCTCCCTCTGCTCCTCCCACTGCTCTCTCTCCCTCTCTCTCTCTATCTCTTAGATTAATTAATTAAATCTTAAAGAAACAGAAACTATGCCATATTTTTTAAGTTTCTATTTAAATTCCATTTAGTTTATATACAGTGTAATGTTAATTTCAGGCTCATAATATAGTGATTCAATACTTCCACACAACATCCAGTGCTCATCACAACTGCACTTCTTAATCCCCATTATCTATTTCACCCATGCTCTCCCCACCAACCTCCCCTCTGGTAACCATCAGTTTATTTTCTCTAGTTAAGAGTCTGTTTCTTGGTGTCCATCTCTGATTTTTTTCTTCATTTGCTTGGTTTCTGAAATTCCACATATGAGTGAAATCATATGTTGTCTTTCCCTGACTTATTTCTCTTAGCATTACATTCTCTAGCTACATCCATATCATCATGTTTGTCTGTGTATATATAGACACACACGCACATATATATACACATACTATACATATTCTATCATGCGTGCACACACACACACCCACACATCTTTTTAATCCATTCATCAGTTGATGGACATTTGGGCTATTGTATATCATTTGGCTATTGTACATAATGTTGCTATAATCATCAGGGTGCTTGTATCATTTTTAAGAAATATTTTTATATTCCTTGTGTAAATACCTAGAAGTGAGATTGCTACATGGAAAAATACTTTTTAACCTTTTGGAGAACCCCAAAACTGCTTTCCAGAGTGGCTGCACCTGAATGCATTCCCACCAATAGTGTAAGAATCTTCCCTTTACACCACATCCTTGCCAACATCTGCTGTTTCCTCTGTTGTTGATTTCAGCCATTCTGACAGGTGTGAGCTGATATCTCATTGTAATTTTGATATGCATTTCCTTGATGATCAGAGATGTTGAGCATCTTTTCATGTTGGTTATCTTGATGTCTTCTTGGAAAAATGTTTATTCATATCTTCTGCCCATTTCTTAACTGCATTATTTGTTTTCTGGGGTGTTGAGGTTGATCTGTTCTTTAAGGATTTGGGATACTAAATGCTTTATCAGATATGCCATTTTCAAATATCTTCTCCCACTCGTTAAGTGGCTTTATAGTTTTGTTGATTGTTTCCTTCATTGTGTAGAAGCTTTTTATCTTGACAAAATCTTAATTGTTCATTTTTGCTTTTGTTCCTTTTACATCAGGAGACATATCTGGTAAGAAACTGAGATCAAAGAGATTGGTGCCTGTGTTCTCCCTTAGGATTTTGATGATTTCCTGTTTCACATTTGGGTCTTTCATCCATTTTGAATTTATTTTTCTGTATGGTGTAAAAATGTGGTTCAGTTTCATTCTTCTGCATGTTGCTGTCTAGATTCCCAACACCATCTGTTCTCTGTAACTAGAAGTTGTGGTATATATATGTATAAGGCATAGAAACTTTTCATTTAAAATGACATGGATGGAGGTACAGAGTATTACGTTAAGTGAAATAGTCATAAAAAGATGAATAACTTATGATTTCATGCATTGGAATGCTTTGCTGAAGATTAATTGACCATACAGTTGTGGGTTCATTTCTTGCTCTTCTATTCTATTCTGTTAGTCTATGTATCCATTTTTGTATGTGCCAAATATTTTGTTTATTACAGGTTTGTAATACAACTTGAATTCCGGAATTGTGATGCAATCAGCTTTTCTTTCATTTTCCAAGTTTCCCTTGCCTATCTGGGTCTTTTTTCCATATAAATTTTAGAATTGTTATAATCCTGTGCAAAATACTGTTGGTATTTTGATAGGGGTTGCATTAAATGAGTACATGGCATCTCATTGTGGTTTTTATTTCTGTTTTCCTGATGCTGAGTGATGTTGGGCATTTTTAATGTGTCTGTTGGCCATTTGTACGTCTTCTTTGAAGAAATGTCTGTTCATGTATTCTGCCCATTTCTTGACTGGATTATTTGTTTTCTGGGTGTTGAGTTTGATAAGTTCTTTATAGACCTTGGATACTTGCCCTTTATCTGATAAGGCATTTGCAAATATCTTCCCCCACTCTGTAGGTTGCCTTTTGGTTTTCTTGACTGTTCCTTTGCTGTCCAAAACCTTTTTGTCTTGATGAAGTCCCAATAGCTTATTTATGCTTCTGTTTCCCTTGCCTTTGGAGACATATCTATCAAAAAGTTGCTGTGGCTGAGTTCGAAGAAGTTGCTACCTGTGTTCTTCTCTAGGATTTTGATGAATTCCTTTCTCACATTTAAATCTTTTATCCATTTTGAGATTATCTTTGTGTATTCTGTAAGGAAAAAGTCCAGTTTAATTCTTCTACATGTGCTACCAGCCAGAATGTCTAAAATTAACAACACAAGAGAAAACAGGTATTGGCAAGGATGCAGAGAAAAGGGAATCCTCTTACACTATTGGTGGGAATGCAAGCTGGTACACCCACTCTGGAAAAATAGTATGGAAATTGGGGCGCCTGGGTGGCTCAGTGGGTTAAAGCCTCTGCCTTCAGCTCAGGTCATGATCTCAGGGTCCTGGGATCGAGCCCCACGTTAGGCTCCCTACTCAGCAGGGAGCCTGCTTCCTCCTCTCTCTGCCTGCCTCTCTGCCTACTTGTAATCTCTCTCTCTCTATCAAATAAATAAATAAAATCTTTTAAAAAAAGTATGGAGATTCCTCAAGAAGATAAAAATAGAGATAACCTGTGACCCAGGAAATGCACCACTATGTTTTTACCCAAAATATACAAATGCGATTTGAAGGAGCATTTGCATGGCAAAATTTATAATAGCAATGTCCACAATAGCTAAATTATGGAAAGAGCTCAGACGTCCACCAACAGATGAGTGAATAAAGAAGAGGTGTGTACACACACACACACACACACACACACACACACACACATGTAATGGAATATTACTCAGCCAATAAAAAGGATGAAATCTCACCATTTACATTTTTATTTTTTCAGTGTTCCAAAATCCATTTTTTATGTACCATACCCAGTGTTCCATGCAACATGTGCCTTCCGTAATACTCACCAACAGGCTAACCCACCCTATCACCCTCCTCCCATCTAAAACCCTTGGTTTGTTTCTCAGCATCCACAGTCTCTCATGGTTCATCTCCCCCTTCGATTTCCACCAATTCACTTTTTCTTTCGGTCTCCTAATATATCCCATGTTATTCCTAATATTCCACAAGTAAGTGAAACCATATGATAATTGAATTTCTCTGCTTGACTTATCTCACTAAACATAATTACCTCCAGTCCCACCCACGTTGATGCAGAAGTTGGGTATGCATCCTTTCTGATGGCTGAGTAATATTCCATTGTATATATGGACCACATTTTCTTTATCCATTTGTCTTGTGAAGGGCATCTTGGTTCTTTCCATAGTTTGGAGATTGGGGACATTGCTGCTATGAACATGGGGGTACATATGGCCCTTCTTTTCAAAACATCTTTATCTTTGGGATAAATATCCAGTAGTGCAATTGCAGGATCATAGGGTAGCTCTATTTGTAATTTTTTGAGGAATCTCCACACTGTTTTCCAAACTGGTTGCACCAACCTGCATTCCCAAAAATAGTGTAAGATCGTTCCCATTTCTCCACAACATCTCCAACATTTGTTGTTTCCTGTCTTGTTAATCTTTGCCATTCTAACTGGTGTAAGGTGGTATCTCAATGTGCTTTTGATTTGAATTTCCCTGATGGCTAATGATGAACGTTTTTTCATGTGTCTGTTAGCCATTTGTATGTCTTCTTTGGAGAATTGTCTGTTCATGTCTTCTGCCCATTTTTTGACATGATTATTTGTTTTTTGGGTGTCGAGCTTGAAAAGCTCTTTATGAAACTTGAATATCAGTCCTTTGTCTGTAATGTCATTTGAGAATATCTTCTCCCATTCCTTGGGCTGCCTTTGTTTTGCTGACTGTTTTCTTTGCTGTGCAGAACCTTTTTATCTTGATGAAGTCCCAAAAGTTAGTTTTTACTTTTCTTTCCTTTGCCTTTTGAGTTTATCTTTGTGTATGATGTAAGAGAATAGTTGAGTTTCTTTCTTCTATACATAGCTGTCCAATTTTCCCAGCACCATTTATTGAAGAGATTGTCTTTTGTCCGCTGGATATTTTTTCCTGCTGTGTGAAAGATTATTTGACCATAGAGTTGAGGGTCCATATCTGGACTCTCTACTCCATTCCATTGGCCTATATGTCTATTTCTGTGTCAGTCCCACGACATCTTGGTGATCATAGCTTTGTAATAATGCTTGAAATCAGGCAACATGATGCCCCCAGCTTTGTTTTTCTTTTTTCAACATTTCCTTAGCAATTCGGGGTCCTTTCTGTTTCCATACATATTTTAGAATTATTTGTTCCAGCACGTTGAAAAATGCTTGTGGAATTTTGATTAAGATGGCTTTGAAAGTATAGATTGCTCTGGGCAGTATAGACATTTTAACAATGTTTATTCTTTTGATCCATGAGCGATGAACATTTTTCCATTTTTGGGGTGTGTGTCTTCTTCAATTTCTTTCATGAGAGTTCTGTAGTTCCTCGAATAGAGATCTTTAACCTCTTTGGATAGGTTTCTTATGGATCTTGGTGCTATATTAAATGGAATCAATTCTCTAATTTCCCTTCTTAAAGTTTCACTGTTAGCATATAAGAAAGCACGTGATTTCTATGGATTGATTTTGTATCCTGACACATTACTGAATTGCTGTATGAGTTCTAGTAATTTCGGTGTGGCATCTTTTGGGTCTCCATATAAAGTATCAGGTCATCTGTGAAGAGAGAGAGTTTGGCTTCTTCTTTGCCAATTTGAATACCTTTTATTTCTTTTTGTTCTCTGATTGCTGTTGCTAGGACTTCTAGTACTATGTTGAACAACAGTGGTGAGAGATGTCATCCTTGTCATGTTCCTGATCTCAGTGGGAAGGCTGTCAGCTTTTCCCTATTAAGAATGATATTCACTGTGTATTTTTCATAGATGATTTTATGAAGTTGGGGAATGTTCCCTCTATCCCTATACTTTAAAGAGTTTTAATTGGTAATAGATGCTGTATTTTGTCAAATGCTTGTTGTGCATCAATTGAGAAGACCACGTGGTTCTTCTCTCTTCTCTTATTAATTTGTTCTGTCACATTGATTGATTTGCGAATGTTGAACCACTCTTGCGTCCCCGGGATAAATCCCACCTGGTCATGGTGGATAATATTTTTAATGTGCTGTTGTATCCTATTAGCTTGGATCTTGTTGAGAATCTAGGCATCCATATTCTTCAGGGATATTGTTCTGTAATTCTCATTTTTGGTGGGGTCTTTGTCTGGTTTTTAGATCAAGGTAATGCTGGCTTCACAGAGGGAGTCTGGAAGTTTTCCTTCTGTTTCTATTTCTTGAAACAGCTTCAAGAGAATAGGTAGTATTTCTTCTTTGAATGTTTGGTACAATTCCCCAGGGAATCCATCAGGTCCTGGAGTTTTGTTTTTTGCAAAGATTTGATCACTGCTTCAATCTCGTTACTAGATATTGGTCTATTCAGGTCATCAATTTCTTACTGTTTCAGTCTGTGAAATTTATAGATTTCCAGGAATGCATTGATTTCTTCTAGGTTTCTTAACTTATTGGCATATAACAGTTGATAATAATTTCTGATGCTTTTTTCTATTTCCTTGATGTTAGTCATGATCTCTACCCTTTCATTCAGAATTTTATTAACTTGAGTCCTCTCTCTTTTCGTTTGGAATAGTTTGGTCAGTGGTTTATCAATCTTATTAATTTTCTCAAGGAACCAGCTTTTGCTTTTTTGATGTGTTCTACTGTATCTCTAGTTTCTAACTTATTGATCTCTGCTCTAATTTATAATTATTTCCACTATTGGGTGTGGGAGTGGCTTAATTTGTTGTTGATTTTCCACTTCTTTAAGGTGTAAAGAGGGTTGGCGTATTATGGACTTTTCAATTTTTTTTTTGAGTGAGGCTTGAATGGCTATGTATTTCCCCTTTAGGACTGCCTTTGCCATATCCCATAGATTTTAGACCGATGCGTTTTCATTCTCATTGGTTTCCATGAATTGTTTAAGTTCTTCTTTGATTTCCTGGTTGATCCAAACATTCTTGAAGAAGATGGTTTTTAGCTTCCATGTGTTTGAATTCCTTCCAAGCTTTTCTTGTGCTTGAGTTCCAGTTTCAAAGGATTGTGTTCCGAGAATATGCAGGGAATAATCTCAATCTTTGGTATCCGTTGAGAACTGATTTGTGACCCAATATGTTGTCTATTCTGTAGTCTGAGAATATTCAGGAAATATTCTCAATCTTTCAGTATCGGTTGAGACCTGATTTGTGACCCAGTGTGTGGTCTATTCTGGAGAAAGTTCCATGTGTGCTCTAGACGAATGTGTATTCTGCTCTTTTAGGGTGGAATGTTCTGTATGTATCTATAAGGTTCATCTGGTTCAGTGTGTCATTCAACACTCATGTTTCTTTGTTGATTTTCTGCTTAGATAACCTGAGAGTGGTGTGTTAAATTCCCTACAATCAGTGTATTCATATCAATATTATTCTTTATTTTGATTAACACTTGGCTTATGTCATTGGATCCTCCCATGTTGGGGGCATAAATATTTACGATTGTTAGATCTTTTTCGTGGATAGCCCCTTTAAGAGAGATGTAGTGTCCTCATATATCTCTGACCACAGTCTTTAGCTTAAAATCTAATTTATCTTATATGAGAATAGCTACCCAAGCTTTCTTTTGAGGCCTGTTGGCAGGAAAGATGGTTCTCCATCCCTTCATTTTCACTCTGGATGTACGTTTAGGTTCAAAATGTGTTTCTTGTAGACAACATATAGACAGGTCTTGTTGTTTTATCCAATCTGCAACCCTGTGCCATTTTATGGGAGCATTAAGTTGTTCATGTTGAGACTGATTTTTGAAATATAAGTTTTTATTGACATCATGTTACCTGTGATGTCCTTGTTTCTATAGATTGTCTCTGTAAAATTCTGTTCTATGTCACTCTTGGGTTCTTTCTTCTTTTATAGAACCCCCCCCTTAATATTTCATATAGTGCCAGTTTGGTGGTCATATAATCTTTTAAACCTTGCTGGACTTGGAAGCTCTTTATCTCTCCATCCATTCTGAATGTCAGGCTTCCTGGATAAAATATTCTTGGCTGCATGTTCTTCTCATTTAGTGCCCTGAATATGTCTTGCCAGCTCTTTCTGGCTTGCCAGGTTTAGGGAAATTCTGTATTATAACTTGCTCCAATATACTTTCTGCCTCCCCCTTCCTCTTCTGGGATCCCAATTATTCTAATATTGTTTCATCTTATGGTATCACTTATCTCTTGAATTCTCCCCTCATGGTCCAGTAGTTGTTTGTCTCTCCTTTCCTCCTCTTCTTTATTCTCTGACATTTTGTCTTCTAAATCACTAATTCTGTCTTCTGCCTCATTATCCCAGCAGTAAGAGCCTCCATTTTTCAATTGCACCTCATTAATAGCTTTTTTGATTTCAGCTTGGTTAGATTTTAATTCTTTTATTTCTCCAGAAAGGGTTTTTATTTCTCTAGAGAGGGCTTTTTATTATCTTCCATGGTTTTTTCGAGCCCAGCCAGCACCTTAAAAATCGTCATTCTGAACTCTAGTTCTGTCATATTACTAATGTCCACATTGATTAGGTCCCTAGCTGTCATTACTGCCTCTTGTTCTTTTTTTTGTGTGTTGACTTTTTCAGCCTTGTCATTTTATGCAGATAAGAATAGATGAATGAGAGAACAAAATATTAAAGGGTAGCGATGACCCCAGAGAAATATACACTAACCTACTCAGAAGAGACCTGGAACTGGGGAGAAAATAAAGAGGGGAAAAAAGCAAAAAACATAACAAAAAAACCCCCACCAAAATCATACAAACAAAAACAAAACAAAACAAAAATAAATAAAACAAAATCCTATATCTATACTATCTATTTCTGTTTCTATATCTATATCTGTCTCTGATTCTCTATATCTATCTCTATCTCTATTAGACTGATGAATTGAACAGACTCTATATGTATACAAAAAATAAGGTTAAATACAATGAAGGGATCAAATATGAGTATAACAATGAAAATTAAAAAAATTTAAAAAGTGTTGATAAGATATAATAGTTAAAAACGTTAAAATAGGAAAAAGGAAAAAATTTGAAAGAAAAAAGTAAGAAAAAATATTCGAAGAATTTAACTTTGAACGACTAAAGAATCCTGGGGAAAAAGCCATTAATTCTCTGCCTTGCTTTCCCCTAGCTCCGGAGTTCCACAATTCTCAGCAATCTCGAACTTGACTTTGGTTGGATTTTTTTTTTCTGGTCTTCTGGGGGAGGGGCCTGTCGCTGTGATTCTCAAGTGTCTCTGCCAGAGGTGGAATTGCACCGCCCTCATTAGGGGCCAGGCTAAGTAATCAGCTTGGGTTTGCTCTCGGAGTTTTTTTCCCTGAACGCTTTCCATACAGCGTTGGAGGATGGGACTGAAATGGCTGCTCCCAGTCTCCGACCCGGAGGAGCCAAGAGCTCAGGGCCTCAGTCCTCAGTGCGCCTCAGAGGAAAGCAGTCAGTCCCTCCTGTGTCCCTGGTTTCTGGCCACTCTCCGAGTTCACCCGGCCTTTGACAGAGCATCTCTATCTCTGGTGCACCGCCCAGTTTAGAATCTCCGAACCCAGCAGATTCCTGCAGCCTCTCCTGTGCCGCCCCTCCTGGAGGAGGAAGGAGGGGTCTCCCCGGGTCTGTCGCCCATAGGGTCCCCGCTCATAGAACAGTGGCCCGACTGTGCTTTGGATCACAGCCCACGGTAACCCCGAGCTGAGAGACCCCTTCTCAGCTCGGCTCCAACTCTCCTGCTGGCTTCTCTCTGATACCTGGGAGCTCAGTCACGCTCAGACACCCCTGGTCTTTTTGTGTCCCCATGGGTCCTGAGGCCACACTGTTCCCACGAGGGCTTCACCCTCTGCTTGGCCTCTGGGGCAATGTCCCTCAGTGGAGCAGACTTCTAACAGTTCCGAGTTTGTGCTCTGCTGCTCGCTCACTTGCCGGGAGCCGGCCCCTCCCCCCGGGGTCTATCTTCCCGTCACTTCTGATTCACTTCTCCACATGTCCTAACTTCCAGAATGTGGTTGATTTTTGTTCCTAGAATCGCTGCTTTTCTATCTCCTGTAGAATTTGTAGGTTTTCAGAATAGTTTGATAGCTATCTGAGTGAATTTCTGGGACCTGATGATAATCGGTCTCCTACTCCTCCGCCATCTTGCCGCTACTTCTAAGATTTGTCTTCCTTCTTGAGGTAGGCCTGAATTGCTATATAACTCCCTCTTATGGCCTTTTTTGCTACATTCAGAGGTTTTGGACCATCATGTTTTCATTTTCATTTGTTTCCATGTATTTTTTAAAATTTCTTCTTTGATTTCCTTGTTGCCCCATTCATTCTTTAGTACAATATTCCATGTACTAAAGGACAACCTGAAGAAATGGATAAATGACTAGAAACATATAGACTGCCAAAACTGAAAAGAGAAGGCATAGAAAGCTTAAACAGACTGATAACCAGCAAAAAAATTAATCAGTAATCAAAAACTCCTAACAAAAACTGTCCGGACCAGATGGCTTCACAGGAGAATTCTATCAAACATTCAAAGAAGAGTTTTTATCTATTCTCAAACTATTCCAAGAACTAGTAAAGGATGGAAAATTTCCAAGTTAATTCCATGAGGCCAGCATTAAGGTGATACCAAAATGAAATAAACACTCCACTAAAAAAAGAGAACTATGGGCTAATATCCCTAATGAGCATGGATGCAATAATTCTCAACTAAATACTAGCAATTGCATCCAACACTGACCACAATATGTGGAATTTACTCCTGGGCTACAAGTTTGGTTCAATATTTGTAAATCAGTCAGCCTGATACCCCACATTAATGAAAGAAATGATAAGGACTGTATGATCCTTTCAATAGATGCAGAAAAAAACATTTGACAAATTACAACTCCATTTCATGATAAAAATCTTCAAAAAAGTAGGGTTAAAGGTAACATACCTCAGTGTAATAAAGGAAACACACATGGCTAATATCCTCAATGGGGAAACACTGAGGGCTTTTCCTCTTTAGTCAGGAGCAAGACAAGGATGGCCACTCTTATCACTGTTATTTAGAGTACTGATGGAAGTACTAGCCACAGCAGTAAGACAACAAAAATATACAGAGGGCATCGAAATTGGCAAGGAATACATTAAACTTTCACTATTTGCAGATGATATGATACACTATATAGAAAACCCAAAGCCTTCCAACAAAAACCACTAGGACTGATACACAAATTTAGTAAAGTCACAGGAAACAAAATCAACATACAAAAATCTGCTACATTTCTATACACCAATAATGAAGCAGCAGAAAGAGAAATTAAGGAATCAAATCCATTTATAATCTTTCCAAAACGAATAAGGTATTTAGTAATAAACCAAACCAAAGAGCTGAAAGCCTGTACTCTGAAAATCATAAAACGCTGATGAATGAAATTAAAGATGACACTAAAGAAATGAAAAGATAATGGCACCTGGGTGGCTCAGTTGGTTGAGGGTCCGAATCTTGATTTTGGCACAGGTCATGATGTCAGGGTTGTGACATCGAACCCTCTGTTAGGCTGTGCACTCAGCACAGACTCCGCTTGTCCCTCTTACTTCTTGAGATACAACAAAATTAGCTCTAAGAGAGAAGTATAGAATAATACAGGTGCCCTGTATTGCTTCTGTCCCTCCCCCTGCTTGTGCTCACTATGCTCTCTCTCTCTTTTTCAATTAAATTAATACATAAAAATCTTTAAAAAAAGAAATGGAAAGGCATACCACTCTCATGGATTGGGAGAACAAATATTGTTAAAGTGTTTATACTACCCAAAGTCATCTACTCATTTATTTTTTAATTATTTTATTCAAATTCAATTAGTTAACATATAGTGTATCATTAGTTTCAGATGTAGAGTTAAGTAATTCATCAGCTGCTTCATAATACCATGTGCTCACTACATCACTTGCCCTCCCTAATGCCCATTACCTAGTTACCTCACCACCCACGTCCCCTCCAGCAACCCTCAGTTTGTTTCCTATAGTTAAGAGTGTCCTATGATTTGTCTCCCTCTCTCTGATTTTGTCTTATTTTAATTTCCCCTCCCTTCACCTATGCTCCTCTGTTTTGTTTCTTAAATTCCACATATGAGTGAAACCATATGATAATTATCTTTTTTCTGATTGACTCACTTCCATCCGCATAGTAGCCTCTAATTCCATCCACATCAATGTAAATGGTAAGGAACAATGAAGAGGGAGGGGCAAGATGGCAGAGGAGTAGGAGACCCTGTTTGAATGGGTCCCCTGAATTGAGCTAAATACATACCACAACATTCTGAACACCCATGAAATCACCCTGAGATATAAGATTATACACTTCTGGATCTCTACAGGGGCAGAAGATATTCAGTGGAGAGGTACAGAGGAGTGGGAGTGCTCAGACTGATATTGGAGGATAAACAGAAGGGGGAGGGAGCAACCAGAAGTGACCCTTTGGAAAGTAATACCCCAATATGAAAATGCCATGTGCTTGGGGACCAACATTAACTTGGAGACTTGTTAATAGCACTCAAAAAGAACAAAGGGTCTTAAGGGGAAATTGGGATTGGGTGGCCATGGGCACGGGCCTAAACCCACAGTCCCAGGGCAATCACAGCCAGGGACCACCCATGCCTGAGAGAGCCCAGTGGGGGCTCCAATCAGCGGTCCCTAGGCCCATGGCTGTTGGTGACATGCATCGTCACTGGGGCTGGACACACCCCCATCCTCACCTGAGAGAACTTGGCGCAGGCTCCAGCCAGCAGTCAATGGGCCCACAGCTTTCCGTGACCTGTGCTGTCGCTGGGTATGAGCACACCCAGTGTGGGCATGGGCTCCAAACAGCAGTCCCGACCATGGTAGCCAATGGAATGGGGCTTGCCTGGACCAGTATCACTATGGATTTAGTGGCACAGGGGTGCAAAGACAAGGGGGCGAGTCTCAGGTGACCACTGAGACAGTGGCTGGGGGTGCTTACCACCTGTGGGAGGTTGCAGTGTTCAGTGAAGTTTGAGGAGGGGGAGTTTGTGTGTTCTGGACCATCCAGAGTGGAGAAGACTGAGGCTTCTCTCTGAGAACAAGGGCTGGGTGCAGACAGTTTACTATGTTCTAACCCTCTGAAAAGGCGCAAAAAGCCACCAAAGAACAAAAACCTCCAGAGAACAAAAGCCTGAAAAACCAGTTTCCACAGAGCCCAGCCCTGTGATAAGGGGCAGGGCAGATCATCCCAAGCAAGTTAGACGGAAAAATAATGTGGCAGGTCCCTTCCCCAGAAGATAGCCCAAAGAACAACAGGAAAACAACCACAGAGTCCCCATAAAACTGTAAAACCCCAACATCAGGTGGAAAACAATATAGGAAACTCCTGGTATTGCCCCCAAACCTGTATATTTCATAGATACAACATTTCTTTTTTTAAATTAATTCTCAAGATTCTTGTTCTCTTCCTTTCTTAACCTACTTAACATTTCAACTAGATGTTTAATACAACATATTCCACGATACCTTTTTAACATGAACTTTTTTCATATATATCCCTGTGTTTCCTTTTGTATTTTTAATGTATATATATGTAGATAGATAGATAGATAGAAACTTCAAAGTAGTCCTATTTCCATATTCAATACTACACCTATATATAAACCAGTTTTAATTTCCCCTGTATCCCTGAAAACTTGAGTCCTTTAACAAAGATAACAAAATACACCAAGGAAGAACTGAAACAACGTTCCCTGCCAATATCGAGGGTTCATAACCACCTTCCTATTTATTCTTTTGTTTCTGTGTATTTGGTTTTGTTTTTGAACCATATAAATCTTATTCTCAATGTTCATTTTGGCTGGTTTTCTTTTTTTTCTTTTACTTTTGTCAATCATTTTGTTTGTTCATTTTTTTCCCCTTAGAATTTTACTTTTGGGGCTCATTTTGGATTTTTTCTTTTTTTTCTCTTTTTCTCTTTTTTTCTTTTTTATTTCCTTTGGTGGTGACTTCCAGTTTCTCCAAAACTTTCCAGGGTGCATCTTCCCTGGATTGTGGTTGATATATTCAGCTATACATCCCCTAAATCATCTTTCACCAAAATGACTAGGATGAGGAACACCCAACAGAGGAAAAATTCAGAGACTGTGACCTCTGCCACAGAACTATTGAATATGGACATAAACAATATGTGGGAAATAGAATTCAGGGCAACAATTATCCAGGCAATGGATAGATTGGAGAAGACTATTAGTAGCAACATAGAATCTCTAAGGGTAGAAATGAGAGCTGATCTGGCAGAATTTAAAATGGCTACCAATGAGATCCAATCTAATCTAAATACTCTAACAGCTAGAGTAAATGAGGCAGAAAATCAAATTAGTAATCTAGAAGACAAACTGATAGAAAAGAAGGATCAGGAGGAGGACTGGAACAAACAACTTTGAAACCATGAAAATAGAAGTGGGAAAATAAATGATGCCATGAATTGTTCCAATATCAGAATTATTAGCATCCGGGAGGGTATGGAGAGAGAAAGAGGACTAGAAGATATAGCTGAAAAAATCCTAGATGGGCGCCTGGGTGGCTCAGTGGGTTAAAGCCTCTGCTTTCAGCTCAGGTCATGATCTCAGTGTCCTGGGATCGAGGCCCGCATCGGGCTCTCTGCTCAGCAGGGAGCCTGCTTCCTCCTCTCCCTGTCTCTGCCTGCCTCTCTGCCTACTTGTAATCTCTCTCTCTCTGTGTCAAATAAATAAATAAAATCTTTTAAAAGAAAAAAAAAAGAAAAAAAAAAGAAAAAATCCTAGATGAAAATTTCCCTAATCTGGGGAATGGAAGAAGTGTTTGTGTCCTGAGGGTAGAGAGGACAGCCCCCCAAGGTCAATGAGGATGAAAAGACCTCTAGGCACGTTACTGTGAAATTCAAGTATCATAAATTCAGAGATGCCTTAAGGACAGATAGGGGGAAGAGATTCCTTATGTACAGAGGGAGGACCATTGGAATAATGTCAGACCAGGCCACAGAACTGGCAAAGGGAACAAGCATCAAAATCCAGGAGGCACAGAGAAGCCCCCCCAAAATTAATAAAAATAGGTCCACACCCCGTCATCTAATAGTAAAACTTACAAGTCTTAGTGACAAAGAGAAAATCCTGAAAGCAGCTCGGGACAAGAGGTCTATAACATACAATGGTAGAAATATTAGATTGTCAGCAGACCTATCCACAGAGACCTGGCAGGCCAGAAAGAACTGGCAGGATATATTTAGAGCACTAAACGAGAAAAATATGCAGCCAAGAATACTATAACTATCTAGGCTTTCATTGAAAATAGAAGGAGAGATAAAAAGCTTCCAGGCCAAATAAAAACTAAAGGAATTTGCAAACACCAAGCCAGCCCTACAGGAAATATTGAAAGGGGTCCTGTAAGCAAAGAGAACCTAAAAGAAACATAGACCAGAAAGGAAGAAACACAATAAACAGTGATAGTCACCTCACAGGCAATACAAGGGTTCTAAATTCATATCTCTCAATAGTTACTCTGAATGTAAATGGAATAAATGCCCAACTAAAAGACACAGGGTATCAGAATGGATAAAATCAAGAACCATTGATATGCTCTCTACAAGAAACTCATCTTACATGCAAAGACACCTCCAGGGTCTTTGTAATGTGCNAAGTGAGGGGATGGAAAACAATTTACCATGCCAATGGACAGCAAAAGAAAGCTGGAGTGGCAATCCTTATATCAGATAAACTAGACTTTAAGGCAAAGAATATCATAAGAGATGAGGAAGGACACTATATCATACTAAAAGGATCTGTCCAACAAGAAGATCTAACAATCATAAATATCTATGCCCCTAACATGGGAGCAGCCAATTATATAAACCAATTAATAACAAAATCAAAGAAACACATTGACAATAATACGATATTAGTAGGAGACTTTAGCGCCCCCCTTATTGAAATGGACAGATCATCAAATCAAAAGATCAACAAGGAAATAAAAGCTTTAAATGACACCCCGGACCAGTTGGACATCACAGATATATTCAGACCATTCCATTCCAAAACAACAGAATACACATTCTTCTCCAGTGCACATGGAACATTCTCCAGAATAGACCATATTCTGGGTCACAAATCAGGTCTCAACAGGTACCAAAAGATTGGGATCATTCCCTGCATATTTTCAGACCATAATGCTCTGAAACTAGAACTCAACCACAA
>LNAC01000857.1:139633-160702 GCA_002007465.1 Ailurus styani | reverse complement strand
TGAAAATGAAAACACAACTGTTCAAAATCTTTGGGACACAGCAAAAGCAGTCCTAAGAGGAAAGTATATAGCAATACAAGCCTTTCTCAAGAAACAAGAAAGGTCTCAAGTACACAACCTAACTGTACACCTACAAAAGCTAGAGAAAGAACAGCAAAGAAAGCCTACACACAACAGGAGAAGAAAAATCATAAAGATCAGAGCAGAAATCAATGAAATAGAAACCAAAAGAACAGTGGAACAAATCAATGAAACTAGGAGCTGGTTCTTTGAAAGAATTAATAAGATTGATAAACCCCTGGCCAGACTTATCCAAAAGAAAAGAGAAAGGACTCAAATTAATAAAATCATGAATGAAAGAGGAGAGATCACAACCAACACCAAAGAAATACAAACAATTCTAAGAACATATTATGAGCAACTCTACACCAGCAAATTTGACAATCTGGAAGAAATGGATGCATTCTTAGAGAAATATAAACTACCAAAACTGAACCAGGAAGAAACTGAAGACCTGAATAGACCCATCACCAGTAAGGAGATTGAAGCAGTCATCAAAAATCTCCCAACGAACAAGAGCCCAGGGCCAGACAGCTTCCCAGGGGAATTCTACCAAACATTTAATGAAGAATTAATACTTATTCTCTGAAACTGTTCCAATAAATAGGAATTGGAAGGAAAACTTCCAAACTCCTTTTATGAGGCCAGCATTACCTTGATCCCAAAACCAGGCAAAGACCACATCAAAAAGGAGAATTACAGACCAATATCTTTGATGAATACGGATGCAAAAATCCTCAACAAAATACCAGCCAATAGGATCCAACAGCACATTAAAAGGATTATTCACCGCCACCAAGTGGGATTTATTCCTGGGATGCAAGGTTGGTTTAACATTCGCAAATCAATCAATGTGATACAAGACATTAATAAAAGAAAGAACAAGAACCATATGATCCTCTCAATAGATGCTGAAAAAGCATTTGACAAAGTACAGCACCCTTTCTTAATCAAAACTCTTCATAGTGTAGGCATAGAGGGTACATACCTCAATATCATCAAAGCCATCTACCAAAAACCCACAGCAAATATCATTCTTAATGGAGAAAAACTGAGAGTTTTTGCCCTAAAGTCAGGAACAGAGCAGGGCTGTCCACTATCACCACTGCTATTCAATATAGCACTGGATGTCCTGGTCTCAGCAGTCAGACAACAAAAAGAAATAAAAGGCATCCAAATCGGCAAGGAAGAGGTCAAACTCTCACTCTTTGCAGATGATATGATACTTTATGTGGAAAACCCAAAGGACTCCACTCCAAAACTGCTAGCACTCATACAGGAATTCAGTCAAGTGTCAGGATATAAAATCAATGCACAGAAATCAGTTGCATTTCTATATACCAACAACAAAACAGAAGAAAGAGAAATTAAAGAGTCAATCCCATTTACAATTGCACCCAAAACCATGAGATACCTAGGAATAAACCTAACCAAAGAGGCAAAGAATCCGTATTCAGAAAACTATAAAGTACTCATGAAAGAAATTGAGGAAGACACAAAGAAGTGGAAAAACATTCCATGCTCATGGATGGGTAGAATAAATATTGTGAAAATGTCTATGCTACCTAGAGCAATCTACACATTTAATGCAATCCCCATCAAAATACCAGCAATTTACTTCAAAGAAATGGAACAAATAATCCTAAAATTTATATGGAACCAGAAAAGACCCCGAATAGCCAAAGGAATGGTGAAAAAAAAAAAAAAGCAAAGTTGGTGGCATCACAATTCCAGACTTCAAGCTGTATTACAAAGCCATCATCAGCAATACAGTATGGTAGTTGCACAAAAACAGACACATACTTCAGTGGAAGAGAATAGAGAGCCCAGAAATGGACTCTCAACTCTATGGTCAACTAATCTTCGTCAAAGCCAGAAAGAATGTCCAGTGGGAAAAAGACAGTCTCTTCAACAAATGGTGTTGGGAAAACTGGTCAGCCACATGCAGAAAAATGAAACTGGATCATTTCCTGACACCACACACAAAAATAGACTCAAAATGGATAAAAGACCTCAATGTGAGAAAGGAATCCATCAAAATCCTCGAGGAGAACACAGGCAGCAACCTCTTCGACCTCAACCGCAGCAACTTCTTCCTAGGAACCTCACCAAAGGCAAGGGAAGCAAGGGCAAAAATGAACTATTGGGACTTCATCAAGATTAAAAGCTTTTGCACAGCAAAGGAAACAGTCAACAAAACCAAAAGACAACTGACAGAATGGGAGAAGATATTTGCAAATGACATATCAGATAAAGGGCTAGTATCCAAAATCTATAAAGAGCTTCTCAAACTCAACACCCATAAAACAAATAACCCAGTCAAGAAATGGGCAGAAGACATGAACAGACATTTCTCCAAAGAAGACATCCAAATGGCCAACAGACACATGAGAAAGTGCTCAACATCACTCAGCATCAGAGAAATACAAATCAAAACCACAGTGAAATTCCACCTCACACCAGTCAGAATAGCTAAAATCAACAAGTCAGGAAATGAGAGATGTTGGAGAGGATGTGGAGAAAGGGGAACCCTCCTACACTGTTGGTGGGAATGCAAACTGGTGCAGCCACTCTGGAAAACAGTATGGAGATTCCTCAAAAAGTTGAAAATGGAGCTACCCTACGACCCAGCAATCGCACTACTGGGTATTTATCCTAAAGACACAAAGGTAGTGATCCTCAGGGGCACGTGCACCCGAATGTTTATAGCAGCAATGTCCACAATAGCCAAACTATGGAAAGAACCTAGATGTCCATCAACAGATGAATGGATAAAGAAGATGTGGTATATATATACAATGGAATATTATGCAGCTATCAAAAGAAACGAAATCTTGCCATTCGCAACGACATGGATGGAACTGGAGGGTATTATGCTGAGCGAAATAAGTCAATCAGAGAAAGACAATTATCATATGATCTCTCTGATATGAGGAACTTGAGGGGCAGGGTGGAGGGTAGTGGAGGGTAGGGAGGGAAGAATAATGAAACAAGATGGAATGGGGAAGGAGACAAACCATAAGAGACTCCTAATCTCACAAAACAAACTGAGGGTTACTGGGGTGTGGGAGGGTAGGGATAGGGTGGATGGGTTATGGAAATTGTGAAGTGTTTGTGCTTTGGTGAATGCTGTGAAATGTCTAAGCCTGATGATTCACAGACCTGTACCCCTGGGGCAAATAAAAAAAATGAAGAAAAATATTAAATACCAAACATAATCTCACACTTATAGGATCTAGAAAAAGAACCACAAATGAAGCCTAGGGAGTAGACGAAAGGAAATAATAAACATTAGAGCAGAAATAAATGACATAGACACTAAAAAAATAGAACAGATCAATGAAACCAGGAGCTTGTTCTTTTAGAAATTAATAAAATTGATCGACCCCTTACCAGATTTATTAAAATGAAAACAAAAAGTACTCAAATAAAAAAATCACAAATGAAAGATGAGTGGTCCAAACCAACATCACAGAAACACACTTGTAAAATTACATGCCAACAGATTAGACAATATGGAAGAAATGGGTAATTTCCTAGAAATACATAAATTACCAAAACTGAAAGAGGAAGAAAGAGAATATTTGCGCAAACTTATTGCCAGAAAATGAAAATGAATCAGTAATCAACAGTCTCCCAGAAAACAAAAGCCCAGGGCCAGATGGCTACCCAGGGGAATTCTATCAGATATTTAAAAGCCATTCTGAAAGAGTGGTGAGTGTAGGAATCCCTGTCATGTCTCTGATCTTAGGAACAAAGCTCTCAGGGAAACACAAATCAAAACCACAATGAGATACCATATTACAGCAGTTTGAATGGCTAAAATTAACAAGATGGGAAACAACAAATGTTGGCCAGCATGTGAAGAAAAGGTAACACTCTTACACTATTGGTGGGAATGCAAGCTGGTACAGCTACTCTGGAAAACAGTATGGAGATTCCTTAAGAACTTAAAAATAGAGCTACCTTTTGACCCAGCAATTGCACTACTGGGTATTTACCCCAAAGATACAGATGAAGTGAAAAGTAGGGGCACCTGTACCCCAATGTTCATAGCAGCAATGTCCACAATAGCCAAACCGGGGAAGGAGCTGAGATGTCCTTCAACAGATGAATGGATAAAGATGTGATACATATATACAATGGACTATTACTCAACCATCAGAAAAGATAAAATCTTACCATTTACATCTACGCAGGTGGAACTGGAGAGTATTATGCTAAGTGAAATAAGTCATTCAGAGAAAAAGAAAGAAGGAAAGAAAGAAAGAAAGAGAGAGAGAAAGAAAGAGAGAGAGAAAGAAAAGAAAAGAAAGAAAGAAAGAAAGAAAGAAAGAAAGAAAGAAAGAAAGAAAGAGGAAGAAAGAGGAAGGAAGGAAGAAAGAGGAAGGAAGGAAGGAAGGAAGGAAGGAAGGAAGGAAGGAAGGAAGGAAGGAAGGAAGGAGGAGAAAAGAAAGAGAAAGAAAGACTGGGAATAATTTCCAGGTGAGAGGAAATGTTTCTATCTAGGAAGTTCCTTCTTGGTGCTCAACAATACTTACTTAGGGGGTGCGATGATATAGGCAAAATGATGTTGTCTTCCTTCTCTTCTTGTGTGGTTGTCAGCTTCCTTTTGTTCCACTGTATTGCTGTAACTTCATAACTTCATTGTAGAAGTCTCCTAAGGCTGTTTTTATTTGTGGAGAGCTACCCAATTGATTTTTGTGGGGAGATGGGTAGAATTGGTTCTACATCACTATTTCCCTGTTGTCTATGTTGTGTTCTAATCATTTTATTGTTTCAGCACTGACAGGTCATTGATTCATTTTAAGTTGATTTTTGTGTATTATTGTAAGGAAAATGTTTAACTTCATTCTTTCTGCATAAATATTCAATTTTCCAAGCATAATTTGTTGAAAAGACTTTGCTCCCATTGAATAATTTTGATACACTTACAAAAACTCATTTGACCATCTATATGAAATTTTATTTCTGTTCTTTCTATTCCACTGTATTGGTCCGTCCTTTTGTCAACATCACAGGTTTTGATTATTTTTTGTAGTAAGTTTTTATATCAGGAAGCATGAATCCTCAAACTTTTGTTTCTTTTTGAAGTTTGTTTTGGCTATTTGGGATTGCTTGAGAATCCATGAATTTTAGAATGGATTTTTCTATTTACACACACATGCACACATATACACACACATCATTAAAATTTGTTAGGGATATTATTGAATTTGAAGACGAATTTGGGTAGTATTGACATCTTAACAATATAAAATCTTCCAATCCGTGAACACAGGTTGTCTTTCCATTGGTTTATGTATTCTTTATTTTCTTTCAGCAATGTTTTGTAGTTTTCAGTATGCAAGTCTTTCACCCCTTGGTTAAGTATATTCTTAAGTACTTTATTCTTTTTGAAGCAATTATTAATGACATTGCTTAATGCCCTTTGTAAACCATCTATTGTTATTATGTAGAATTAAAAATGATTTGTTTGTGTATTGACTTTGTATTCTGCAAACTTCGCTGAATTCATCTATTAGCTCTTTTTTTGTGGAATAATTAGGGTTTTCTGCATGTAAGATAATGTTAACAGCAAACAAATCATTTTACATATTTTCTTACAATTTGGATGCTTTATTTTTGCCTAAATGCCCTGGCTAGAAGTTATGGTACTATGTTTATTAGAAGATGGAAGAGTGGATATTTCTCTTGATCTTGATCTTAGAGGAAAATATTCATTCTTTCACAAATGAGTATGATGTTATCTATTAGTTTCTCATATATGGTATTTATTATGTTGAGAAAGTTTCCTTCTGTTTCCAATGTGCTGAAGGCTTTTATCTTGAAAACTTGTTGAATTCTATCAAATGTTTTACTCATCAATCAAGGTGATGATGTTAGTCTTTTCCCTTCATTCTCTTAAAGTGGCATATTCCATTGAGTAATTTATATATGTTGAATGATCCTTGTGTTGCAGGAATAAATCACACTTGATCATGGTATATAATCCTTTTTATATCTTGTTTAATTCTAATTGCTAGTATTTTGTTGAGCATTTTTGGATCAATATCTATCAGTGATATTGGTCTGTAGTGCTTTTTCTGTGTTCTTTTGTCTGACTTTGGTATCAGGGTAATGAGGGCATCATAGAATGAGTTAGGAAGTATTCCTGCTTCTTCAATTTCTTCTTATAGTTTTGAGAAAGATTCATGTTAATTCTTTACATGTTTGGAGGAATTCACAGTGAAGCCATCTGGTCCAGGGCTTAATGTTTTTTGGAGATTCTGGACTGTTGATTCAATTTACTTGCTTTAAGTTCATTCAGACTTTCTATATCTTCATAATTCAGTGTTCATTGGTTCTATATTTCTAAGAATTTGTCCATTTCATCTAGGTTATCCAATTTGTTAGCATACTATGTGTTGTTTATACTACTCTACACTCTATTTATGTAAAACTGCGATAATGACCCACTTTAATTTCTGATTTTATCAATTCCAGTCTTCTTCATTGTTATACTCAAACTTACAAAAAGGTTGGTCAACTTTGTTATCATTTATTTTGTTTATTCACTTATTTCCTCTTTTTTAATTCTCTATTTTATGCATGTATTTTTTAAAGAAGACATTTTTAAATTTTACCTAGTTAACATACATGCCGTGAAATATTGGTTTCTGGAGTAGAGTTCAGTGATTCATCACTTACATAAAACACCCAGGGCTCAGCACAAATCCCTCTTTTAATACCCATCACCCATCTAGCTCATCCCTCACCCACCTCCCTCCATCAACTCTCAGTTCCCTATCCTTAAGAGTCTCTTATGGCTTTTTCCCCCTTTCTCTTTCTCTCCCTTTTTTTCTTTTCCCCTTCCCCATATGTTCATCTGTTTTTTTCCTCTTAAATTCCACATATGCATGAGATCATATGGTATCTGTCTTTCTCTGACTGACTTATTTCACTTAGCATAATATACTCTAGCTCTATACATATTGATGCAAATAGCAAGATTTCATTGTTTTGATGGCTGAATAAAATTCCATTGTATTTATATACCACATCTTCTTTTAAAAAAAAGATTTTATTTATTTTACACAGAGAGACACAGCGAGAGAGGGAACACAAGCAGGGGAAGAGGGAGAGGGAGAAGCAGGATTGCCACTAAGAAGGGAGCCTGATGCAAGGCTCAATCCCAGAACCCTGGAATCATGACCTGAGCCAAAGGCAGATGCCCAACGACTGAGCCACTGAGATGCCCCAATACCACATTTTCTTTATCCATTCATCAATTGATGAACATTTGGGCTCCCTCCATAGTTTGGCTATTATTGATAATGCTGCTATAAACATCAGGTTGTATGTATCCCTTTAAATCTGTGTTTTTGTATCCTTTGGTTAAAGACCTAGTAGTTGAATTGTCAGATCGTAGGCTAGTTCTTTTATTTAACTTTTTGAGGAAGCTCCAAACTTTTCTCTGGAATGGCTGCACCAGTTTGCATTCCAACCAACAGTGAAAGAGAGTTCCTCTTTCTCTGCATCCTCACCAACACCTATTGTTTCCTGTTAATTTTAGCCATTCTGGCATGTGAAGTGATATCTCACCTTGGTTTTTATTTGTATTTCCATGATGATGAGTGATGTTGAGGATCTTTCCATGTGTCTGTAAGCCATCTGATTACTTTCTCTGGAAAAGTGTTATTCATGCCTCTGCCCATTTTACTAACTGGATTATTTGGGGTTTTTTTCAGTGTTGAATTTGATAAGTTCTTTATAGATTTTGGATACTAACCCTTTTGCAGATATGTTGTTTGCAGATATATTCTCCCATTCCGCAGGCTGTTGTTTAGTTTTGTTGATTGTTTCCTTTACTGTAGAGAAGACTTTATCTTGATGACACCCCAGTAGTTTATTTTTGGTATTGTTTCCCATGCCTTTGGTGATGTGTCTAGTAAGAAGTTGCTACAGCTGAGATCAGAGACTCTGCATGTGTTTTCCTCTAGGATTTTAATGGTGTCCTGTCTCACATTTAAGTTTTTCATCTATTTTGAATTTATTTTTGTGTATGGTGTAAGAAAGTGGTCCAGTTTCATTCTTCCGAATATGGGCTGTCCAATTTTCTCAAGACCATTTTGTTGAAGAGATTATCTTTTTTCCATTGGATATTCTTTCCTTTTTTCTCAAAGATTAGCTGAAAATATAGTTGCAGGTCCATTTGCAGGTTCTCTATTCTTTTTTTAAATATTTTATTTATTTGACACAGAGAGAGAGAGATCACAAGTAAGCTGAGAGGCAGGCAGAGAGAGAGGAGGAAGCAGGCTCCCCGCGGAGCAGAGAACCCGATGTGGGCCTCAATCCCAGGACCCTGAGATCATGACCTGAGCCGAAGGCAGAGGCTTTAACCCACTGAGCCACCCAGGCGCCCTCTCTATTCTTTTTTTAATTTTATTTATTTATTTTACAGAGAGAGTGTATGTGCAAGCAGCAAGAGAGGAGATGGGCAGGGGGAGAGGGAGAGAGAATCTGAAGCAGACTCTGCACTGAGCATGGAGCCTGACTTGGGGCTTGATCTCACAACTGTGTGATCATGACCTGAGCCAAAACCAAAGTTGGACTCTTAACCAGCTGAGCCACCAGCAACCCACTGAGTTCTCTTTCTTATTCTTTTGAACTGTGTGTCTGTTTTTGTGCCAGTACCCTACTATGTTGATGACTTGAGCTTTGTAGTGTAACTTGAAACCCATAATCGTGATGCCTCTAGGTTTTGTTTTTGTTTTGTTTTGTTTTTCAAAATTGCTTTGGCTATTCAGTCTTTTGTGGTTCCATACAAATTGTAGGATGGTTTGTTCTATCTCCGTGAGAAATGTTGGTGGTTTTTAGATGCAGGTTGCATTAAATATGTAAATCATTTTGGGTAGTATAGATATTTTAACAACGTCTGTTCTTTTTTTTTTATTGTGTTAGTCACCATAAAAACATCATTAGTTTGTTATGCAGTGTTCCAAGATTCATTGTTTATGTACAGCACCCACTGCTCCACGAAATACATGCCCTCCTTAATACCCACCACCAGGCTCACCCATTCCCCCACCCCCACCCCTCTAAAACCCTCAGTTTGTTTCTCAGGGTTCACAGTCTCTCATGGTTCATCTCCCCCTCCGATTTGCCCCAATTCACTTTTGCTTTCCTTCTCCTAGAGTCCTCCATTTTATTCCTTATGTTCTACAAGTAAGTGAAAACATGATAATTGACTTTCCACGCTTGACTTATTTCACTCAGCATAATCTCCTCCAGTCCCATTCATGTTGATGCAAAAGTTGGGTATTCATCTTTCTGATGGCTGGGTAATATTCCATTGTATATATGGACCACATCTTCTTTATCCACTCATCTTTTGAAGGGCATCTTAGCTCTTTCCACAGTTTGGCTATTGTGGACATTGCTGCTACTAACATTGGGGGTACATATGGCCCTTCTTTTCACTACATCTGTATCTTTGGGGTAAATACCCAGTACTGCAATTGCAGTGTCATAGGGTGGCTCTATAGAAAGGGCAATTAGAGAATCAACTCCATCTACAATAGCACCAAAAACTGTAAGATACCTTGGAAAAAACATAAACAAAGAAGTGAAGGATCTATACTCGAGGAACTACAGAACACTCATTAAAGAAATTGAAGAAGTCACAAAAAGATGGAAAAAAATTCCATGCTCATGGATCGGAAGAATATACATCATTAAAATGTCTATGCTGCCTGGAGCAATCTATACATTCAATGCCATCCCAATCAAAATACCATTGGCATTTTTCAAAGTACTGGAACAAACAATCCTAAAATTTGTATGGAACCAGGGAAGACCCTGAATCACTAAGGAAATGTTGAAAAAGAAAAACAAAGCTGGGGGCATCACATTTCCTGATTTCAAGCTTTATTACAAAGCTGTGATCACCAAGACAGCATGATACTTGCACAGAAAGACACATAGACCAATGTTTCTTCTTCTAATCCATGATCATGGAATAGTTTTCCATTTGTGTGTGTGTGTGTGTGTCCCCTTTAGTTTCCTTCATAAGAGTTGTATAGTTTGCAGACTACAGATCTTTTACCTCTTACGTACATTTATTCTTAAGTATCTTATTGCTTCTGTGCAATTGCAAGTAGGATTCATTTTTTATTTTTTATTTCTTCTGCTTTTTTGTTATTGGTGTATGGAAATGCCAATGATTTTTGTGCATTAATTTTATATCCTGCAACTTTGTTGAATTTATGACTTAGTCCTAGCAAACTTTTGGTGAAGTCTTTAAGGTTTTCTACATGGAGTATCATTTCCTCTGCAAATAGTGAATGTTTTACTTCCTTCTTGCTGTTTTAGATGGCTTTTATTTCTTTTTGTTGTCTGATTGCTGAGGCTAAGACTTCCAGTATCATGTTAAATAGTAATGGTGAGAGTGGACATTCTTGTTCCTGACTGTAGCTAAGGCTCTCAGTTTTTCCCCATTGAGGATATTACTTGTGATTTTTTAATATATATGGCCTTTATGATATTGATATATACCCCATCTCTCCCTACTTTGTTGAAGGCTATTATTATTATTATTATTATTATTATTTTATGTTAGTCACCCTCCTTGTGCAAGAAAAACACTTTAGACCTAAGGATGCACATAGGTTGAAATAAAAAGGTTTAAAAACTATATATTTATTTATTTAAGAGAGAGAGGAAATGTGGTGTGAGCAGGAGAGGGAAAGAGAAATTTCAGGACATTTCATGCCCACCATGGAGCCAATCTGGAGCTAACTCTCATGACTCTGAGATCATGACCTCAGCTGAAATCAGGAGTCAGACGTTTAACCAACTGGGCCACCCAGGTGCCCCTGGAAAAATATATTTAATACAAAGTGTAACCAAAAGAGATTTGGGAAGGCTATATGGATATCAAGCATATTATACATTAATCTAAAAACCTGTCATTAAAGAACAAAAGGAACTATATATTGATAAAAGTTTCAATTCACCAAGGAGGTATAACAATCATAAAAATATGTGAATAAAATACCAGAACTCCAAAATACAGAAAGAAAACATTTAAAAACAATCAAGTGTGAAATAAGCAGTTCTACAGTAATAGTTGGGGACTTCAGTAACCAACTTCTGGTAATGTATGGGCCAACCAGACAAAAATCAAAAAGAAAATAGAAGCTTTTAACAGCAGTATAAATCAATGAGACTCAACAGACATATAGAGAACAGTGCATTCAATGACAGCAAACTACACATTTTTTCCAAGTGAAAATGACCCATTCTCTAGGATAGATCATAGTTTATGCTACAATACAGGTCTTAATAAATTTAAAGATTAAAATTACACAAAATATTTTCCAACCATTATCTAATGCAAATATGAATCAATACCAGAGGGAAAACTGGAACATTCACTGAAGTGTGGAAGTAAAACATCAAACTCAAAAAAAAGTAACCAAAGAACAAACGAAAAAGGAATTAAAATATATTTCTAAAGAAATGATGAAACCACAATATATCAAAAACTTATGGAATGCAGTTAAACACTGCTGTGAAGGATACTTGCAGTGAAAAATACTTTGAAAAAGAATTAAGATCTCAAATCCACAAATTCATTTTACAGCTTAAGGAACTAAAAAACAAAGAGTTAAACTCAAATCTCATAGAAGGAAGGAAGTAATAAAGATTATGTTAGATATGAATAAAATAGATGTTTCAGAGTTATGATGGCAGAAGATTATGAGGACCCTAAGCAGTCTAATCTCTTGAACACAGTGAGAAAATTATCATATAATTCTGAATACCCCCCCAAAAATTAATCAGACGTCTGAGAAAACAGAAACTCCAAGTCCGCAAATAGAAAAACAGTCACCTTTTGGAAGATTCTTTTAACACACAGACCAAAGCATACCCAGGATCTAGTTTTTTTCCTTTTATTTATTTTTTTTCCTTTGGTTTTTGGTTGTTTGTTTGTTAGGTTGCTTTTTTCTTCTTTTCTTTTCTGGAAAAATATGTTGAGATGGAGACATTCACCCCAAAAGAAAGTATGGGGAGTAGAACAAATGGCCAGGGATTCAATCAATACAGATATGAGTGAGATGTCTGAAACATAATTTAAAACAATAATTCAAAGGATACTAGCTGGGCCAGAAAAAAACATAGAAGAAACTACAGAAACCCTTACTACAGAGATAAAAGAACTAAAATCTATAGGCTGAAATTTTTTTAAAAAGGTATAACCGAAATACGATCCAATGCTGATGCCATTAAAATGAGGATGGACAAAGCAGAGGAATAAATCAGTGGTACAGAAGTTAACATTATGGAAAATAATGAAGCTGAAGATTGAATGAAAGGTAATAGACCATTAACGATGACTAGGGGAACTTAGCCACTTATTAAAATGAGATAACATTCATATCATAGGAGCCCCAGAAGATGAAAAGAGACAAAAAGAGGCAGAAGGATTATTCAAACAAGTTATAGCTGAAAACTACCTTACTCTGGGGAAGGCCACAGACATCAAAATCCAAGAAGTACAGAGAACTCCCATAAAATTTACAAAAGCCAACCATTGACAAGGCATATCAAAATTAAGTCATTAAATACACAGACAAGGAAAGAATCCTGAAAGAAGCAAGGGGAAAAAAAGTCCTTAACTTACAATGGGAAGACAAATCAGGTTTGCAGCAGAGCTCCCCACAGAAATTTGGTAGGCCAGAAGACAGTAGCATGATATATTCATTTTAGTGAATGGAAAAAATATGCAGCCATGAATTCTTTACCCAGCAAGGATACCATTCAGAAAATACAGAGAGATAAATTTTTTTCCAGACAAACAAATACCAAAGGAGTTAGTGAAACACTAAACTATCCCTGCAAGAAATCTTAAGGGTGACACTGTGAGTGGAGAAAAAATGAACAAAAGCAACAAATATTAGGAAGGGCCAGAGAACATCACCAGAAATACCAACACTACATTTAACACATTGGCACTAAATTTACGTTTTCCAATAATCACTCATATGTAAATGGACTAAATGATCCAATCAAAAGACATAGGGTATCTGGTCAAAACCCCCAAGATCCATCTATATACTGCCTACAAGAGACTCATTTTAGACCTAAAGATACCTGCAGATAGAAAGTGAAGGGATGCAGAACCAGCTATCATGCTAATAAATGTCAAAAGAAAGCCAGAACACACATATTTATATCAGACAAACTACAAATTAAAACAAAGATTGTGGGGTGCCTGCGTGGCTCAGTCGTTAAGCATCTGCCTTCAGCTCAGGTCATGATCCCAGGGTCCTGAGTTAAAGCCCTGCATCAGGCTCCCTGCTCAGCTTGAGTTCTGATTCACCCTCTCCCATTTCCATTGCTTGTGTTCCCTGTCTTGCTGTCTCTCTCTCTGTCAAATAATAAATAAATAAATAATCTTAAAAAATTTAAAATTAAAATTAAACAAATATGGAAAAAAGAGATGAAGAAGGCCATTATATCACAATAAAGGAGTCTTTCCTTTAGTAAGATCTAACAATTATAAATATTTAGGCACACAACATGGGAGCATCCAAATATACAAATCAATTAATAACAAAATTAAAGAAACACATTGATCATAGTAGGAAACTTTAACACGCCATTTACTTTAATGGACAGATCATCTGAGCAGAAAATCAACAAGGAAACAACGGCTTTGAGTGACACACTGGTCCAGATAGACTTAACAGATTATTCAGAACATTTCATCCTATAGCAGCAGAATACAGATTCTTTTTCAGTACACGTGGAAGATTCTGCAGAATAGACCACATACTGGGTCATTAATCAGGCCTCAATGAGTACAAAAAGATTAAGATCATACTATGCATATTTTCAGACAATAATGCTATGAAACTTGAAGTCAAACACAAGAAAAAATTGGAAAGAATACATATACATAGAGGTTAAAGACCATCCTATTAAAGACTGAATGTGTTACCCAGGAAATTAAAGAAGAAATAGAAAGAAATATACTGAAGAAAATGAAAATGAAACTGTGACAGTCCAAAACACTTGGGATGCAGCAAAGGCAGATCTAAGAAGGAAGTATATTGCGACACAGGCCTACCTCAAGAAGCAAGAAAAATCTCAAATATACAAACTAATTTTACACCTAAGAAAGCTATAAAATAGAAAAAAACCTGAAGTCAGTAGAAGAAGGGAAATAATAAAGATTAGAGCAGAAATAAACAATATAGAAACAAACAAACATAACACACTGGGTGTCGTGCATAAACAATAAATCTTGGATCACTGAAAAAATAAAATAAAAAAAAAAACAATTTAAAAAAAAGAAAAAATAAACAAACAAAAAAAGCCCAGTAGAACAGATGAATGAAATTAAGAGCTGGTTCTTTGAAACAATAAAATTGATAAATCCCTAGCCAGACTTATCAAAAAGAAAAGAGAAAGGACTCAAGTAGATAAAACCATGAATGGAAGGGATCACAACCAACACCAAAGAAATGCAAACAGTTAAAAGAGACTTCTCTACCTGACTGCAAGCTACATTACAAACCTGTGATCATTAAGGAAGTATGGTATTGCCACACACATACACACACACACACCAAAAAAAATAGATCAATGGAACAGAATAGAGACCCCAGAAAAGGACCCTCAACACAATGATCAACTAATCTTTGACAAAACAAGAAAGACTAGCCAATGGAAAAACGACAGTCTCTTCAATAAATGGTGCTGGGGAAATTGGAGAGCCACATATAGAAGAATGAAACTGGACCATTCTCTTACACCATACACAAAGATAAACCCCAAATGGGTGAAAGATCTAAATGTGAGACAGGAATCTGTCAACATCCTACAGGAGAACACAGACAATAATCTCTTCAATCTTGGACAAACCAGCTTTTGCAAGACATGTCTCTAAAGGCAAAGGAAGCAAAAGCAAAAATGTACTTTTGGGACTTCATCAAGATAAAGGCTTCTGCACGGGAAAGGATATAGTCAACAAAACTAAAAGGCAACCCACAGAATGAGAAGATATTTGAAAATGACAAAACAGATAAAGGGTTGGTATCCAAGATCTATAATGAACTTCTCATACTCAACACCCAAAAAACAAATAATCCAGTCAAGAAATGGGCAGAAGAGGGGCACCTGGGTGGCTCAGTGGGTTAAGCCTCTGTCTTCGGCTCAGGTCATGATCCCAGGGTCCTGGGACTGAGCCCCTCATCAGGCTCTGTGCTCAGCAGGGAGCCTGCTTCCCCCCCCCCCGCCTGCCTCTCTACCTACTTGTGATCTCTCTCTCTGTCAAATAAATAAATAAAATCTTAATAAAAGAAATGAGCAGAAGACATGAACAGACACTTCTCCAAGGGAGACATACAAATGGCCAACAGACACATGAAAAAATGCTCCATATCACTTTCCATCAGGGAAATACAAACCAAAACCATAATGAGATACCACCTCACACCAGTCAGAATGGCCAAAATTAACAAGACACAAGCAACAACTGTTGGTGTGGATGTGGAGAAAAGGGAATCCTCTTACACTGTTGGTGGGAGTGCAAGCTGGTAAAGCCCCTCTGTAAAACAATGTGGAGATTCCTCAGGACGTTAAAAATAGAGCTAACTTATGACCCAGAAACTACACTACTGCATATTTACCCCAAAGATACAGATGTAGTGAAAAGAAGGGGCACGTTCACCCCAATGCTCATAGCAGCAATGTCCACAAAAGCCAAACTGTGGAAGAAGCTGAGATGTCCTTCAACAGATGAGTGGATAAAGAAGATGTGGTTCATATATGCAGTGGAATATTACTCAGCCATCAGAAAAGATGAATATTGGGGTGCCTGGGTGGCTCAGTGGGTTAAGCCTCTGCCTTTGGCTCAGGTCATGATCTCAGGGTCCTGGGATCAAGCCCCATATTGGGCTCTCTGTTCAGTAGGGAGTCTGTTTCCCCCTCTCTCTGCCTGCCTCTCTGCCTACTTGTGATCTCTCTCTCTCTGACAAATAAATAAATAAAAATATTTTTAAAAAGATGAATATTTACCTCTATACAGATGAAAATGGAGGATATTATGCTACATGAAATAACTCAATCAGAGAAAGACAATTATATGGTTTCACTCATATGTGGAACATAAGGAATAGTGCAGAAGACAATAGGGGAAGGGAGGTAAATATGAAGGGGAAAATATCAGAGAGGGAGACAAACATTGAGACTTGACTCTGGGAAACAAACTGAGGGTGGCAGAAAAGTAAGTGGGTAGAGGGATAGGGTAACTGAGTGATAGAAATTAGGGAGCCTGGGTGGCTCAGTGGGTTAAAGCCTCTGCCTTTGGCTCAAGTCATGATCTCAGGGTCCTGGGATCAAGCCCCACATCGGGCTCTTTGCTCGGCAGAGAGCCTGTTTCCTCCTCTCTCTGCCTGCCTCTCTGCCTACTTGTGATCTCTCTCTCCCTCTCTCTCTCTCTCTCTCTCTCTCTCTCTCTCTCTCTCTCTCTCTGTCAAATAAAAAAAAAAATAAATCTTTAAAAAAAATAAAGAAATTAAAGAGGGCACGTGATATGATGAGCACTGGGTGTTACATGCAACTAGTGAATCATCGAACATTATTTCAAAAACTAATGATGTACTATACATTGGCAAATTGAATTTAAATTTAAAAAAATAACAAAATATTTAAAAAGACAATACAGTATAAAAAATTTGATGCTAACAACCTCGTGAACCTGGAAGATATGGACAAATTCCTAGAAACCTACAATCTACCAAAATTGAAACAGAAAGAAACAGAAAATTTGAACAGATCAATATCCAGCAAATAGATTGAATGAGTAATCAACAAATCTCCCAAAAAACAAAAGTTCAGGGCTCAACGGATTCCCAGGGAATTCGAAGAAGTGTTAATACCTATTGTCTCACTGCTGAAAAAAAAATGAATTAAAAAGGAAAAAGAAATAGAAGGGAAACTTTCATACTCATTCTATGAAGCCAGCATTAGTTATATTCGAAAATGAGACAAAGATCCCACTAAAAGGAGAATTACAGGCCAATATCCTTAATGAACATGGGAGGGAAAATTCTCAGGAAAATACAAACAAATTAAATCCAACGGTACATTAAAGTAATTATTCAGCACAATCTAGTTTGATTTGTTCTTGGGCTACAGGGGTGGTCCAACCTGCAATACCCCAATATCAAAGTGCCCTCTGCTTGGGGACAAGCATTAACTTAGAATCTGGTTAAAAGCACTCAAAAAGAGCAAAAGGTTTTAAGAGCAACTGGTGGATTCTGGAATCCGGCGGCCATGGGCACAGCCCACGGTTCCAAAATGGTCACAGCCGGCGACCACCCATGCCTGAGAGAGCCCGACAGGGGCCCTAGTCATTGGTCCTTGGGCCTGCAGCTCTCTTGATGCCTGGGCTGAGGGCACCTCCACCTACTCTTGAGACAACTTTTGTGGGCACCAGCCTGCAGTCTCTGAATCCCCAGCCAACTGTGACTTGCACCTCTGCCAGATCATGGGCGTGGAACCCAGACAGCAATCCTGACAGCCGCCGGAACCGAGATCCTGGGAACCAAGATCACTTGTGCAATTGGTGGTACAGGGGTGTAGAAACAAGCGAGGGCCTGGGGCGACCACTGAGACGGTGGCTGGGAGTGCGCACTGCCTGTGGGAGGTTGTGGTGTTCAGTGGAGTTTGCAGAGGGGGAGTCTGTGTGTTCTGGACCATCCAGGGGAGTACGATGAGGCTTCTCTCTGAGGCAAAGTACTGGGGACAGAGTTTTTATTTTCTCCACTAGCCCTCTGAAAAGCCTCAAAAAGCCTCTCAGAACAAACACCTCCAGAGAACAAAACCCTGAGAAACCGGTTTCCTCAGAGCTCAGCCCCTTGATAGAGGGCAGGGCTACTCAGCCCAAGCAAGTCGGACTGAAAAAACAATGCAGCAGGCCTTTCCCCCACAAGACAAGCCAGAAGAACAAGAGGATGATAATAACCACAGAGTCCCGATAAAACTGTAAAACCCCAAGATTAGGGGAAAACAAAATATTAAGCTCCCGGTATTGCCCCAAAACCTGTTTATTTCATAGATACAACTTTTTTTAAATTCGTTCTCATGTTTCTTCTTTTATTTTTTTAACCTACTTACCATTACAACTAGATATTTAATACAACATATTTCATAATAACTTTTTAACTTGAACGTTTTTTATACATATACCTGAGTTTTTTTTCTTGTTTACATTTTAATATATATATATATATATATATATAGATAGATAGATAGATAGATAGATAGATAGATAGATATCGGCTTCAAGGTAATCTTTTTTCCCTATTCAATACTACCCCTATGTACAAGCTAGTTTTAATTTCCCTGTATCTCTGGAAAGTTGAGTCCTTTAACAAAGATAACAAGATACACCCAGGAAGTACTGAAATAAACTTCCTCACCCACATCAAGGGTTTATAACCACCTTCCCAGCTTATTTTTCTGTCAGAGTTTCTGTGTATTTGTTTTTATTTTTGTACCATATAAATCTTATTCTTGGGGTTCATTTTGGCAGGGTATTACTTCTTTTTTCTTTCTTGTCTCTTACGTTTGTCAATCTTTTTGTTTCTTCATTTTTGGTTTATGTACCTTATAAATCTTATGATTGGGACTCATTTGGGCTGGATTTTTTCTTATTTTTTTCCTCTCTTTTCTCTTTACTTTTCCGTGGCAACTTCCAATTGCTCTTAAACTTTCCAAGGGACACCGTGACTGGATGGTGATTAATATATTCAGCTATTCATGCTCTCAACCACCTCTCACCAAAATGACTAGGAGGAGGAACACCCAGCCCAGCAGAGGAAAAATTCAGAGACTGTGACCTCTGCCACAGAACTCCTGGATAAGTATATAAAAAATATGTCAGAAATGAAATTCAGGGTAAAAATTGTCCAGGCAATGGCTAGGTTGGAGAAGACCATTAGTGGCAACAGAGAATCTCTAAGGCCGGAAGTGATAGCTGATCTGGCAGAAACCAAAAATACTATCTAGGAGATTCAATCTAATCTAAATACTCTAACAGCTAGGATAAGTAAGGCAGAAGATCTAATTAGTGATCTAGAAGACAGGCTGATTGAAAAGCGGGATCAGGAGGAGGCATGGACCAAACAACTTAGAAGCCAAGAAAACAGAATTAGGGAAATAAATGACACCATGAAACCTTTGAATGTCAGAATTATTGGGATTATTGGCGGGGCGGGGGGTAGAGAAAGAGAGAAGACTTGAAGAGGTGGTTGGCCAAATACTGCATGAAAATCTCCCTAATCTGGGCAATGGAACAAGTTCTCACGTCCTAGAAGCAGGGAGGACAGCCCCCAAGATCGATTAGTCTAGACAGACCCCCAGACACTTAATTGTGAGATTCACGAGCCATAAATTCAGGCAGGAGGTATTAAGGTAAGCTAAGGACAAGAGATTCCTTACATATAGAGGAAAGAACATCAGAATAACGTCGGACCTGTCCACAGAAACCTGGCAAACTAGAAAAGTTTGGCAAGACATATTCCGGGCACTAAATGAGAAGAACATGCAGCCACGAATACTTTATCCAACAAGCCTGACATTAAGAATGGATGGAGAGATAAAGAGCTTCCAAGATCAGCAAGGTCTAAAAGATTATATGATCAAAAAGCCAGTGAAGGGGGTTCCACAAAACAACAAAGAACCCAAGAGTGACATAGGACAGAAAACAATGTACAGAGACAATGCATAGAAACAAGGATTTCACAGGCAACATGATGTCAATAAAAACTTACATTTCAACAATCACTCTCAACATGAATGGCCTAAATGCTCCCATAAAAAGGCACAGAGTTGCAGACTGGTTAAAACGATAGGACCCATCCATATGCTTTCTACAAGAGACACATTTTGAACCTAAAGATATATCCAGCTGAAAGTGAAGGGATGGAGAACCATATTCCATGCAAATGGGACTAAAAAGAAAGCTGGGGTAGTGATTCTCATACCAGATATATTAGATTTTAAGCTAAAGACTGTAGTCAGAGATACAGAAGGACACTACATCATTTTTAATGGGTCTCTCTGCCAAGAAGATCTAACAATTGTAAATATTTATGCTCCCAACATAGAAGCAGCCAAATACATAAGCCAACTATTAAACAAGATAAAGAGCCATATTGACATGAATATATTAATTGTAGGAGATCTTAACATGCCACTTTCAGCAATAGACAGATCATCTAAACAGAAAATCAACAAAGAAACAAGAGTTTTGAGTGACACATTGGATCCGACGGACCTCATAGATATAAACAGAATATTCCACCCTAAAACAACAGAATACTCATTCTTCTTGAGGGCACATGGAACTTTCTCCAGAATAGACGACATACTCAGTCACAAATCAGGGCTCGACCGATACCAAAGGACTGAGATTATTCCCTGCATATTCTCAGACCACAGTGGGTTGAAACTGGAACTCAACGAGAAGAAAAAGTTTGGAAGGAATTCAAACATTCGGAAGCTAAAGACCATCTTGCTCACGAACTCTTGGATCAACCAGGAAATCAAAGAAAAAAACTATTCATAGAAACCAATGAGAATGAAGACACATTGATCCAAAACCTATGGGATAAGGCAAAAGTGGTCCTAAGGGAGAAATAAATATACATCCAAGCCTCACTCAAAAACATGGAAAGATCCCAAATATACCAACTCTCTTTACATGTTAAGGAACTGAAAAATCAACAACAAATTAAGCCAAACCCCCACACAAGAAGGGAAACAATTAAGATTAGAATAGAGATCATATGATCTCTCTGATATGAGGAAATTGAGGGGCAGGGTGGGGGGGTTGTGGGGGGTAAGGAGGGAAAAATAATGAAACAAGGGGCGCCTGGGTGGCTCAGTGGGTTAAAGCCTCTGCCTTCGGCTCAGGTCATGATCCCAGGGTCCTGGATCGAGGCCCACATC
>LNAC01000857.1:107663-139626 GCA_002007465.1 Ailurus styani | reverse complement strand
CTCTCTCTGCCTGCCTCTCTGCCTACTTGTAATCCCTCCCTCTGTGTCAAATAAATAAATAAATTAATTAATTTAAAAAAAGATACAAGATGGGATTGGGAAGGAGACAAGCCATAGGAGACTCCTAATCTCACAAAACAAACTGAGGGTCACTGGGGGGTGGGAGGGTAGGGATAGGGTGGATGGGTTATGGACATTGGGGAGGGTTTGTGCTATGGTGAATGCTGTGAAAGGTGTAAGCCTGATGATTCATAGACCTGTACCCCTGGGGCAAATAATAAAAGAAAGAAAAAAAAAGAATAGAGATCAATGAGTTAAAAATTAGAGATATAGTAGAACACAGCAACAAAACTAGAAGCTGGTTATTTGAACGATTTATTAAGATCAATAATCCACTGGCCAAAATAATCCAAAAGAAAAGAGAGAGGACTCAAATTAATAAAATTATGAATGAAAGGGGAGAGATCACGACTAACACGAAATAAATAGAAGCAATCATCAGAAACTATTATCAAAAGCTATATGCCAATAAGTTAAGCAACCTAGAAGAAATGGATACATTCCTGGAGACCTATAAACTTCCAAGACTGAAACAAGAAGAAATTGACAACCCGGATAGACCAATATCTAGTAACGAGATTAAGCGGTGATCAAAAACCTCCCAAAAAACAGGAGTCCAGGACCTGAAGGATTCCCTGGGGAATTCTACCAAACATTCAAAGAAGAAATAATACCTATTCTCCTGAAGCTGTTTCAAAAAATAGAAACAGAAGGAAAACTTCCAGGGCTTTTCTATGAGGCCAGCATTACTTTGATCCACAAACCAGTCAAAGACCAAGTCAAAATGGAGAATTTCAGACCAATATCCTTGATGAATATTGATTCCACAATTCTCAGCAAGATTCCACCTAATAGGATCCAACGGCACATTGAGAAGATTATCCACCACGACCAGGTGGGATTGATCTCTGGGATGAAAAGGTGCAAATCAGTAAATGTGATAAAACACATAAATAAGAGGAGGCAGAACCACATGGTCCTCTCAATAGGTGCAGAGAAAGCATTTGACAAAATAAAGCATCCTTTCATGAATAAAACTCTTCAGAGTGTAGGGATAGAGGTAATATTTTTAAATTTCATAAAAACCATCTATGAAAAGTCCACAGCAAATATCATTCTCAAGGGGAAAAGCTAGGAGCCTTTCCCTTAAGATTAGAATCATGACAAGGATGCCCATTCTCACCACTATTTTTCAACATAGTACCAGAAGTCATAGCAAGAGTAATCACACAACAAAAAGAAAATATACTCAAATTGGCAAAGAAAAGTCACGTTCTCTCTCTTTGCAGATGACATGATACTTTATGTGGAAAACCCAAAAGACTCCACCCCTAAATTAGTAGAACTCGAACAGCAATTCAGTTGTGGCAGGATATAAAATCAATGCACAGAAATCCCTCGCTTTCCCATACACTGATAATGTAAATGTAGAGAGAGAAATTAAGGAGTTGATACCATTTACAATAGCACCAAAACCCATAAGATACCTAGGAATAGACCTGAGCAAAGAGGTAAAGAATTTATCCTCTAGATACTAAAGAACACTTATGAAAGAAATTGCATAAGACACAAAAAGATGGAAAAACATTCCATGCTCATGCATTGGGAGAAGAAACACTGTGAAAATATCTGTGCTGCCCAGAGCAAACTATACTTTCAGTGCCATAGATCAAAATACAATCGACATTTTTTAAAGTGCTGGAACAAACAATCCTAAAATGTGTATGGAACCCATAAAGACCACAATTTGCCAAAGAAATGTTGAAATACAAAAACAGAGCTGGGGGCATCATGTTGAATGATTTCCAGGTATATTACAAAGGTGTATCACAAAGACAGCATGGTACTGGCACAAAAACAGACACACAGACCTATGGAAGAGAACAGAGAGCCCAGATATGGACCCTCAATTCTATGGTCAAATAATCTTCAACAAAGCAGGAAAAAATATCCAATGGAAAAAGGACAGTCTCTTCAATAAATGGTCCTAGAAAAATTGGACAGCTATATATGGAAGAATGAAACTTTACCATTCTCTCACACCATACAAAAAGATAAATTCAAAATGGATGAAAGACCTCAATGCGAGACAGGAATCCATCAAAATCCAAGAGGAGAACATAGGCAGTAACCTCTTAGATGTCAGCCACAGCAACTTCTTTCAAGACCTATCTCCAAAGGCAAGGGAAACAAAAGTGAAAATGAACTTTTGGGACTTGATCAGGATGAAAAGCTTCTGCACAGCAAAGGGAACCATCAACAAAATAAAGAAATGGGAGAAGATATTTGCAAATGACACTACAGACAAAGGGTTGCTATCTAATATCTATAAAGAACTGCTCAAACTCAACACCCAAAAAACAAATAATCAAGTCTAAAAATGGGCAGAAGACATGAACAGAAACTTCTCCAATGAAGACATACAAATGACCAAGAGACACATGAAAAAATGTTCATCCTCATTAGCCACCAGGGAAATTCAAATCAAAACCACATTGAGATACCTCCTTACACTATTTAGAATGGCAAAAATTAACAAGGCACGAAACAACACATTTTGGAGATACCGTGGAGTGAGGGGAAGCCTCTAACACTGTTGGTGAGAATGCAAGTTGGACAAACCACTTTGAAAAACAGTGTGGAGTTTCCTTAAAAAATTAAAAATAGTGCTACCTTATGACCCTGCAATTGCACTCCTGGGTATTTACCACTAGGATACAGATGTAGTGAAAAGAAAGGCCATATGCACCCCAGTGTTCATAGCAACAATGACCACAATAGCCAAATGGTGGAAAGAGCTGAGATGCCCTTCAACAGATGAATGGATAAAGAACATTATTGAGGCATCAGAATGGATAAATACCCAGGTTTTGCATCAACATTGATGGGATTGGAGGAGCTTATGCTAATTGAAATAAGTCAAGCAGAGAACATCAATTATCATATGGTTTCACTTATTTGTGGACCATAAGGAATAGAATGGAGGACATTAGGAGAAGGAAGGGAAAACTTAAAGGGAGGGGGAATCGGAGGGGGAATCGGAGGGGAGGCGAACCATGAGAGACTATGGACTGTGAGAAAGATACTGAGGGTTTTGAAGGGGAGGGGGATGGGGCGATGGGTTAGCCCAGTGATGGGTATTAAGGAGGGCATATATTTCATGGAGCACTGGGTGTCATTCGCAAACAATGAATCATGGAACACTACATCAAAAACTGATGATGTACTATATGGTGTTTAATATAACCTTATGAAGAAAAACAAAGTGATTGTCTTATATAGAGGATATTGTAGAATCATTTTTTTTCCATTCCAACCACCTTTGCCACTTGATTGGCGAGTATAATCCATTTATATTTAAAGAATTTATGGATAGAGGACTTACCTTTGCCATTTTGTTATTTTTTTCTCCATGTTTTGCAGGATTTTGGTCCTTCATTGTCATCATTCTTTCTTTCTTTGTGTTTAATTGGCTTTTTATTTTGACATAATTTGATCCTTTTGTATATATACATGTGTATATTTGTTAAATATGTACAAAATGTATACATGTTACATTATACATGTACATGAATATATATGTATATATGCTTTATACTTTTATTATTTATATATGTATAGATACATGCATGTGTATATGTTGTATGTATTTATGTACATATATATGCTATATATGTATATAAATGCTTTATAATTTTTATTTATTTATTTAGTTTTGTTATGTTCAGTTGGGAAGCATATAGTGAGTACATCATAAGTTTTTGTTGTAGTGTTCAATGATTCATTAGTTGCATTTAACACCAGTGCTCATCCCATCACGTGTCTTCCTTAATACTCATCACACAGTTACCCCATCCCTCCAGTCTCCTCTTGTCTGTAACCCTCAATTTGTTTCTCAGAGTCCAGAGTCTCTCATGGTTTGTCTCCCTCTCTGATTTGTTCTCATTCAATTTTGCATCCCTTCCCCTGTGGTCCTGTGCGCTATACAGTATGTTCCACATATGAGTGAAACCATAGTGTAATTGTCTTTCTCTGCTTGACTTCCACTGAGCATAATCCCTCCAGTTCCTTCCTTGTTGATGCAAATCATTGGTATTCATCCTTTCTGATGGCTGAGTAATATTCCATTGCATATATGAAACACATCTTCTTTATCCATTTGTCTGTTGTAGGGCATCTCCCTTCCTTCCACAGTTTGGCTATTTTGGGCATTGCTGCTAGGAACATTGGGGTGCATGTGCCCCTTCCTTTTACTACATTTTTACTACATTTTTATCTTTGCTTTATACTTTATGGTTACCACAGAGATATAACAACCTTCTATTAAAAAAATAGAACAATATTCTATTTTTAATTAAGTCCAACTTAATTTCAGTTGCAAACAAAGCCTCTACTACTTTATAGCTCAATCCTCCCCCACTTATATTATTAATATTATGCATTACATTAGCACAATTTGATACTTATGTTTATGAACTTGTCTTGTAAATCTTGTAGATGATAAAAATTGGATATATAAACCCAAATTATAAATTGATGGATTTTTTCAACCTTTACCAGAGACCTTTTTATCTTTACATGACCATGAGTCATTATCTAGAAACTTCTGATTTCAATCTAAAGGACTCCTTTTAGCATTTCCTTTTTTTACTGTGTTTTTTTTAATTTTTAATTAACATATGATGTATTATTTGCTTCAGGGATACAGATCTGTGTATCATCAGTCTTACACAATTCACAGCACTCACCATAGCACATACCCTCCCCAATGTCCATAACCCAGCCACCCTGTCCCTCCCACCCCACCCTTGAGCAACCCTCAGTTTCTTTCCTGAGATTAAGAGTCTCTTATGGTTTGGCTCCCTCCTCAAGCCACCTTGTTTCATTTTTCCCTCCCTACCCAACATGAACCACCATCTTGCCTCTCATATTCCCTATATCAGTGAGAACATATGATAATTGTCTTTCTCTGGTTGACTTATTTTGGTAACCATAATACCATCTAGTTCCTTTCACATTGTTTCAAATGGGAAGATTTCAGTTTTTGATGGCTGCATAGTATTCCATTGTGTGTATATACTACATCATCTTTATCCATTCAACTGTTTTTTTTAAAAGATTTTATTTATTTGACACACAGAGAGAGATCAGATCACAAGTAAGCAAAAAGGCAGGCAGAGAGAGAGGAGGAAGCAAGCTCCTTCGTCGAGCAGGGAGCCCGATACGGGCCTTGATCCCAGGACCCAAGGATCATGACCCAAGCCAAAGACAGAGTCTTTAACTCACTGAGCCACCCAGGCGCCCTCCATTCAACTGTTGATGGAAATCTAGGCTTTTCACATAGTTTGGGTACTGTAGACATGGCTGCTATAAACACTGGGGTGCACACGCCCCTTTGGATCACTACATTTGTATCTTTAGGATAGATAACCAAGTAGTGTGATTGCTGTGTCATAAGATAACTCTATTTTCAACTTTTTGAAGAACCTCCATTCTATTTTTCATTGTGGCTGCACCAGCTTGCATTCTCACCAACAGTGTAGGATGGTTGCTCTTTTTCCATATCCTCGACAACACCTGTTGTTTCCTGAGTGCTTAATCTAACCATTCTGACTGGTGTGAAGTGGTATCTCATTGTGGTTTTGACTTGTATTTCCCTGATGTGGAGTGATGTTGAGCAATTTTTCATGTGTCTGTTGGCCATTTGGATGTCTTCTTGGCAGGAATGTTTGTTCATGTCTTCTGCCCATTTCTTGATTGGATTATTTGTTCTTTGGGTGTTGAGTTTGAGAAGCTCTTTATAGATTTTGGATACAAGCCCTTTATCTGATATGTCATTTGCAAATATCTTCTCCCATTCTGTCAGTTGTCTTTTGGTTTTTTTTTGACTGATTCCTTTGCTGTGTAAAAGCTTTTGATCTTGATGAAGTCTCAATAGCTCATTCTTGTCCTGGCTTCCCTTGCCGTTGGCGATGTTTTTAGGAAAATGTTGCTGTGGCTGAGGTCAAAGAGGTTGCTGCCCGTGTTCTCCTCGAGGATTTTGATGGAATCCTGTCTCACATTGAAGTCTTTCATCCATTTTGAGTCTATTTTTGTGTGTGTGTAAGGAAATGGTCCAGTTCATTCTTCTGCATGGGGCTGTCCAATTTTCCCCACATCATTTGTTGAAGAGACTGTCTGTTTCCCATTGGACATTCTTTCATGTTTTGTTGAAGGTTAGCTGACCATAGACTTGAGGGTCCATTTCTGGGCTCTTTATTCTGTTCCATTGATCTATGTGTCTCTTTTTGTGCCAGTATCATACTGTCTTGAGGATACAGATTTGCAATAGAGTTTGAAGTCTGGAATTGTGATGCCACCAACTTTGGTTTTCTTTTTCAACATTCCTCTGTTTATTGAGGTTTTTTTCTGGTTCCAGACAAATTTTAGGATTATTTGTTCCATTTATTTGAAAAATTTGATGGTATTTTCATAAAGATTGCATTAAATGTATAAATTGTATAGACATTTTCATAATATTTGTTCTTTCAATCCATGATCATGGAACATTTTTCCATTTCTTTCTATCTTCCTCAATTTATTTCATGAGTATTCTATAGTTTTCTGAGTACAGATTCTTTGCCTCTTTGGGTAGGTTTATTCCTAGGTATTTAATGGTTTTGGGTGAAATTATAAATGGGATCAACTCCTTAATTTTTCTTTCTTCTGTCCTGCTCTTGGTGTATAGAAATGCAACTGATTTCTGTGCATTGATTTTACATCCTGACACTTTATTCAATTCCTGTATGAGTTCTAGCAGTATTGACGTGGAATCTTTTTGGTTTTCCACATAAAGTATCATATCATCTGGAAAGAGTGAGAGTTTGACTTCTTTGCCAATTCGGATGCTTTCTATTTCTTTTTGTTGTCTGAATGATGAGGCAAGGCCTTCTAGTACTCTGTTGACTAGCAGTAGTGATAGTGGACAGCCTTGCCATGTTCCTCATCTTAGGGGGAAAGCTCTCAGCTTTTTCCCATTGAAAATGATATTTGCTGTGGGTTTTTCATAGATGGCTTTGATGGTATTGAGGTATGTATCCTCTATCCCTACACTGTAAAGAGTTTTGAACAAGAAAGCCTGTTGTACTTTGTCAAATGCTTTTTCAACATCTATTGAGAATAACATATGGTTCTTGTTCTTTACTTTATTCATCTATTGTATCACACTGATTTTTTTCAGATGTTGAACTAACCTTGTATCCCAGGAATAAATCCCACTTGGTCATGGTGAATAATCCTTTTAATATACTGTTCGATCCTATTGGCTAGTATATTGGTGAGAATATTTCCATCCATGTTCATCTAGGGTATTGGTCTGTAGTTCTCCTTTTTGATGGAGTCTGTCTGGTTTTGGGATAAAGGCAATGTTGGCCACATAAAATTAGTTTGGAAGTTTTGCTTTTATTTCTGTGTTTTGAAATAGTTTCAGGAGAATCTGTATTAATTCTTTAAAAGTTTGATAGATGTCCCCAGCTTTGTTTTTCTTTTTCAACATTTCTGTAGTGATTCAGGGTCTTTTCTTGTTCCATACAAATTTCAGGATTGTTTTTTCTAGCACTTTGAAAAATGCCGGTGGAATTTTGATCAGGATGGTATTAAAGTATAGATTGCTCTGGGCAGTATAGACATTTTAACAATGTTTACTCTTCTGATCCATGAGCATGGAATGCTTTTCCATCTTTTTGTGTTTTCTTCAATTTTTTTCATGAGTGCTCTGTTCCTCAAGTACAGAACTTTTACAACTTTGGTCAGGTTTATTCCAAGGTATCTTATGGTTCTTGGTGCTATAGTAAATGGAATCGATTGTCTACTTTCCCTTTCTATATTTTCATTGCTACTGTATAAGAAAGCAACTGATTTCTGTGCATTGATTTTGTATCCTGCCACATTACTGAAATGCTGTATGAGATCTAGTAGTTTGGAGGTGGAGTCCTTTGGGTTTTCCACATAAAGTATCATGTCATCTGGGAAGAGTTTGACTTCTTATTTACCAATTGGAATACTTTTATTTCTTTCTGTTGTCTGATTGCTGCTGCTAGGACTTCTAGTACTATGTTGAACAACAGTGGTGGGAGTGGGCATCCTTATCAAGTTCCTGATCTCAAGGGGAAGGCTGTCAGTTTTCAGTTTTTTCCCATTGAGAATGGTATTCGCTGTGGGATTTTCATAGATAGATTTTATAAAGTCGAGAAATGTTCCCTCCATCCCTAAACTTTGAAGAGTTTTAATCAGGAAAGGATGCTGTATTTTGTCAAATGCTTTTTCTGCATCAATTGAGAGGACCATGTGGTTCTTCTCTCTTCTCTTGTTGATTTGTTGTATCACAATGATTGATTTGTGAATGTTGAATCATACTTCCATCCCAAGGATAAATTCCACCTGTTCATGGTGAATAATCTTTTTAATGTACTGTTGGATCCTATTAGCTAGGACCTTGTTGAGAATGTTGGCATCCATATTCATCAGGGATACTGGTCTGTAATTCTCCTTTTTGATGGGGTCTTTGCCTGGTTTGGGGATCAAGGTAATGCTGGCTTCATAGAAAGAGTCTGGAAGTTTTCTTTCTGTTTCTATTTTTTGAAGCAGCTTCAGGAGAGTAGGTATTATTTCTTCTTTGAATGTTTGGTAGAATTCCCCACGGAATCCATTAGGTCCTGGACTCCTGTTTTTTGGGGAAGTTTTTGATCACCGCTTCAATCTCATAACTAGATATTGGCCTATTCAGGCTGTGAATTTCTTCCTGCTTCAGTCTTGGAAGTTTATACGTTTACAGGAATGTATTCATTTCTTCTAGGTTGCTTAACTTATTGGCATATAGCTTTTGATAATAGTTTCCGGTGATTATTTCTGTTTCTTGGTGTTAGTCATGATCTCTCCCCATTCATTCAAAATTTTATTAATTTGAGTCCTCTCTCTTTTCTTTTGGATTAGTTTATCCAGTGGTTTCTTGATCTTATTAATTGTTTCAAAGAACCAGCTTCTAGTTTTATTGATGTGTTCTACTGTATCTCTGGGTTCTAACTCATTGATCTCTGTTGTAATATTAATTATTTACATTCTTATCCATGGGGTTTCCTTAACTTGTTGTTGAATTTCTGGTTCATTAAGGTGTAAAGTGAGTAGGTGTAATGGGGATCTTTCAAATTTTTTTGAGTGAGGCTTGGATGGCTATGTATTTCCCCATTAGGACTGCTTTTTCCATATCCCATAGGTTTTGGACTGATGTGTCTTCACTCTCATTGGTTTCAATGGATTGTTTAACTTCTTCTTTGATTTTTCCCCTGGATATAAACATTCTTGAGCAGGATGGTCTTTAGCTTCCAGCTGTTTTATTTGCTTAAAAAGGAAAAGAACTCTGGGGGCATCATGTTGCCTGATTTCGAGCTTTACTACAAAGTTGTGATCACCAAGAGAGCATAGTACCGGCAGAAAAACAGACACATAGACGAATGGAAAAGAGTGGAAAGTCCAGATATGGACCCTCAACTCTATGGTTAAATATCTTCAACAAAATAGGAAAAAATGTCTAGTGGAAAGACAGTGTCTTCAATTAATGATGCTGGGAAAATTGGACAGGTATGTATAGAAGAGTGAAACTGGACTATTCACACACCATGCCCAAAGATAAACTTGAAATGGATGAAAGACCTCAATGTGAGGCAGGTAGCTTTCAAAATCCTAGAGGAGAACATAGGCAGTAAACTCTTTGACATCAGCCACAGCAACTTCTTTCAAGACACGTCTCCAAAGGCAAAAGTGAAATGAACTTTTGGGACTTTGTCAAGACAAAAAGCTTCTTCACAGCAAAGCAAACAGTCAACAAAACAAAGAGGCAATCCACGGAATGGGAAAAGATATTTGCAAATGATACTACATACAAAGGGCTGATAGCCAAGATCTATAAAGAACGTCTCAAGCTCTATGCCCAAAAAACAGATAATAATGTCAAAAAATGGGCAGAAGACATAAGTAGACACTTCTCCAAAGAAGACATACAAATGGCGAACAGACACATGAAAAAATGTTCATCATCGCTAGCCATCAGGGAATCTCAAATCAAAACCACACTGAGATGCCACTTTATACCAGTTTGAATGGTGAAAATATAACAAGGCAGGAAACATCAAGTGTTGGAGAAGATGTGGAGAAAGGGGAACACTCTTTCACTGTTGGTGGGAATGCAAGCTGGTGCAGCCACTTTGGAAAACACTGTGGAGATTCCTCAAAAAATTAAAAATTGAGCTACCCTATGACCCAGCAATTGCACTTCTGGGTATTTACACCAAAGATAGAGATGTAGTGAACAGAAGGGTCATATGTACTCCAATGTTCGTAGCAGCAATTTCCACAATCGCCAAACTGTGGAAAGAGCCGAGGTGCCTTCCCAAGACAAATGAATAAAGAAGATGTGGTCTATATATACAATGGAATATTACTCAGCCATCAGAAAGGATGAATACCCAACTCTTATCAACATGGATGGGTCTGGAGGAGATTATGCTGAGTGAAATAAGTCAAGCAGAGAAAGTCAATTATCATATGGCTTCACTTACATGTGGAATATAAGGAATTATTGGAGGACTCTAGGGGGAGGAAAGGAAAAGTGAACTGGGTAAATAGGAAGGGGTGACAAATGATGAGAGACTGTGGACACTGAGAAATAAATTGAAGGTTATGGAGGGGAGGGGGGAAGGGGATGGTTGATCCTGATGGTGGGTATTAAGGAGGGCATGTATTGCATGGAGCACTAGGTGTGGTGCATAAACAATGAATCTTGGATCACTTAAGAAAGAAAACAAAAAAATAAATAAATTCAAGAAAATAAACATTTGGTAGAATTCCCCTGGGAAGCTGTCTGGCCATGGCTCTTGTTTTTGGGGAGATTTTTGATGACTGCTTCAATCTCCTTCCTGGTTACAGGTCTGTTCGCGTTTTCTATTTCTTCCTCATTCAGTTTGGATGTTTATATGTCTCAAGTTATGCATCCATTTCTGACAGATTGTCACATTTGCTGGTGTAGAGTTGCTCATAGTATGTTCTTATATTTGCTTGCATTTCTTTGCTGTTGGTTGTTATCTCTCCTCGTTCATTCATGATTTCATTGATTTGGGTCCTTTCTATTTTCTTTTGTATTTTGGGGTTCTTTTTTTGTTTTGTTTTCTTTTTAAAGATTTTATTTCTATATTTGACAGAAAGGTAGAGAGCACAAGTAGGAAGAGCAGATGGCAGAGGGAGAGGTAGAAGCAGGCTTTCTGTGGAGGGAGCCCAATGCAAGACTAGATCCCAGGACCCTGGGATCATGACGTGAGCCGAAAAGAGCGGGTTAACCGACTGAGCCACCCAGGTGCCCTCTCTTTTCTTTTGGATAAGTCTGGCCAGGGGTTTATCAATCTTTTTAATTCTTTCAAAGAACCAGCTCCTAGTTTCATTGATTTTTTTCTACTGTTCCTTTGGTTTCTGTTTCATTGATTTCTGTTCTGATTTTTATTATTTCTCTTCTCCCCCTGGGTTTAGGCTTTATATGCTGTTCTTTCTCCAACTCTTTTAGGTGTAGGTTTAGGCTGTGTACTTGAGACCTTTCTTGTTTCTCAGGAAAGTCTTGTATTGTTATATACTTTCCTTTCAGGAATGCCATTTTTGTGTCCCAAAGATTTTGAACAGTTGTGATTTCACTTTGATTTGTTTCCTGAATTTTTTTTTCTTCTTTAGTTTCCTGTTTGATCAATTCATTCTTCAGTAGGATGCTCTTTATCTTCTATGTATTTGAGTTCTTTCCAACTTTCCTCTTGTGGTTGAGTTCTAGTTTAAAAGCATTGTGGTCTGAAAAAATTCAGGGAATGACCCCAATATTTTGGTACTGGTTGAGGCCTGATTTGTGGCCCAGGATGTGAACACTTCTGGAAAAGGTTCCATGTGCACTAGAGAAGAATGTGTATTGTGCTGTTTTGGTATGGAATATTCTGAATATATCTATGATGACCATCTGGTCCTGTGTGTCATTTAAAGTCTGTATTTCCTTTTTGATCTTTTGCTTAGATAACCTATCCATTACAGCAAGGGGTGTGTTAAAATCCCCTACTATTATTGTATTATTGTCAATGTGTTTCTTTGAGTTTGTTACTTAATTTACAATGGCTGCTTAGTTTAAATGGCTGCTCCCATGTGCGGGGCATAGATATTTAAAATCTTGTTGGACAGACCCTTACAGTATGACATAGTGTCCTTCCTCATTTTTTTTGTGTGTGGCCATCTTCATTGATTTATTGATTTATTGATTTATTTATTTATTTCCACTGGTGTTTGAAGAAATTTTTTTCTTTTTTTTTCTTATTTGCCCCAGCGGTACAGGTCTGAAAATAATCAAGCTTACATCTTTCACAGCACTAACCATATCACAAACCCTCCCCAATGTTCATAATTCATCAACCCTATCCCTTCCCTCCCACCACCCAGTAACCCTCAGTTTGTTTTGTGAGATTAGGAGTCTCTTAAGATTGTCTCCTTCCTGATCCTATCTTGTTTCATTATTTTTCCTCCCTACCCCCCAGACCTGCCGCCCTACCCCTCAACTTCCTCATATCAGAGAAATCATATAATTGTCTTTCACTGATTGACTTATTTCTCTTAGCATAATACCCTCTAGTTCCATCTACATTATTGCAAATAGCAAGGATTCATTTCTTTTTAAGGCTCCATATTCTTCCATTGTATATATACACCATATCTTCTTTAATCATTCATCTGTTGATGGATATCTAGGTTCTTTCCGTAGTTTGGCTATTGTGGACATTGCTGCTATAAACATTCGGGGGCATGTGCCCCTGAGGATCACTACCTTTGTATCTGTAGGGTAAATACCCAGTAGTGCGATTGCTGGGTCATAGGGTAGCTCTATTTTCAAATTTTTGGGGAACCTACATACTGTTTTCCAGAGTGGCTGCAGTAGATTGCATTCCAAACAACAGTGTAGGAGGGTTCCCCTTTCTCCGCATCCTTGCCAACATATGTCATTTTCCAACTTGTTGATTTTAGCCATTCTGACTGGTGTGAGGTGGTATCTCACTGTGGTTTTGATTTGTATTTCCCTGATGCCGAGGGATGTTGAGCAATTTCTCATGTGTCTGTTGGCCATTTGGAGGTCTTCTTTGGAGAAATGTCTGTGCATATCTTCTGCCCATTTCTTGACTGGGTTGTTTGTTTTATGGTTGTTGAGTTTGAGAAATTCTTTATACATTTGGACACAAGCCCTTTATCTGATACATCATTTGCAAATATCTTCTCCCATTCTGTCAGTTGACTTTTGGTTTTGTTGACTGTTTCCTTTGCTGTGCAAAAGCTTTTAATCTTGATGAAGTCCCAATAGTTCATTTTGACCTTGCTTCCCTTGCCTTTAGTGATGTTTCTAGGAAGAAGTTGCTGAGGCTGAGGTCGAAGAGGTTGCTGCCGGTGTTCTCCTCAAGGATTTTGATAGATTCCTTCCTCACACTGAGGTCTTTCATCCATTTTGAGTCTATTTTGTGTGTGGTGTAAGGAAATGGTCCAGTTTCATCTTTCTGCATGTGGCTATCCAATTTTTCCAACACCATTTGTTGAAGAGACTGTCCTCTTTCCACTGGACATACTTTCCTGCTTTGTTGAAGATTAGTCGACCATCGAGTTTAGGATCCATTCCTGGGCTCTCCATTCTGTTCCAGTGCTCTATGTGTCTGTTTTTGTGCCCAAACTGTACCATACTGTCTTGATGATAACAGCTTTGTAATAGAGTTTGAAGTCTGGAATTTTGATACCACCAACTTTGGTTTCCTTTTTCAAAATTCTTTTGCCTATGCAGGGTCTTTTCTGGTTGTATATATATTTTAGGATTATTTGTTCCATTTCTTTGAAATAAATTGCAGTATTTTGATGGGAATTGAATTTAATGTGTAGATTGCTCTAGGTAGTAGAGACATTTTCACAGTATTTGTTCTTCCTATCCATGAGCATGGAATATTTTTCCATTTCTTTGTGTTATTCTCAATTTCTTTCATGAGTACTCTATGCTTTTCTGAGTACAGATTTTTTGCCTCTTAGGTTAGATTTATTCCTAGGTATCTTATGTTCTGGGGTGCAATTGTAAATGGGATTGTCTCTTTAATTTCTCTTTCTTCTGGTTTTTTTTTGGTAGTTGTTGTTGTTGTTGGTATATAGAAATGCAACTGATTCTGTGCATTGATTTTATATCCTGTCAATTTATTGAGTTCCTTCATGAGTTCTAGCAGTTTTGGAGTCAAGTCCTTTGGATTTTCCACATAAAGTATCATATCATTTGCAAAGACTGAGAGTTTGACTTCTTGCTTGCCGATTTGGATGCCTGTTATTTCTTTTTGTTGTCTGATTGCTGAAGTTAGGACTTCTAGTATTATGTTAAATAGCAGTGGTGATAGTGGACAGTCCTACAGTGTTCCTGATGTTAGGGGAAAACTCAGTTTTTCTCCATTGAGAATGATATTCACTGTGGGTTTTTGGTAGATGGCTTTGATGATATTGAGGTATGTACCCTCTATGCCTACACTGTGAAGAGTTTTGATCAGGAAAGGGTGCTGTATTTTGTCAAATGCTTTTTCAGCATCTATTGAGAGGATCATAGGGTTCTTTATTTTATTAATGTCTTGTATCACACTGATTGATATGCGAATGTTCAACCAACCTGGCAGCCCGGGAATAAATCCCACTTGGTTGTGGTGAACAATCCTTTTAATGTGCCATTGGATCCTGTTGGCTAGTATTTTATTGAGGATTTTTGCATCCCTGTTCATCAAGGATATTGGTCTGTAATTCTCCTTTTTGATGGGGACTTTGCCTGGTTTTGGGATCAAGGTAATGCTGGCATCATAAAATGAGTTTGGAAGTTTTCCTTCCATTTTTATTTTTGGAACAGTTTCAGGAGAATAGGTATTTATTCTTCTTTGAGTGTTTGGTAGAATTACCCCTGGGAAGCCGTCTATCACTGGGCTCCTGTTTTTTGGGAGATTTTTGATGACTGCTTCAATCTCCTTATTGGTTATGGGTCTATTCAGGTTTTCTCTTTCTTTCTGGTTCAATTTTGGTAGTTTAAAAGTTTGAAGGAATGCATCCATTTCTTCCAGATTTTCAAATTTGCTGGTGTATAGTTGATAATAATATGTTCTTATAATTGCTTGTATTTCTTTGCTGTTGGTTGTTATCTCTCCTCTTTCATTCATGATTTTATTAATTTGAGTCCTTTCTCTTTTCTTTTGGATAAGTCTGGTCACGGGTTTTTCAATCTTATTAATTCTTTCAAAGAACCAGATCCTAGTTTTGTTGATTTTTTCTAGTGTTCTTTTAGTTTCTATTTCATTGATCTCTGCTCTTATCTTTATTATTTCTCTTCTTCTGCTGTGGGAAGTCTTTCTTTGCTATTTTTTCTCCAGCTCCTTTAGGTGTAGGGTTAGGTTGTGTATTTGAGACCATTCTTGTTTCTTGAGAAAGGCTTATATTGCTATATTCATTCCTCAGAGGACTACTTTTGCTGTGTCCCACAGATTTTGAACAGTTGTGTTTTCATTTGCATTTGTTTCCATGAATTTTTAAAATTCTTCCTTAATTTCCTGGTTGACCCATTCAGCCTTTAGTAGGATGTTCTTTAGCCTCCATGTATTTGAGTTCTTTCCAACTTTCCTCATGTGGTTGAGTTCTAGTTTCAGAGCGTTATAGTCTGATAATATCCGGGGGATGATCCCAAATTTTGGTACCGGTTGAGACCTGATTTGTGACCCACAATGTGGTCTATTCTGGAGCATGTTCCATGTGCACTAGAGAACAATGTGTATTTTGGTGTTTTGGGATGGAATGTTCTGAATATAACTGTCATGTCCAACTGGTCCATGGTGTCATTTAAAGCCTTTATTTCCTTGTTGATCTTTTGTTTCGATGATCTGTCCATTTCAGTAAGGGTAGTGTTAACGTCCCTTAGTATTATTGTATTATTGTTAATGCGTTTCTTTGATTTTGTTATTAATTGGTTTATATAATTGGCTTCTCCCATGTTAGGGGCATAGGTATTTAAAATTGTTAGATATTGTTGGACAGATCCTTTAAGTATGATATATTGTCCTTCCACATTTCTTATTATAGTCTCTGGCTTAAAATCTAATTTATCTGATGTAAGGATTGCCACTTCAGCTTTCTTTTGATGTCCATTTGCATGGTAAATTTTTTTCCACTCCCTCACTTTAAACCTGGAGCTGTTTTTGGGTGTAAAATGAGTTTCTTATAGATAGTATATCAGTGGGTCTTTTTTTTTATCCATTCTGATACCCTGTGCCTTTTAATTGGGGCATTTAGTCCATTTACATTCAGGGTAACTACTGAGAAATATGAATTTAGAGCCCTTTTCTTGCCTGTTAGGTGACTGTTACTGTATATTATGTCTCTTCCTTTCTGGTCTATGTTTCGTTCAGGCTCTCTTTGCTTAGAGGACCTCTTTCAATATTTCCTGTAGGGTTGATTTGGTTTTTGCAAATTCCTTTAGTTTTTGTTTGTCCTGGAAGCTTTTTATCTCTCCTTCTATATTCAATGACAGTCTAGCTGGTTATACTATTCTTGGCTGCATATTTTCCTCGTTTAGTGCTTTGAATATGTCATGTCAGTTCTTTCTGACCTGCCAGGTGTCTGTGGATAGGTCTGCTGTCAGTCTAATATTTCTACCATTATATGTTATAGACCTCTTGTCCTGAGCTGCTTTCAGGATTTTCTCTTTGTCACTAAGACTTGTAAGTTTTACTATTAGATGACGGGCTGTGGACCTATTTTTATTGATTTTGAGGGGGGTTCTCTGTGCCTCATTGATATTGATGATTTCTCCCTTCGCCAAATTATGTAAATTATGTACTATAATTTGATCCAATATACCTTCTGCCCCTCTCTTCCTTTCTTCTTCTTCTGGGATCCCAATTATTCTAATACTGTTTCATCTTATGGTATCACTTATCTCTCAAATTCTCCCCTCATGGTCCAGTAGTTGTTTGTCTCTCCTTTCTTCCTCTTCTTTATTCTCTGACATTTTGTCTTCTAAATCACTAATTCTGTCTTCTGCCTCATTTATCCTATCAGTAAGAGCTTCCATTTTTTATTGCACCTCATTAATGGCTTTTTTTAATTTCAACTTGTTTAGATTTTAGTTCTTTTATTTCTCCAGAAAGGGTTTTTATTTCTCTAGAGTCGGATTCTCTATTATCTTCCATGCTTTTTTTGAGCCGAGCCAGCACCTTGATAATCGTCATTCTGAAGTCTAGTTCTGTCATATTACTAATGTCCACATTGATTAGGTCCCTAGCCATCGTTACTGCCTCTTGTTCTTTTTTTTGTGTGTTGATTTTTTCCACCACGTCATTTTATGCAGATAAGAATAGGCGGATAAGAGGAAAAAAATACTAAAGTGTAGCATTGACCCCAGAAAAATATACACTAACCTAATCGTAAGAGAACTGAAACTAGGGGATAAGAAAGAGGGAAAAAAACAAAAAACAAACAAAAACAAAAACAAACAATAAAATAAAACAAAACCCTATATCTATATCTATATTTATCTGTATTATCTCTTTCTGTTTCTATACTATCTCTGTCTCTGACTGTATCTCTATCTCTATATCTATATCTATTACACTGGTGAGTTGAATAGATCGTATACGTATACAAAAAATAGGGTAAATACAATGAAGGAATTAAATATGAGTATAACAATGAAAGGTAAAAAAAATTAAAATGTGTTGATAAGATATAATAGGTAAAAAAACATTAAAATAGGAAAAAGGAAAAAATTTAAAAGAAAAGAGTAAGAAAAAAATAAAATTTAAAGCATTTAACTTTGAACGACTAAAGGATCATGAAGAAAAAGCCATGAATTCTATGTGTTGCTTTCCCTTAGCTCTGGAGTTCCACAATTCTCAGTGATCAGTGAACTTGGTCTTGGCTGGATGTTCTTGCTGATCTTCTGCAGGAGGGTCCTGTTGCTGTGATTCTTGACTGTCTTTGCCAGAGGTGGAATTGCACCACCCTCACCAGGGGCCAGGCTAAGTAATCAGCTCAGGTTCACTCTTGGGAGCTTTTGTTCCCTGATTCCTTTCTGTATAGCTTTGGAGGATGGGAATGAAAATGACTGCCTCCTAATCTCCGACCCAGAGGAGCCGAGAGCTCAGGACCCCACTCCTCAGTGCATCCTCAGAGAAAAGGTGTCAGTTCCCCTCATCTCCCTGATCTCCGGCCACACTCTGAGCTCACCCAGGCTGTGACAAAGCCTGTCTTTCTCTGACACACAGCCCCTTTTAAAATCTCCAAACCCAACAGATTCCTGTCACACGCTCCCATGCTGTTCCTCTTGGAGAAGGAAGGAGGGGGTCTCTCCGGATCTGCCACCCGGGGGTCCCTGCTCATAGAGCAGTGGCCCGACTGTGCTTTGCATTCTGGCCCAAGGTAACACCAAGCTGAGAGACACCTTCTCAGCTTAGCTCCATCTCTCCTGTCACTTCTCTCTGATACCTGGGAACTCTGTCCCCCTCAGACCCCCCCCCCCTGGTCTTTTTGTGTCCCCATGGGTCCTGGGACCACACTGTCCCCACAAGGGCTTTACCCCCTGCTTAGCCTCTGGGGCAACGTCCCTCAGTGGTGCAGACTTCTAAAAGTTCCGATTTTGTGCTCTGTTGCTCTCTCATTTGCCAGGAGCCAGTCCCTCTGCCTGGGGTCTATCCTCCCGTCGCTTCAGATTCACTAATCTGCATGTCCTACCTTCCAGAAAGTGGTTGATTTTCTTTTTCTAGAATTCCTGCTCTTCTTTCCCCTCCTCATCTCTTATAAATTCTTTGGCTTAAAATTTAATTTATGTAATATAATGATTGGAACCCTAGCGTTCCATTGATGCTCATTAGCATGGTAAATTGTTTTCCACCTCCTCATTTTAAATCCGGAAGTGTCATTGGGTCTAAAATGAGTTTCTTGCTAACAGAATATTGATGAGTCTTTTTTTTTATCCATTCTGATACCTTATGTCTTTTAATTGGGGGCATTTAGCCCATTTCATTTCAGGGTAACTATTGAAAGACGTGAATTTAGTGCTATTGTATTTCTTGTAAGTTGACTATTCCTGTATGTTGTCTCTGTTCCTTTCTGGTCTATGATTTTTAGGCTCTCTCTTTGCTTAGAGGACCCCTTTCAATATTTCCTGTAAGGCTGGTTTGGTGTTTGCATATTCTTTAAGTTTTTGTTTGTCCTGGAAGCTTTTTTTCTTTTATCTCCCTATCTCGATATAGTATTCTTGGCTGTATATTTTTCTCCTTTAGTGCTCTGAATATATCATGCGAGTCCTTTCGGGCCTGCCTGGTCTCTGTGGATATGTTTGGTGCCAATCTAATATTTCTACCATTGAAATTTACAGACCTCTTGTGCCAGGCTGCTTTCAGGATTTTCCCTTTGTTTCTGAGTCTTACAAGTTTTACTCTTTGATGTCGGGGTGTCGACCTGTTTTTATTGATTTTGAGGTGGGTTCTCTGTGCCTCCTGGATTTTGATTTTTGTTCCCTTAGCCAAAATAGAGACATTGTCTGCTATAATTTGCTCCCATATACCTTCTCTTTCCTTCTTTCTTCTTCTTCTGGGATCCCAATTATTTTAATATTGTTTCAACTTATGGTATCAAGTATCTCTCAAATTCGTCCCTTGTGTTTCAGTAGTTGCTCATCTCTTTTGCTCACCTTCTTTATTCTCCATCATTTGGTCTTCTATATGACTAGTTCTCTCTTCTGCCTTATTTATCCAAGCAGTAAGAGCCTCCACATTTGATTGCATCTCATTAATGTTTTTTTTTATTTCTACTTGTTTAGATTTTAGTTTTTATTTCTCCAGAAGGGGATTCTCTAGTATCTTCCGTGCTTTTTTTGAAGCCAGCTAGCACCTTGGTAATCATCATTCTGAACCCTAGTTCTCATATCTTACTAATATCCTTATTGATTAGCAGTTGGTACTGACTCTTGTTCTTTTTTTCCGTGAGTTTTTCCACCTTGTGATTTTATTCAGATAAGAATAGATGAGTGAGAGAACAAAATACTAAAAATGTAACAACGACCGCAGAAAAATACACACTAACAAAATTAGAAAAGACTTGAAATCCAGAGGGAGCAGGAGGGAGGGGAAAAATAAATACAAATATAAATAATATAAATATAAATATAAATAATAAATATAAATTATAAATATAAATATAAATAGATAGATTAGTGAATAGAACAGAGCCACACACTGGATGTTGGGTGTATTTTGGTCTGTTAGAGGAAACTGCCTCCCAAAATGTTAAAGACAGAAAACACACACACACACACACACACACACACACACACACACACACACATATGAATATGGCCAAATACAATGAGTGGATGGAATTTGAATGTAAAGATGAAAATTAAAAAAGATTCTAAAAAAGGAATTGATAAGAAGTTGTTTGAAAAAAGAAAAAATAAAGAGGAAAGAATGTGATCAGGTCAAAAACTAGAACAAAGCCATGTGCTAGAATTAGGGCATACTTTGATCTGGTTAGAAGAAAGTGTATCCCTAAATTTTAAAGAAAGAGAATGCTATATGTACACAAAAAATAAGGTTAAATACAATGAATGGATAGAATGTGACTGTAACAATGAAAATTAAAAAAAGATTTTTAAAAAGGTATTGATAAAATATTTAAAAATTGTTTAAATACGTGCCCTCCTTAATGCCCACCACTAGGCTCACCCATCCCCCCTCCTCCCTCCCTTCCATAACCCTCAGCTTGTTTTTCGGAGTCCACAGTCTCTAATAGTTCGTCTTCCCTTCCAATTTTCCCCAATTCACTTTTCCTTCACTTCCCCTAGAGTCCTCCATTTTATTCCTTATATTCCACAAGTAAGTGGAACCATATGATAATTGACTTTCTCTGCTTGACTTATTTCATTCAGCATAATCTCCTCCAGACCCATCCATGTTGATAAGAGAGTTGCGTATTCATCCTTTCTGATGTCTGAGGAATATTCCATTGTATATATGGACCACATCTTCTTTATCCATTCGTCTATTGAAGAGCATCTTGGCTCTTTCCATAGTTTGGTGATTGTGGACATTGCTGCTATGAACATTGGAGTACATATGACCCTTCTTTTCACTACATCTGTATCACTGGAATAAACAATGAGTCTTGGATCACTGAAAAAAATTTAAAAAACGTTAAAGTAGGTAATGGGAAAAATTTAAAAATAGCATAAAAAATAAAATTAAAAAAATTAATTTTAAAAGACTAAAGAATCACGGGAATAAATCCATGAATTCTATGTGCTGTATTCCCATAGCTCTGAAGTCTTCAGTTCTCACTGATCAGTGAACTCGGTCTTTGCTAGATGTTCTTGTTTATCTTCTGGGGGAAGGGCCTGTTTCAGTGATTCTCAAATGTCTTTGCCCGAGCCAGAATTGCACTGCCCTTGCCAGGGGCCAGGATAAGTAATCATCTTGGTTTTGCTCTCGGTATCTTTTGTTCTCTGAAGGCTTTATGTACAGATTTGGAGGACAGGAATGAAGATAGTGGCTTCCCAATCTTCAGTGTTGTGGGAATTGAGAGTTCAGAGCCCCATTCCTCAGTGCGCCCTCAGAGAAAAGCCATCAGTCAGTCCCATCTCCCTGGTCCCTGGCCACACTCCATGCTCACCTGGCCTGTGACCGTGCATTTCTATCCTGGTGTATGGCCCCGTTTGGAGTCTCCCAACCCAGCAGATTCCTGCAGTGTTCTCCTGTGCCTCTCCTTCCTGAGAAGGAAGGTGTGGATCTCCCTGCATTTGTCACTTGTGGGGTCCCTGCTCAAAGAGCAGTGACCCAACTATGCCTCAGATCACAGTTTAAGGTAACCCTGAGCTGAGAGCCCACTCCTCGGCTCTGTCTCTGCAGCTGGCTTCCCTGCTCTGATACCTGGGAGTCCTGCCACATTGAGACACCTCTGGTTTTTTTGTGACCCTGTGGGTCCTGAGACCACTCTGTCCACATTAGAGCTCCACCACCCCCCACCCCCTGCCTGCTTAGCCTCTGGAGTGATGTCCCTCAGTGGAACAGACTTTTAAATTTCTGATTTTGTGCTCTGCTGCTCTACTGCTTGCCAGGAGCCGGCCCCTTTCCCCGAAGTCTATCTTCCCATATATCACCTCGGATTCACTTCTATGCACATTCTACCTTCCAGAAAGTGGTCGCTTTTCTGTTCCCAGAATTGCTGTTCTTCTTCTCTTTGATATCCTGTTGAGTTTGTAGATGTTTAGAATGGTTTGATAACTATCTAGCTGAACTCCTGGGGCCCGATGATATTTAGGTCTCTTACTTCTCCACCATCTTGCTCCTGCTCACTCCTTTTAGCATTTCTTATGGAGCAGTTCTAGTGGTAGTAAAATCTGTTGGCTTTGGCTATTTGGGAGTATCTGTTTCTCCAACAGTGTTTTTTTTTTAAGATTTTATTTATTTATTTGACACAGAGAGAGAGATCACAAGTAGGCAGAGAGGCAGGCAGAGGGAAAGGGAGAAGCAGGCTCCCCACTGAGCAGAGAACCTGAAGCAGGGCCCAATCCCAGGACCCTGAGATCATGACCTGGGCCGAAGGCAGAGGCTTTAACCCACTGAGCCACCCAGGTGCCCCTCTCCAACAGTGTTTTAAAGAAGCTTTTATTGGGGAAACTGGGTGGCTCAGTCATTAATCACCTGCCTTCAGCTCGGGTCGTGATCCCAGTGTCCTGGTATTGAGCCCTGCATTGGGCTCTCTGCTTAGTGGGAAGCCTGCTTCTCTCTCACCCACTGCCCCTGCTTGTGTTCTCTCTCTCTCTCACTATGTCTTTCTCTGTCAAATAAATAAATAAAACCTTTAAAAAATTAAAGAAGCTTTTATTTAGTTATTTTAGAGAGAGGGAGAGCATGGTTAGTGACAGAATGAAGAAGAGAGAATCTCAAGCAGACTCTGCACCGAACGCAGAGCCCAATGCAGGTCTTTATCACATGGGCTTGAAATCACAACCCCAGCCAAAACCAAGAGTTGAATGCTCAAGCAAATGACCCATCCAGGCACTTGTCTTGCATAATTTTGAAGGACTGTTTTACTGAATACAGGTGACAGTTATTTTCTTTCTTCAGTATTTTGAATATATCATTCCACTGACTTCTGGTCACTAAGTTTTATGCTGAAAACGACACTGACATTTTGGGGGGCTCAGTCAGTTAGACATCTGACTCTTGATTATGGCTCAGGTCATTATCTAAGGGTCATGAGATCATGCTCTGGATCAGGGTCCACACTCAACTTGGAGTCTGCTTCAGATTCTCTCTCTCCATCTCCCTCTGCCCTCCTCCCCCCATGTTTCCTCTCATTGTCTCAAATAAATAAAAAATCTTAAAAAAAAAGACACTGACATTTTTATTGAAAATACCTCGTACATGATGAATCGCTTATGTATAGCTGTTTATAGGAATCTCTGCCTTTGGATTTTAACATTTTTATCATGATGTATTGTAGGGTTTATCCTACTAGGAATACGATGGTCTTCTTGGTATGTAGATGTCTTTTACACAAATTTGGGAGTCTTTCAGCTACCACCCAGAAGGGGAAGAGAGAAAGGCAACTCTGGGAAGAGAAGGAAATAGCAGAAGGGTTTACATTTTTAGGTCATATGGCCGAGCAGCTAAAGTTGGAGTCTCTGGGTCAGAGAGGTCTGAAGATGAGCACTGATGTTTCATAGACCCAGGATTTTTCTTAATATGGATAGCATATGTTGGATGTAATTTTGTGAGGTATGCAAAGCAAACTCTAAATAACTAAAAATATGCTCATTTAGGATATATTGAAATAAATTAGATGTGTAACAATTTTAGTTTTTTACTAGTGGGATTTGAGCTAATGGTCCTGCAGTGAAGAAGTAAACAACATAGGGGTCAATATATACAGGTCATCTTTAACTCACTTAAATATCAATATGCCGCTTAGTTAGATAGTCTGATTAATCTGACTGAAAGTGGCTGAGATCACATGTATAAAATTAATAATATTAACAGGACCTTAAGCAGTGAAGTGGAATCAATCTGCAATGTGAACTTCAGTCATTCCCAACACTAGAGGGTCCTGGCTGAGCAAATCCCATCAGCTATTATGGTTTACCTTAGCAAGACACAGTAAGTTAAGTTTCTGTATTGACATTTTTGCTTTGCCCAAGGCATTAATGCACATGTAGCAGGATGTACTAGCAATTGCACAGGACTCACCTCATTCCAGAAGAAAGTCTATGACAATTCTATCAGCCATAACGAAGTTGACATGAATACCTTCTAGGGCCAAATTGGAGTTCCCTTAAATATTCGAAACCCTCTTATGAGCACTTTTAGATGCAAATTTATAGGCCCTATGCTCTGCCTTCAATGAATAAAAAGCATCTTTCTTATGCCATTTCACTTAATATTTTGGGTATTTAATCTAGGAAACTAAAATTTCATAAAACATGGCAGCCCGGTTTTAGAGAATTTACATTTTAGTATAAATTTGTTTTGTTTAAAGCAAACATTTTCCCTCTTAAATTTTCATTAAGTTTTTAAATAAAATTGTTCTAGACTCTCTGAAAATTCAAATTCATTGTAATTGTTTTAAATTTATTGTTGTTTAAGGAGGAAACATTTGATGAGCCCTGGGTGTTATACGCAACTAATGAATCATTGAACACTTCGTCAAAAACTAATGATGTAATCTATGTTGGCTAACTGAACATAATAAAAATAATAAATAAAAATAAATGAAAAATAAATTTATTGTTATTGTAAAGACTAAGTGAAGTTTTCAGTACCATTATTTGTCAAAAAGCAGGACCATTATATGTCAAAAAGTCCACCAACGTGTAGGAAGTCTTTTTTTGTTTTTTTTGAAGCATTTCTGAAATATAGAGATGACATGATGGGAGAACTATTAGAATAGAAATGATGTTAAATGAAGCAAATGGCTTATAAAATTTAGTGGAAGTGCCTGTGAAAAATAATACAAGTTTATTTAATTTTACTGTGGATACATATGTATTTTTTAGGACAACTTTGGTGTTCTGGTTCATATTTGAATCTATATAATATAACTATCTTAAGTACATAAATAAATACCTACAAAACTACACATATTGAGAGACCAAGATAGGAAATTATTGAGTGACAGTAAAACATATTTATCCAGCATAATTAATTTTTTCCCTTTAAGACTTGACTTCCAGTATCCCTTTAAAAAGATCATGTGGAAAAAAAAATAAAGGTTAAAGTCATAAAACGGGAAGAAAATTGTAAAGCCAAAACTTTTGCACCTTTTGTAGATAGGGTTCACTTAGACATCACATCAGGTAACCTTGCCTTTTTCAATATAACATAATAAGATGAAAATGAATATGAAATTGAATCTCTAAGCATTAAAGATAACATCAAGTTCATTCTGTAAGTGACTGAACTTCTTCCATATACAATACTAAATTGCATATTGACTGTTGAAGACCTTAGAATCCATTGCAAGATCCTGGAATCTTATAACAGTTATACAGACTTTATAAAGTGCTCATGTAATTTTCTTCAATACTGTGTAAAAATAGCTCTGATTCATCTGAAGTGTATATTAAGAAGGAGAATGATCTCTCAAGGGAAATACAACCATTGCAATCCATTACCCAAACAGACATCATCACTTGTTTTATCAAACTGTGTCCCAGATGGTAATCGAGGACACAGTTTTATGATTACATTAGCAGTAATACTCGTATAAATAGTAATTTTATTTTTGCTGCTTAAAAAATGTCCTCTGAAATGTGACAGAGAAACAGACAGAAACAGCTCCAGTTAACTGGTACTACAAGATGAAATCAAATGTATACTAACTAAGTAATTTAAATAATGAAATGAACGCTATCTGATTTACCATTCAAGTATTATATCATCTTTGAGGAAATTCTGGAATTCTAACCTGAAGTAGTTCTTCATCAGAAGGTATTTTTTGGAAGATATATCAACTAACAACCAGCATTAGTATTTGTTCTATCACTCAATATGACTAGCTGCTGCATATAACTATTGTCTCTCCATTTTTATTATAAATTTTACATCAAAGAGATGTAAACTTCTAAATATGTAAATAAATATAAATACAGACATTTTTAAAAGGTTCTAAAAAGTGCAACAAATAGTTGTGCATTACTGGTTAATTTTTTAAAAAATATTTATTTATTTTAGAGAGAGAGTGTGTGTGCAGGGGGAGGGGCAGAGGGAAAGAAAGAGAAGAGAGAGAGAGAGAGAAACAGACTCCCCACTGAACATGGAGTCCAACGTGGGGCTCAATCTCATAACCCTGAGATCATGACCTGAGCTGAAATCAAGAGTCAGACGCTTGGGCGCCTGGGTGGCTCAGTGGGTTAAAGCCTCTGCCTTCGGCTAAGGCATGATCTCAGGGTCCTGGGATCAAGGGTGCATCGGGCTCCCTACTCAACGGGGAGCCTGCTTCCTCCTCTCTCTCTGCCTGCCTCTCTGCCTACTTGTGATCTCTCTTTCTGTCAAATAAATAAATAAATCTTAAAAAAAAAGAGTTAGATGTTTAACCAACTGAGGCACCCAGGACCCCCTTAACTGGTTACTTTTGTGTAAAAACCAAGTGAAAACAAAAATAAGAAAGTTCTTTTGTTGGCTTTTGGGCCCCAAAATAGCATATAAGCCAGTGAAAAGGAAATAATGTTTGAACAAGTATATGTGTTTATCAGGAGCATGAAGAAGACTCTAACAAATACTGGTTTTCCTGATGAATCAAAAAATCATCAATGTCACATAAGAGCAATATCCCTGGGCTGGCTGGTAACTCTCTGAGAACAGAACATCTAAACATGTATTGGTTGTGTCTATCCACTACAGTTAGGATTTGGAGATGTTATTAATATTTACTTTGGACAATCCTTTTTGGCAACTGTGTGTCAAGAACTATAAAGCTCTAAGTTTTTACCCTACTTGTAAGCTAACAATTTGCTCTGACAGTTTTAAACATGCTGGAAGAAGATACAAGACATGTGAGTCAGATATAAAAAAGATGGTTTATTACTCATGCCACAGCAGGCAACATGAATTTCTTTGCAGTGTTTACCCCCAGTCCCCAAGTCCCATGCTAGTGATAAGAAGCACTGCAGGTGTATGATATGCAGACGATGGGTTTGTATTACAATGTAGGAAACTCCATTATTTTAAATGGACTTCTAAAATGGACATTTAGCTCTATTCCTTATGTTCCACATATGAATGAAACCATATAATTGTCTTTCTCTGCTTGATTTATTTCACTTAGCATAATCCCCACCTTGTCCATCCATGTCGATGCAAACAGGTATTAAGGAGGGCACATGTTGGGATGAACACTGGGTGTTATATGCAACTAATGAATCATTGAACAATACAACAAAAACTTATGATGTACTATATGCTGGCTAACTGAACATAATATAAATAAGTAAGTAAGTAAGTAAGTAAGTAAATAAATAAATAAATAAATGGACATTTAGCAAATGTCCTTGGAGGAAAGTACTATCTTTATGTTCCAGAATAGCACACTCTGTCCCAGAGGGAAAAACTATTTCTCTTTTCTTCCAAGACTGTTTTTTATAAAATTAGCATTGAAAAATAGTTTGTAACAAAAGCCGTTAATGCCTCTAATCAGAATTCAAGTAGAGGAGAAGTGGCAAGATGGTGGAGGAGTACGAGATCGATTATCCTCAGGTCCCAGAAATTCACTGATAGCCATCAAACTATTCTGAACACCTACAAATTCTACAGGTGATCAAAGAGAAGAGGAGCAGCAATTCTAGGAACAAAAAATAGTGAATCTGAAGTGATGGGAAGATAGACCCCGGGGGGAGGGGCTGGCTCCGGGCAAGTGAGCGAGCAGTGGAGCACAAACTCAGAACTGTTAGAAGTCTGCTTCACTGAGGGACATCGCTCCAGAGGCAAAGCGGGGGGTGAAGCCCTTGTGGGGACAGTGTGGTCGCCAGACCCACAGGGACACAAAAAGACCAGGGGTGTCTGAGTGCGACCGAGCTCCCAGGTAACAGAGAGAAGCCAGCAGGAGAGATGGAGCTGAGCTGAGAAGGGGTCCCTCAGCTCAGGGATAACTTGGGCTGTGATCCAAAGCACAGTCAGGCCACTGTTCTATGAGCGGGGACCACATGGACGGCAGACCCGGGAAGACCCCTCTTTCCTCTTCCGGGAGGAGTGGCGAGGGAGCAGCTGCAGGAATCTACCCGGTTTGGAGATTCTAAATGGGGCCATGAGCCAGAGATAGAGACGCTTGGTCACAGGCCGGGTGAGTTCGGAGAGCGGCCAGAGACCAGGGACACAGGAGGGACTGACTGCTTTTCTCTGAGGCACAATGAGGACTGAGACCCCGAGCTCTTGGCTCCTCTGGGTCAGAGACTGGGAAGTCGCCATTTTCATTCCCATTCTCCAAAGCCATTGAGAAAGCGTTCAGGGAACAAAAGCTCCGAGAGCGAACCCGAGCTGATTACTTAGCCTGGCGCCTGGCGAGGGTGGTGAGATTCCGCTCGGGCAAAGACACCTGAGAATCACAGCAACAGGCCCCTCCCCTAGAAGACCAGAAAAAAACTTCCAGCCAAAGCCAAGTTCAAGAATGCTGAGAATTGTGGACTTTGGAGCTAGGGGAAAGCAATGCAGAAAATTAATGGCTTTTTACCCATAATTCTTTAGTCATTCAAAGTTAAATTCTTTGAATTTTATTTTTTTTACACTTTTCTTTTAAATTTTTTCCTTTTTCCAATTTTAATGTTTTTAACTATTATATCTTATCAACACTTTTTAATCTTTTTAATTTTCATTGATATAGTCATATTTTATCCCTTCATTGTATTTAACCTTATTTTTTGTATACATATAGGGTCTGTTCAATTCACCAGTCTAATAGATATAGATACAGATAGAGATAGAAATAGATATAGAGTCAGAGACAGAGATAGATATAGAAACAGAAATAGATGATGTAGATATAGGATTTTGTTTTATTTATTTATTTTTTGTTTTGTTCTTGTTTGTTTGATTTTGGTTTTGTTTGTTTGTTTGTTTGTTTTTTGTTTTTTTACCTCTTTCTTTTCTCCCCAGTTCCAGGTCTCTTCTGAGTAGGTTAGTGTATATTTCTCTGTGGTCATTGCTACCCTTTAGTATTTTGTACACTCAGCAATCTATTCTTATCTGCATAAAATGACAAGGCTGAAAAAATCAACAAAAAAAGAACAAGAGGCTGTAAAGACAGCTAGGGACCTAATAAATGCGGACATTAGTAATATGACAGAATTAGAGTTCAGAATGACGATTCTTAAGGTGCTGGCTCGGCTCGAAAAAGGCATGGAAGATAATAGAGAAGCCCTCTCTAGAGAAATAAAAACCCTTTCTGGAGAAATAAAAGAACTAAAATCTAACCAAACTGAAATCAAAAAAGCTATTAATGAGGTGCAATTGAAAATGGAGGCTCTTACTGCTAGGATAAATGAGGCAGAAGACAGAATTAGTGATTTAGAAGACAAAATATCAGAGATTAAAAAGCAGAGGAAAAGAGAAACAAACAACTACTGGACCATGAGGGGAGAATTCGAGAGATAAGTGATAACATAAGATGAAACAATATGGGCGCCTGGGTGGCTCAGTGGGTTAAAGCCTCTGCTTTAGGCTCAGGTCATNCATCGGGCTCTCTGCTCGGCAGGGAGCCTGCTTCCTCCTCTCCCTGTCTCTCTGCCTGCCTCTCTGCCTATTTGTAATCTCTCTCTCTGTCAAATAAATAAATAAAATCTTTAAAAAAAAAGATGAAACAATATTAGAATAATAGGGATCCCAGAAGAGGAAGAAAGAGAAAGGGGGGCAGAAGGTATATTGGAGCAAATTATAATACAGAATTTCCCTAATTAGGCAAAGGGAACAAGCATCAAAATCCAGGAGGCACAGATAACCCCCCTCAAAATCAATAAAGATAGGTCACACNACCCCGTCATCTAATAGTAAAACTTACAAGTCTTAGTGACAAAGAGAAAATCCTGAAAGCAGCTCGGGACAAGAGGTCTATAACATACAAATGGTAGAAATATTACACTGACAGCAGACCTATCCACAGAGACCTGGCAGGCCAGAAAGAATGGCAGGATATATTCAGAGCACTAAACGAGAGAAATAGGCAGCCAAGAATACTATATCCAGCTAGGCTGTCATTGAAAAGAGAAGCNAAAAATCTTCCAGGACAAACAAAAACTCAAGGAATTTGCAAACACCAAGCCAGCACTACAGGAAATATTGAAAGGGGTCCTCTGAGCAAAGAGAACCCAAAAGAAACATAGACAACNAGACCAGAAAGGAAGAAACACAATATACAGTAACAGTCACCTTACAGGCAATACAATGGCTCTAAATGTATATCTCTCAATAGTTACTCTGAATGTAAATGGACTAAATGCCCCAACTAAAAGACACAGGGTATCAGAATGGATAAAAAAACAAGACCCATCGATATGCTGTCTACAAGAAACTCATCTTACATGCAAAGACACCTCCAGATTTAAAGTGAGGGGGTGGAAAACAATTTACCATGCCAATGGACAGCAAAAGAAAGCTGGAGTGCCAATCCTTATATCAGATAAATTAGATTTTAAGCCAAGGAATATCATAAGAGGTGAGGAAGGACACGATATCATACTAAATGGATCTGTCCAACTAGAAGATCTAACAATCATAAATATCTATGCCCCTAACATGGGAGCAGCCAATTATATAAACCAATTAATAACAAAATCAAAGAAACACATTGACAAGAATACAATATTAGTAGGGGACTTGAACACCCCCCTTACTGAAATGGACAGATCATCAAAGCAAAAGATCAACAAGGAAATAAAGGCTTTAAATGACACCCTGGACCAGTTGGACATCACAGATATATTCAGAACATTCCATCCCAAAACAACAGAATACACATTCTTCTCCAGTGCACATGGAACATTCTCCAGAATAGACCATATTCTGGGTCACAAATCAGGTCTCAACAGGTACCAAAAGATTGGGATCATTCCCTGCATATTTTCAGACCATAATGCNGGAAAGAACTCAAATACATGGAGGCTAAAGAACATCCTACTCAGGAATGAATGGGTCAACCAGGAAATTAAAGAAGAATTAAAAAAATTCATGGAAACAAATGAAAATGGAAACAAAACTGTTCAAAATCTTTGGGACACAGCAAAAGCCGCCCTGATAGGGAAATATATAGCAATACAAGCCTTTCTCAAGAAACAAGAAAGGTCTCAAGTACACAACCTAACTCTACACCTACAAAAGCTAGAGAAAGAACAGCAAAGAAAGGCTACACCCAGCAGGAGAAGAGAAATCATAAAGATCAGAGCAGAAATCAATGAAATAGAAACCAAAAGAACAGTGGAACAAATCAACGAAACTAGGAGCTGGTTCTTTGAAAGAATTAATAAGATTGATAAACCCCTGGCCGGATTTATCCAAAATAAAAGAGAAAGGACTCAAATTATTACAATTATGAATGAAAGAGGAGAGATCACAACCAACAACAACGAAATACAAATAATTATAAGAACATAGTATGAGTAACTCTACCCCAGCAAATTTGACAATCTGGAAGAAATGGATGCATTCTTAGAGAAATATAAACTACCAAAACTGAACCAGGAAGAAACTGAAGACCTGAATAGACCCATCACCAGTAAGGAGATTGAAGCAGTCATCAAAAATCTCCCAACGAACAAGAGCCCAGGGCCAGA
>LNAC01000857.1:54190-107561 GCA_002007465.1 Ailurus styani | reverse complement strand
GGTCCTGGGATCGAGGCCCGCATCGGGCTCTCTTCTCAGCAGGGAGCCTGCCCCCCCCTCTCTCTCTGCCTGCCTCTCTGCCTCCTTGTGATCTCTCTCCCTCTGTGAAATAAATAAATAAATAATCTTAAAAAAAATAAAATAAAGAAGAATTAATACCTATTCTCCTGAATCTGTTCCAATAAATAGACAAGGAAGGAAAACTTCCAAATTCATTTTATGAGGCCAGCATTACCGTGATCCCAAAACCAGGCAACGACCACATCAAAAAGGAGAGTTACAGACCAATATCTTTAATGAAGGCAGATGCAAAAATCCTCAACAAAATACCAGCCAATTGGATCCAACAGCACATTAAAGGGATTATTCACCACGACCAGGTGAGATTTATTCCTGGGATGCAAGGCTGGTTTAACATTCGCAAATCAATCAATGTGATACAAGACATTAATAAAAGAAAGAACAAGAACCATATGATCCTCTCAATAGATGCTGAAAAAGCATTTGACAAAGTACAGCACCCTTTCTTGAACAAAACTCTTCACAGTGTAGGCATAGAGGGTACATACCTCAATATCATCAAAGCCATCGACCAAAAACCCACAGCGCATATCATTCTCAATGGAGAAAAACTGATTGCCTTTCCCCTAAAGTCAGGAACATGGCAGGGCTGTCCACTATCACCACTGGTATTCAACATAGTACTAGACGTCCTGGCCTCAGTAATCAGACAACAAAAAGAAATAAAAGGCATCCAAATCAGCAAGGAAGAAATCAAACTCACTCTTTGCAGATGATATGAAACGTTATGTGGAAAACCCAATGGACTCCACTCCAAAACTGCTTGAACTCATACAGGAATTCTGTAAAGTGTCAGGATATAAAATCAATGCACGGAAATCAGTTGCATTTCTATATACCAACAACAAAACAGAAGAAAGAGAAATTAAAGATTCAATCCCACTTACAATTGCACCCAAAAACATGAGATACCTAGGAATAAACCTAACCAAAGAGGCAAAGAATCTGTATTCAGAAAACTACAAAGTACTCATGAAAGAAATTGAGGAAGACACAAAGAAGTGGAAAAACATTCCATGCTCATGGATTGGAAGAACAAATATTGTGAAAATGTCTATGCTACCTAGAGCAATCTACACATTTAATGCAATCCCCATCAAAATACCAGCAATTTATTTCAAAGAAATGGAACAAATAATCCTAAAATTTATATGGAACCAGAAAAGACCCCGAATAGCCAAAGGAATGTTGAAAAAAGAAAAGCAAATTGGCGGCATCACAATTCCAGATTTCAAGCACTATTACAAAGCTGTCATCATCAAGACAGTATGGTACTGGCACCAAAACAGACATGTAGATCAGTGGAACAGAATAGAGAACCCAAAAATGGACCCTCAACTCTATGGTCAACTAATCTTCGACAAAGCAGGAAAGAATGTCCAGTGGGAAAAAGACAGTCTCTTCAACAAATGGTGTTGGGAAAACTGGTCAGCCACATGCAGAACAATGAAACTGGATCATTTCCTGACACCACACACAAAAATAGACTCAAAATGGATAAAAGACCTCAATGTGAGAAAGGAATCCATCAAAATCCTCGAGGAGAACACAGGCAGCAACCTCTTCGACCTCAACCGCAGCAACTTCTTCCTAGGAACCTCACCAAAGGCAAGGGAAGCAAGGGCAAAAATGAACTATTGGGACTTCATCAAGATTAAAAGCTTTTGCACAGCAAAGGAAACAGTCAACAAAACCAAAAGACAACTGACAGAATGGGAGAAGATATTTGCAAATGACATATCAGATAAAGGGCTAGTATCCAAAATCTATAAAGAGCTTCTCAAACTCAACACCCATAAAACAAATAACCCAGTCAAGAAATGGGCAGAAGACATGAACAGACATTTCTCCAAAGAAGACATCCAAATGGCCAACAGACACATGAGAAAGTGCTCAACATCACTCGGCATCAGAGAAATACAAATCAAAACCACAGCGAGATACCACCTTACACCAGTCAGAATGGCTAAAATCAACAAGTCAGGAAATGACAGATGTTGGCGAGGTTGCGGAGAAAGGGGAACCCTCCTACACTGTTGGTGGGAATGCAAACTGGTGCAGCCACTCTGGAAAACAGTATGGAGATTCCTCAAAAAGTTGAAAATGGAGCTACCCTACGACCCAGCAATCGCACTACTGGGTATTTATCCTAAAGACACAAAGGTAGTGATCCTCAGGGGCACGTGCACCCGAATGTTTATAGCAGCAATGTCCACAATAGCCAAACTATGGAAAGAACCTAGATGTCCATCAACAGATGAATGGATAAAGAAGATGTGGTATATATATACAATGGAATATTATGCAGCTATCAAAAGAAACGAAATCTTGCCATTCGCAACGACATGGATGGAACTGGAGGGTATTATGCTGAGCGAAATAAGTCAATCAGAGAAAGACAATTATCATATGATCTCTCTGATATGAGGAACTTGAGGGGCAGGGTGGGGGGTTGTGGGGGGTAGGGAGGGAAAAATAATGAAACAAGATGGGATGGGGAAGGAGACAAACCATAAGAGACTCCTAATCTCACAAAACAAACTGAGGGTTACTGGGAAGTGGGAGGGTAGGGATAGGGTTGATGGGTTATGGAGNAGTGGAAAAACATTCCATGCTCATGGATGGGTAGAATAAATATAGCCTGATGATTCACAGACCTGTACCCCTTGGGCAAAGAATAAAAATAAAATAAAATAATACCAGCAATTTATTTCAAAGAAATGGAAGAAATAATCCTCAAATGTATATGGAAACAGAAAAGACCCTGAATGGCCGAAGGAATGTTGATAAAAAAAAAAAAAAGGAAAGTTGGTGGCATCACGATTGCAAACTTCAAGCTGTATTACAAAGTTGTCATCATCAATACAGTATGGTAGTTGCACAAGAACAGACACATAGAGCAGTGGAACAGAATGGAGAGCCCAGTAATGGACCCTCAACTCTATGATCAACTAATTNATCTTCGACAAAGCAGGAAAGAATGTCCAGTGGGAAAAAGACAGTCTCTTCAACAAATGGTGTTGGGAAAACTGGACAGCCACATGCAGAAAGATGAAACTGCATCATTTCCTTACACCACACACAAAAATACACTCAAAATTGATGAAAGACCTCAATGTGAGAAAGGAATCCATCAAAATCCTGGAGGAGAACACCGGTAGCAACCTCTTCGACCTCAACCGCAGCAACTTCTTCCTAGGAACCTCACCAAAGGCAAGGGAAGCAAGGGCAAAAATGAACTATTGGGACTTCATCAAGATTAAAAGCTTTTGCACAGCAAAGGAAACAGTCAACAAAACCAAAAGACAACTGACAGAATGGGAGAAGATATTTGCAAATGACATATCAGATAAAGGGCTAGTATCCAAAATCTATAAAGAGCTTCTCAAACTCAACACCCAAAAAACAAATAACCCAGTCAAGAAATGGGCAGAAGACATGAACAGACATTTCTCCAAAGAAGACATCCAAATGGCCAACAGACACATGAGAAAGTGCTCAACATCCCTCAGCATCAGGGAAATACAAATCAAAACCACAGTGAGATACCACCTCACACCAGTCTGAATGGCTAAAATCAACAAGTCAGGAAATGACAGATGTCGGCAAGGATGCGGAGAAAGGGGAACCCTCCTACACTGTTGATGGGAATGTAAGCTGGTGCAGCCACTCTGGGAAACAGTATGGAGGTTCCCCAAAAAGTTGAATATAGAGCTACCCTATGACCCATCAATCGCAGTACTGGGTATTTACCCTAATGATACAAAGGTAGTGGTACTCAGGGGGACATGCACGCGAATGTTTATAGCAAAAATGTCCACAATAGCCAAAGTATGGAAAGAACCTAGATGTCCATCAAGAGATGAATGGATAAAGAAGATGTGGTATACTACAACGGAATACTATGCAGCTATCAAAAGAAATGAAATCTTGCCGTTTGCAATGTCGTGGATGGAACTAGAGGGTATTATTTTGAGTGAAACAAGTCAATCAGAGAAAGACAATTATCATATGATCTCTCTGATAGGAGGAATTTGAGGGGCAGGGTGGGGGGTTGTGGGGTAGTGAGGGAAGAATAATGAAACAGGTTGGGATGGGGAAGGAGACAAACCATAAGTGACTCCTAATCTCCGAAAACAAACTGAGGGTTACTGGGGGTTGGGAGGGTAGGGATAGGGTGGATGGGTTATGGACATTGGGGAAGGTTTGTGCTTTGGTGAATGCTGTGAAAGGTGTAAGCCTGATGATTCACAGACCTGTACCCCTTGTGCAAATATTAAAATTAAAAAATACTTAAACTTAAAACCTCAAATTAAAAAAAAGTAAGAAGGGATAAGTTTCATCAGATTGGCCTTCGCAATGATTTCATGAATGTGACACTAAAATCACTGTCATCAAAAATAAAAAATAAAGAATTGGGACTACAAAAAAAAGAAAGGAATTCAAGTTGAAATATGAGACCTATAAAAATTGTCTCTGAACAATCACAAGCTAATTCTAAGATTTCTATGGAAATGCATAAAACATATAATATCCTAAAGTATTCTGAAAAAGAATAACCACACCATAGGCCTTAAACTGCTAGTTTCCAAGACTTATTATAAAGCAATACCATTGAAAAAAAAGTATGGCATTGGCATAAAGGTAGGCACATAGATCAATTCAGCAGAAGAGAATCCAGAAATACAATCATATGGATATAGTCAACTGATTGTCAAAAAGGGTACAAAGCTAATTCGGTGGAGAAAAGAGTGTTACCAGGGACTGATGCTGTAACAATTGGATAGCCATAAGCTGAAATAAATTATTGTCAATCCTTACTTTACGCCATATACAAAATTAACTATTGACATTAGATTTAAATGTAGGAGCTAAGATTACAACATTTTTAGAGGAAAGATAGGACAAAATTTAAGTGAATATGGATTTGGTAAGAATATCTTAAATAGGTTGCCAAAATATTGAGTATAATAGACAAAATCAATGAATTGAACTTCATCCATATTAAAATACTTTGTTCTACAAGGACCACCATTAGAAAAATAAAAATTAATTCTCAGAGCAGGAGAAAATATCTGTGAAACATGTAACCATCATTGGGCTTGTAATTTGAATATATAAAGAACGCTTAAAATCAATATGTGGTAAGCAAACCACACAATTATAATGGGCAAATACTAGAACAGACTCTTCATCAAGTACAATAAATGGATGGAAATTAAGCACATGAAAAGATGCTCAACATTATAATTAAGTAAATGCTAGTTAAAACTAAAATGATATGTCACAACATACCTATTAGAATGGCTCAGATTCAAAAGGATCCATGTATACATGATATGAATATATGTGGTTATGGATATTTGCAAACAGTTGTGTAATTTCTGAAAATGATAAACATATACTTATCGTATTGTTGCTCTTAAGCTTTTATCTAAAAGTATTGAAAGCATATGTGCACACAAAGTCTTGCACATAAATATTCATAGCAAATTTATTGTAACAGTCAAAAACTGGAAACATCTAGTAGGCAGTAAAGGCATTCATTTTTCTGACATCCACAATAGCAACATTTTTCTAGATATGTCTCCTCAGGCAAGAGAAACAAAAACAAAAACTATTGGGACTGCATCAAAATAAAAAGCACAGCAAAGGAAACAACAAAACAAAAGAGAGCCTAATGAATAGGAGAATATATCTGTAAGTGACATATCTGAAAAGCAGTATCAAAAATATACAAAAAAACTTATATAACTCAAGACCAGAAAATTAAATAATCCAATTAAAAATGGGCAGAAGACATAAACAGACATTTCTCCAAAAAAGATATCCAGATGGCAAATAGATGCATGAAAAGATATTCAATATCACTGTGGAAAATGGTCTGAAGGGTTGTCTCAAAATTAAAAATATATCTACCCCATGATCCAGCAGTCACACTACTATTTACCCCAAGAATACAAAATCACTAATTCAAAAGGATACATGCACCTATGTTTATAGGAACATTATTTAAAACAGCCAAATTATGGAAGCAGCCATAGCGTCCTCCAAATGATGAATGGGTAAATAAGATGGATACAATGGAATATTATTCAACCATAAAAAGGAATGAAATCTTGCCATTTGTAACAACATGGATGGAGCTAGAGTGTATAATGATAAGTGAAATAAGTCAGACAGACAAAGACAAACACCATATGATTTGACTCATATGTAGAATTTAAGAACCAAACAAAGGAGCAAAGGGAAAAAGCAGAGAGAGAGAGACTTATCAAGAAACAGATTTAATTATAGAGGACAAACTGATGGTTACCAGTGAGGAGGTGGTATTGATTAGAAAAATGATGGGCATTAAGGAGTGCACTTGTGCTAATGAGCACCAGGTAATGTATGGAATTGTTGAATCACTATACTTCATATCTGAAACTAACCTAACACTGTATATTTCATAACTAAAAACCTTTTACAAGTTTCAGATTTACATTTGTATCTCACCATTCCCAGACCAGCGCTTAGGAGAGCTGGACCAGGCAGCAGTTCCAATCAGCATTTACGGGACAAACTCCCTGTTCATACACAGGTCCTTATGTACAAGGTCTCAGGGTGCCTGGAATAAGAAGTAAATTCAGTCATATGTGTGAAAAGAAAGCTGTGGGCTGCTTTGTCTTGTGTGGTTTCTGACCCAAGACGTGAATATGCTTAACACACTGGTAGTACTAGGAAGAGAGCACAAGAGTACAAGAATGAGCAACATTTAAACATTGTGAAAATGTCTATACTGCCCAGAGCAATCTACACTTTCAATGCCATCCCAATCAAAATTCCACCAGCATTTTTCAAAGTGCTGGAGCAAACAATCCTAAAATTTGTATGGAACCAGAAAAGACCTTGAATCGCTAAGGAAATGTTGAAAAAAGAAAAACAAAGCTGGGGGCATCACGTTGCCTGATTTCAAGCTTTACTACAAAGCTGTGATCACCAAGACAGCATGGTACTGGCACAAAAACAGACACAGAGACAAATAAAACATAGTGGAGGTCCAGACATGGACCTTCAACTCTATGGTCAAATAATCTCTGACCAAGCAGGAAAAAATATCCAGTGGAAAAAAGACAGTCTCTTCCATAAATGGTGCTGGGAATATTGGACAGCTATGTATAGAAGAATGAAACTCAACTATTCTCTCACACCATACACAAAGATAAACTCAAAATGGATGAAAGACCTCAACGTGAGTGAGGAATCCATCAAAATCCTAGAGGAGAACATAGGCAGTAACCTCTTTGACATTGGCCACAGCAACTTCTTTCAAGACATGTCTCCAAAGGCAAAGGAAACAAAAGTGAAAATGAACTTTTGGGACTTTATCAAGATAAAAAGCTTCTGCACAGCAAAGGAAATAATCAACAAAACAAAGAGGTAACCCACAGAATGGGAAATATATATATATTTATAAATATATAATATATTTATAAATATATTTATATATGAAATATCATGGGGTAGATATATTTGTCATTTGCAAATGACACTAGAAAGGGCTTATATCCAAGATCTATAAAGAACTTCTCAAACTCAACACTCAAAAAACAGATAATCATGTCAAAGAATGGACAGAAGACATGAACAGACACTTCTCCAAAGAAGACATGTAAGTGGCTAACAGACACATGAAAAAATGTTCATCATCACTAGCCATCAGGAAAACTCAAATCAAAACCACATTGAGTTACCACCTTACACCCGTTAGAATGGCCAAAATCAACAGGACAGGAAACAACAAGTGTTGTAGAGGATGTGGAGAAAGGGGAACCCTCTTACACTGTTGGTGGGAATGCAGGTTGGTGCAGCCACTTTGGAAAACAGTGTGGAGATTTCTCAAAAAATTAACAATTGAGCTACCCTATGACCCAGCAATTGCACTACTGGGTATTTACCCCAAAGACACAGATGTAGTGAAAAGAAGGGCCACATGTACCCCAATGTTCATAGCAGCAATGTCCACAATCGCCAAACTGAGGAAAGATCTAAGATGCCCTTCAACAGATGAATGGATAAAGAAGATGTGGTCCATATATACAATGGAATATTAGTCATCAGAAAGGATGAATACCCAACTTTTTTATCAACATGGACGGGTTTGGAAGAGATTATGCTGAGTGCAATAAGTCAAGCAGAGAAAGTCAATTATCATATGTTTTCACTTACTTGTGGAACATAAGGAATAAAATGGAGGACTTTAGGAGAAGGAAAGGAAAAGTGAGTTGGTGTAAATTGGAGGGGGAGCCAAACCACGAGACTGTGGACTCTGAGAAACACACTGAGGGTTATGGAGGGGAGGGGGGAGAGGAAATGGGTGAGCCTGGTGGTCGGTATTGAGGAGGACGCATATTGGTTGGAGCACTGGGTGTGGTGTATAAACAATGCATCTTGGAGCACTGAAAAAATAAAGTAAAAAAGTAAAAAAATACATTTCTCCTGATTTAGTGCTATCTTATTCTATTAAATATAGGCACACAGAAAGAAATTTTTTTTTAAATTAAAATGTCTCTCCTCAATATAAGTAACAAGTCAATCACTACATAATATATTGGTTGCCACTTATGAATGGTGAAAATATGTGCCATTCTCTTCCATCAGTTTTTGTCCATGTTAGAGCCTAAAACCAGTTGAGATAAGTCCAATGAAACCACACACTTTATGAACAATGGTAAATATATATACTTTACATCTAACACAGGAATCTTTTGCCCTGCTCCTCCATGGACAGGGTGTGATTTTAAAGATTTTAGTTACTTATTTGACAAAAAGAGGGAATGAGAGCAAGCAGGAGCAGGGGAGCAGCAAGCAGAGGGAGAGGGAGAAGCAGGCTCCCTGCTGAGCAAGGGCTCCATGTGGGGTTTGATCCCAGGGCCCTGGGATCCTGACCTAAGCCCAAAGAAGACACTTAACACTGAGCTACCCATTCCCCTGGGTATGATTTTAAATGAAATTCAAGCATCTTCTCTCTTTGTTTAGTTTAAGTGCAGCCACCAGGAATGCAGAGCAGTATTCAAGATATAAAGTACTCTATTCTAAAGGACAACACTATGGTGAGAGAGGCAATCTCACCATACACCAAGGTTCTCTTTGCAGGTGGAGCAGACTAGAATGCAGGACTCACAGGCTCTCTGCCCTAGCCCCATGATAACCCTTTGTGCCAGAGCCTGGATTTTGCAGCTAAACTCAGTTCAGGCCAAGGAACCCTGGGTCCACCATGAATCCTAAGCAATCTATTAAACCTCTTGAAACTGCCAGTCCTGCTGCTTCAATCATTAATTTACCAGAAAAGTAACAGGACAATTTAGGGCTCTATCCCAGGACCCTGAGGTCATGACCTGAGCTGAAGGCAGACACTTAATGGACTGAACCACCCAGGTGCCCCTGGAGCCAGTTATTAATGTATTGCCTCTCCACTCTAAATTCACCCATCAAAACATGCTCTCTGATAGTAGACACAATTTTTAAGTATCCTCCTTCAAAGTGACACAATGTTATATTTTCTCAGTAGAAGACACTGGAGGGACATTGAAGAAAGTGCCTCTCCTCTTATTTCTGGTTCTCAGAGGTGTGTGTATGAGGTTATCCTCAGTGCTTTGCTCTAGGCATGAGCCAAGAACAACTGTCCTCATTGAATGTGCAATCCTGGTGTGGCCTACTGATCAGCTTTCTATGGCTTTCTTCACAGAGACATCCTGTGCTCCAAACCACCTGCCCACTCTCTGCTTGCTTTCTTTACTGACCCCCACCTGCCCCCTGCCCAACAACAGGTTTATCATCTGTAGTTCTCCCAGTGCTATAGCTCTCTCAACACCAAGGTCCTTCTGATCCTGTGTGGAGGACATTTTTAGCTCCAGGCCTCCAACTTTACCAGCATCGCTATTCCTACTACATGCCCACACACTGGCCACTAGTTGTCACTTCTCCACACTGATGTGCTCCAGAGAGTTACTTCCTGCTCACCCTGCAACTGTAGACCAGCTCTGGTTCTGCAAACCAACTCTGGTGCCTACAAACCAGCAAACTTTTCTGCCATCCAATAGGTTCTCCTATACTTTCTCCAGTGAGGTGTGAACTCCAGCCTTTGATAGGGCCACCCACACTCTAAATTTCTCTATCCTTGAGAACTCTCTTTCAGCCCCAGATTACCATACACAGTTTTCTCATAACCTGTATATTCTCATAGTTTAACTTGATGTTAAACACCTCCTATCCACTGTACACTTTCTATTTCTTGACTGGACCAGATTGCAATAGAACACATCCACATAAAATATCACTCAGAATTACTGAAACCTTTCTCTTTCAGAGCTGCATCAAATAAAGATGTCCATTATCACATAGAATAGGAGGGGAAAAAAGGATAAATAAATCCTTCAAAGGGAAAAAAATAAAACTGGCATTATTTGCAGATGTTATGATTCTGTACATTAAATCCTTATAGGTATTTATAGACAAGTTATTACGATCAACAAAAGAGTTTAGATGCTTACAGCATAAAGAAATCAACATACAAACAGCAACCATATTCTATTTACCGGGAAAAAAATTTAGAAAGTGAAAATTTCAAAGATGGTATTTGCAAAATATGAAGTACCAAGATGAAAATGTCTTCTTATGGAAAATATACAAAATGTTATTGGAATATTAAATAAGTTATTTTATTAAAAAGAGAGAGAGATCCATGAAACAAACACTCAATATTGAAAAGACATTAAATCTAAAAGTTCGACACAATCCTAAATTAAAATCTCAAACAAGCTTTTGGTTGAACTTCTAATGAATTGATCATTTAAATGGATTCAAAAGAGGCTAAAATAACAAGACACCTTCAAAGAACAAATAAACAAATAAGTAGACATTTGATTTATGACACGTGTTATAAATAAGTTGGAAAAGAGCAGACTTTTCAAAAGTGGTTTACTGAGACAATCAGATATCTGAAGAGGGGGAGGACAGGAAATCAGAACCCTACTCAATGCCATACATAAACATCACTTGTAGGGAGATTAAGACCTACCTGTGAAAGGCAAAGCCATAAATATTTTAGAAGACAATACAGAGAATATGTTCATAGCCCCAAGGAAGGGACAGATTTCTAAAAACAAACACTAATAATAAAGAAAAAATGATAAATTTGATTGTATAGCATCTGTTCATAAAGCATAGCATAAATCAAGTGAAAATTCAAGCAACAAAGCAAAGGGATATTTTGACCACACATATAACCAATGGACTAGTATTTAAAATACATAAATAACTCAATAAATGAGTAAGTGTAGGTGGAAAATAGAAGACTGGTTGACAGAATTAAACTTGAACAGTCCTTTCACAGAAGAGAAAATCCAAAAGGCTCATAAACATAAGAATATGCAAAAACTGAATAGTAATAGTGAAAAAAAAAGTTCTGGCAATCCTACATGTAGGTAAAGATGTCTAGCATCAGGAACTCTATGGTACTTGGGAGAGTGCAAATTGGCACTAATACAGAAACCAATTTGGCATCATTTAGAAAAGCTGAAGATATTCATACTCCATATCCAAGTTAATGTGGTTTTGGAGGTATACCCAAGAGAATTTTACACATGTGTTCCATGGGAAATTTCCAGGAATGTTCACTGCAACATTGTTCATAGTAGTCAAAAACTAGAAACAACCATAGTGTCCATCCACTGCAGAACTGTAATTCTAATTATACAATAATCACCTCACTAAAACTATACACTGGGATACTAGTCAATAATGGAGACAAAGGATGTACAGCTACTTGCAACATAAGTATAATTATACAATAATCACTTCACTAAAACTATACACTGCGATACTAGTCAGTAATTGAGACAAAGGATGTACAGCTACTTGGAACATGGATGAGTCTGTCAAATCACATGTATCATATGATACAGCTTGACAGAAAAAAGCCATCAAAGAAACCATGCAATTCCATTTATAAGTTTGTATATACAAATTGTATTATCTAGAGATATACAGAAAAATGATAAAGCTATAAAGAAGAGCACTGAAATCCTCACATTGTCAGGAAAATGACTATATCTATAAGGAAGGGTGTGGGTTGTGATTGTGAGGACGAGAGTGTCTGCATTCTGGAAAACTGGCAGTGGTCTATTTCTTGACCTTTGACCTAGTTACATGGGTGGGTTTTTTTTTAAAGATTTTATTTATTTATTTGACAGAGAGAGAGCAATTACAAGTAGGCAGAGAGACAGGCAGAGAGAGAAGAGGAAGCAGGCTCCCTGCTGATCAGGCAGCCCAATGTGAGGCCCAGCTTGATCTCAGGACCCTGAGACCATGAACTGAGCCTAAGGCAGAGGCTTTAACCCACTGAGCCACCCAGGCACCCCTGGNGAACACAGTCTCTGCATTCTGGAAAACTGGCAGTGCTCTATTTCTTGACTTTGGTCCTAGTTACATGAGTGTTTGTTTTTATAAATTATCTAAACCTGGCAGATATGTTTTATGCACTCCTCTATATGTCAGATTTTAAAAATGGCTTCCTTCAAAAAATGTAATGGAAGGAAAATATATGAAGGAAATATTTTATGAGGTTTAGATCCCTAATAGGGATGAAAACCTTTTTCTTCCTATCAAGTGATCTGCAAGTATACATTAACACTAAAAAGGGGGAAAGTGGAGATTATTTAAACTATATGCACCCCATAATCTAGTCACCACTCTCAACCTTTCCCTTGCTAGATATTTCATCCTACATTCATATCATTTCCCAAATCACAGATGACAGGCAATCCAAAGAGCCTCAACATCATTAATAAAATCATTAGGCATCACAGGCCAAGTCCATTACAGTGAGATTGGGCCACCGCACTGAAATGCAAGCAGGCACACCAAGACTATTGAACACGGCCATACGTGTATTTTTCTCAGCAGAGTCGGTAACAGTGACTTAGGGTTTAATCTTTATCACATTTAACTGGCAGTCTTGTCCAGAGACCTCCATGTGCTGGAGAATCTAGAATTAGCTGAGGAATCCTGTGGGATTGGACATGAAATTTACCATCATGTAATGGCAGAGTTGGTTTAGGTTGTGCACCGTCTTGGAAAAGCCCAGGGGTGGGTTGAGTTTTCTAGGATTCAATATAAATTGTTTCAAATTCCAGGCTTTGAACTTCTAGGCTGAACAGTGGTAACCTATTTTGGCCCCACCTCTTACTCTTTCTAATTTCTGTATTAGCAGGCAAAACAAAATAAATAACTGTAAAACAAATTTTCCTGAGGATGTTGCTCAAGACAGTTCTGGATATGGAAGTTGTCTAGGAAAACAACAACAACAACAACAACAACAACAAAAACAAGAACAAAAAACCATCATTTCCAGTAGAATTTGCTAGCACTATGGTAGTTTAATGTTGACCCATAGCGTGTTGTCCCAGGAATTTTCTCTCACAGGATTGATAAATCCAGCCAGGCATCCAGCCAGGGAGCCATCCAGTAAACTTTTTTTTTTTTTTAAAGCACCACGCTTCGCACTGGGAGGAGATCGGGGTGCTTATTTTGGTATAGACAGTGATGTACAGATTTAAGTTGCATTTAGCAGATACATTGCTAGGTATTCCAGCACCATTTCATTTCAATGAAATGAATTTTCATTTCCTTATTATCTGGGAAGACGTCCTTGATTTCCCACAAATATCGAATGTAGAATTTATTTGTGCATACCAGGCTCTGCCTCTGGGCTTTCTATTCTGTCCCAGAGACCCAGTACCAGAATATTTAAATCACTGTGTCGTTAAACACGTTTTAATATCTGATAGGGCCAGTTTCTGCGCATTGCACTTTTTTTTTTTCCTTTCAGGAACGTGTTCAGGCCCGCGGCAGGGGGCGGGGTCGCACCTCCTCCGCGGCTCTGGTTCCAGTGGAGCCTCACCGACGCGGAGATGGAAAGCCCGAGGCTGCTCCCGGCTGGTGGGACACGACAGAGCGGCGGTGCTGGCAGCCCCNGGACCCGGCGGGTGGCGACGTGGAGACCACGGGCGCCGGCCAGGCCGCAGGGCCTGTATGGAGGGAGGAGGCCGAGTCGGTCCCACAGCTCCAGCAGGGTGAGAGTGGCGCGAATCCCGCGGGCCGCCAGGCGCTAGGCCCCGGCTGCCAGTCCGCAGTCCCCGCCCCATCCCCGGCTGAGAACCCGATCCCCGCCCCAGGCCTGGGACCCGCCGCGGCCTTCACGGGCACGGTCACCATCCACAACCAAAACCTGCTGTTGCGCTTCGAGAACGGTGTCCTTACCCTGGCCACGCCCCCGCCGCCAGCCTGGGAGCCTGGGGTCGCGCCTGCCCCTCAGCCTGGGGGTCTGATGGCTCCGCAAGCGGGGGTTCCGCACGCCGCGCAGCCCAGCGACTGCCCCGAGCTGCCGCCCGACCTCCTGCTGGCGGAGCCGGCTGAACCGGCGCCCGCCCCAGCGCCTGAGGAGGAGGCAGAGGGCCGGGCCACAGCCGGGAGTCCCCGCAGGCCGCTGGGCCCAGGGCCGGGCGTGGTGCTGTACCTGTGTCCCGAGGCTCAGTGCGGACAAACCTTCGCCAAGAAGCACCAGCTGAAGGTGCACCTGCTGACTCACAGCAGCAGCCAGGGCCAGCGGCCCTTCAAGTGCCCCCTGGGCGGCTGTGGTTGGACTTTCACCACCTCCTACAAGCTCAAGAGGCACCTGCAGTCGCACGACAAACTGCGGCCCTTTGGCTGCCCTGTGGAGGGCTGTGGCAAGAGCTTCACCACGGTGTATAACCTCAAGGCGCACATGAAGGGCCATGACCAGGAGAACTCCTTCAAATGCGAGGTGTGCGAGGAGAGCTTCCCCACTCAGGCCAAACTCAGCGCCCACCAGCGCAGCCATTTCGAGCCGGAGAGGCCATACCAGTGCGCGTTTTCCGGCTGCAAGAAGACGTTTATCACAGTGAGTGCCCTGTTTTCCCATAACCGTGCCCATTTCAGGGAACAGGAACTTTTTTCCTGCTCTTTTCCTGGCTGCAGCAAACAGTACGACAAGGCTTGTCGCCTGAAAATTCACCTGCGGAGCCACACCGGTGAGAGACCTTTCCTTTGTGACTTTGACGGCTGTGGCTGGAACTTCACCAGCATGTCCAAACTCTTAAGGCACAAAAGGAAGCACGAGGATGACCGGAGGTTCATGTGCCCTGTGGAAGGCTGTGGGAAATCTTTCACAAGGGCTGAGCATCTGAAAGGCCACAGCATAACCCACCTGGGCACAAAGCCATTTGTGTGCCCTGTGGAAGGCTGCTGTGCCAGGTTCTCTGCTCGCAGTAGTCTTTACATTCACTCCAAGAAACACTTGCAGGACGTGGACACTTGGAAAAGCCGTTGCCCAGTCTCTACTTGTAATAAACTCTTCACATCCAAGCACAGCATGAAGACCCACATGACCAAAAGGCACAGCCTCGGCCAGGATCTCTTAGCTCAGCTAGAAGCTGCAAATTCTCTTACCCCCAGCAGTGAACTTACCAGCCAGGGACAGAGTGATCTCAGTGATGCAGAGCTAGTGTCTCTCTTCTCTGATGTGCCTGGCAGTAGTTCTGCTGCGGTGCTGGACACAGCATTGGCGAACTCTGGAATCTTGACTATTGATGTGGCTTCTGTGAGTTCAACTCTGGCGGGAAGTCTCCCTGCTAATAATAATAATAATTCCTTGGGGCAGGCTGTAGAACCTCGGGCCTTGATGGCCACCAGTGACCTTCCTCAAAGTCTGGATACCTCTCTCTTTTTTGGAACGACAGCCTCTGGTTTTCAGCAGAGTCCCTTAGATATGGATGATGTCCCAAGCCTAAGTGTGGGGCCATTGGCATCTCTGGGCTCTTTGGCTATGAAAAGCTCGAGTCAAGAGCCCCAAGCTTTGACCCCCAGCAGTAAGCTAACAGTGGACACAGATGCTCTGACTCCTTCAAGCACCCTTTGTGAAAACAGTGTCTCAGAACTACTGCCGCCAACCAAAGCAGAATGGAATGTACATCCTGACTCCGACTTCTTTGGACAGGAGGAGGAAACCCAGTTTGGATTCTCCAATGCAGCAGGGAACCATGGTTCTCAGAAAGAAACAGATCTTATCACAGTGACTGGCAGCTCATTTTTGGTATGAACTAACTATTAATTCCTTGCCACGTGGCTTATTCTTATGAATTACATTCAATTTCTAGGATATTCTGGACTAAATGTTTAAATGCAGTCATTTCTTATAGGTTTGAAAAAGAACAACGCCCTGGGCTATAAGTTTGGAGATTTAAATTATGATCTTGACTCTGGAACTGTCAAGTTGTGTGACCCTGAGCAAGTCACCTAACCTATCTGAGCCTTAATTTCCTTATTTATAAAATGAGGTGGTTTGAATAGATTATTTGTAAATTCTTTTAACTCTGTATTTAATGTTTTTGTGCTCTTTCTTGAGATTTTTAGGAAATCTTACCATGATTAACTATTGCATGCGCTTCTAATGTAATGAAAATGCATTGAGAGTTAATCATCAGAGAATGCAGAACTGGTGTTTAACTTTAAAATTTTCATGGAAATTTTACAGAATGTCAAAATATTCCTAAAATCTAGTATTAGAGCTTAAAACAAAGAAAACGGAAAATATGGGTTAGTTTTGTTTGCCTCCTTATCTTTCTAGCTTCTTCTTTTCTTCTTCCTCCTTGGCCTCCTCCCCTCCTCCTCCTCCTCCCCTCCTCCTCCTCCTCCTTCTCTTTCCTCCTCCTCCTTCTCCTTCCTCTTCCTTCTCCTCCTCCTTTTTCTTCCTCTTCTTCATTTTTATTTTTTTTTATGGAAGGCTGTATTGTGGAAAGTGCCAGAGCTTTGCTATGACTCAGACCCAGAAATATTGATGTTGTGGTGTTGAATAAGTGGCCTTATATAAGTCATTTAGCATCAGTAGGCCTCAGTTTCCTAGCTGTAAAATGGTCTCTATAATGTACACATTCGTGGTGCATTGTAGACTTATTTTTCTATCCTAGGAGTTAGTTTTGGGGATAGAATGTTATGTGTTTTGGCATGTTTTATTAAATCTTTATCACTTCTCCTGCCCCTCTCATTCCTTCCTCAAAGAGAAGAAATTAGCATAATTAAATATGACATTTGTGCAACCAAAAAGGTTTATGAATGTTAAGAAGCATGAAAGGGAATATCTTTTCTCCACAAATTAAGAAGGGTTTTTCCTCCGTACAATTCCTGTGTAACATTGCCCCCAGGTCCGTTAGTCCAAATCTATAATTTGCTCTGTATTCAAAGCCGGCCCATAAAGTGAATATATAGAGCCCGTGATTCCAAGAAAATCTGGAAATGGATCAGAGTGACATTTTCTCCTTCTGTGTCCCAGAGAGCTCATTGTTTGCCTTCTCCCTGAGTTGGAATGAGGGGTTTCATTTGCATTTTGAGTAAATATTATTTGTGTTACATGAGTATAGCATTTTATAGTTTATGTAGCACTTTCACAACTTATATTTGAGCCTCACAATATTGTGAGATAGTTGTGGCAAAGTTTTAACTATAACTTCTATTACAAATTAAAATTTAACTCACATTATAAATGAATTTTATATTTATTATATATATACATATACATACATATATATATCAACTCCCATCTTAATCTTCTGAGTTTCATGATCATTTTTTTATAACCACTTTTCTATTCATCCTAATTGATGTCTGTTCCCTTCTGCCAACTCTGCTTTTTCTCCAGCCTATTCTCTAACATGTGCATATCAGTCTATGTCATGATCTCTTTTTAAATTCTAATTAGACAGATCTTTTCATGGTCACCATCTCTCAGCCATTCCCTTCATGGCCCATTCTTCAGTCACAGTATTTACTGCAAGTCTGAGTACAGAGTACAGAATTATTTTCTGGATTTTGATGTCAGTGTGTTTCTATATAATATAAATGATAATGGGGATATTTTTATGTAAGGTTTTCATAAGACATGTTCTTTTACTTTTCTAAATTTTGTCACCATGTTGTTCTGCTAGCAAACACTATTAGTTGCTCTTAAACATTCTAGCCCATTACTGCTTGCCTGTAGATGTTTGTGAATGACAATTATAGCACTTTGGTAGTGCACTTTATAATTTGTCACTTTGAAATGCAACTGTGCTATCTTTCTGCTTTTTAAATTGGTTGTGCTTATTCAGTGAAAAAGCAAGACGTATATACATAAATTTGTAATTCAAAGAAGTGGTCAGAGTATGATTGTTTCTAACCATTTAACCGTTCTCCCCCAGCACTTTGGAAAGATTTTAAGCCATTTTGGAAATGTGTTGCCATTAGTTAAGTCCTCTTAAGTAGATTTTTTTTCTTTTCCTACAGATAGGAATATAGAGGCCTGAGGTAAACATGCAGGTTATAGGCATCTGTTAAGATACATAACTGTAAGAATATTTTAAAATTATTTCAGTGTGTTTCTTTAATCCATCAGTCCTCTGCCCTTTCAATAGAGCTATTATATTCTGTGGAATTTTCTTTTTTTTAAGATTTTATTTATTTATTAGAGAGAGAGAACAAGCAGTGGGGAGGGGCAGAGAAAGGGAGAGAGAGAGAGAGAAGCAGACTGCCTGCTGAGCAGGAAGGCCAACACAGGACTCGAATCACAGGACCTGGAGATCACAACCTGAGCTGAAGGCAGATTCTTAACCGACTGAGCCACCCAGGAGCCCCTCTGTGGAATTTTCAATGGACAAATTTTAACTTTTCTTGAAGATAAAAAATCTTGTAATTTTTTGTGGTCTCATACAGTTTCTTTCAATCCATTTGTTCAAAAAATTTCTTTTTCAATACAATTTTCCCAGTAAGATGGTGAAAATGGCATGACATTATAGTCAGAAGTGTGACTACAAACATAATGGCTACATTTCTGTTAGTGTTGGCATACATATGACATTTAAAAAAATAATGGAAGGCAGCTATGCTCACCACTATACCACCAACGCTAAAAAAATAATGGGACATGATTCAATACTATCTCATTTGCCTCATGGGCCTCTGAAGTCCTTGGTTTATGAAGATTTTGCCAGTTGAAAACAGTAACAAAATGCTTTGCAGAAAGGTTTGCATCCAGAGAACTGTGTTGAACATGTTCATCATGAGTTAAAATATGTTAATCTTGACATTTTTACCATTAATTCATTATAGTATTATATAATTCAAAGTCTTTAGTAGAAGTGAAATTTGATAGAATATGAGGATCACTTTTCTTTGTGGATTAAATCTTCATATTCCCATCCGGGAAAAAGAAGACTTGGTATAACAGGGTGTTCATGACTATTCTTTGATTCCAGGTAAAACATTGATTAACTCCCTTTTGGGGAATACTCATTGTCCCTTAGTAATTATTGCTGCCAAACAGGTCCACTTGATGATAATTTAGATAGAGCAAACTCAAAATACGTGCTAATTAAAATATAAGGCTGAGATGAAATTTGTGTACATATTGCTTTTGAACAAAATACTTTCTCAGCAATTAAAAAAAATAAAATGTGTTGGGGACTTAGAGAACAGATTATCTAAACTCTGTCAGAACACAACTACATCTAAAAAGCAAAGCACGTACTACAAACTAATTTTTGTATTTGTCAAATCTGGGTTGACAGGGCCTTTGGTAACAGTTTTTAAGCTAGTAACCTCACTGTGTATTTCAAATTAATTTACTGACTACATAAAAAATACAAGGTAGAATACTAGGGATATAGATAAGAGGAGTAAAATGTAAGCCACATCTTAATTTTGGAAAGGATGTGGGAATTCACATATTAAATATTTCACAACTAAATAATACCAGAAATGATGATTTCAGACACCAAGTTAATGGCTTGGAGGAAAAGGAGGGGCAATATCTATGCTTTAATGGATGGATAGATTTAGTTAAGTTGGGAAGAGAGTAGATGAATTCTAGCCAGGGAGAAAAGCACAGGAAAGAATTTGAAATGGAATAGGCCATACAACACTGGAAAAGACAATCTAGTTCAGGGCTCATGTTTGGTAAGTTTTGGGTGTTAGGGTTAGATTGGCAGAATGGAGTCTAACCCTAAGAGCTATGAAAATCAGTTATAGTGGATAGGACTTTATTATGGGCATGGTTAAGTCCCAGTGAAGATATTTAAGAAAGGACATCAAGTGATAAATATAAAGTTTAATATAGTAGAAATACATAATGTAGATTTGATGGTGGGGAAATAAAATCATTTAGGAACCTATTGTAAAATAATTTCAGGGTGCTGTGATTAGGACCTGTAGTGGAATCATGGCAGGAAGTGAGAGATATTAGAGATATTCCCAAATTGAGGAAACAAATATAATTTGGTGACTCATTGAATATATGAGGCATCCATCAGAAAAAAGAAAGCAAGATCGTGTGCCTGGGTGGCTCTGTTAGTTAAGTGACCGACTGTTGATTTTGGCCAGGTCATAATCTCAGTGTAATGAGATCAAGCCCCACGTCAGGTTCTGTGCTCAGTGGAGAGTCTGCTGGAGATTCTCTCCCTCTCCACCTACCCTTCCTCCACGCTCGCACTCTTTCTCTCTCTCTCTCTTTCTCTCTAAAATAAATAAATTAATCTTAAAAAGAAAGCAAGATCAGAAATGACTAGGGATATCTTAGAGACTGTAAAAATTACATTTCATTATCATGAACAAGAAGGGCATTGAAATCTTTTCAAGAGTACCTATGGAAAGATGATTAGGGCATGTTTAATTCATTGGAAAGTGATAGATTATAGTTACCTACTATACTGTAAACTATACATATTGTGGGTTATACAATAATCTCTTCCTTACTATGGATATTCCACAGATACTTTATGGTATTTCAGTCACAGGATAACATCATCTGTTATCCACATACCCCAAAATATTTTGTTCTTTTTATTGTTACCCTTACCACTATTGGTGATAACTCAGAAGGAATGGAGTCCAAAGAAAAAGTGAGAATAAAGAAGTTGTATTTTAAAATATTTCAATCATAAAAGGTAAGCCTCCAGATAGTTTCCTATCACATTATTCACATTTTGTTGGATTTCTTTCTTCCATGTTTTGTTTTCAACATAAACAAATAATAAAGCTGAGTAAGGAGAGAATGAATAAGACATTTAAAAACTAGTCAAAATAATCCTAACCATGGAGGGTAGTCAATGATTGTTTTTTTTTGTTTTTTTTTTTAAGATTTTATTTATTCATTTGACACAGAGAGAGAGATTACAAGTAGGCGGAGAGGCAGGCAGAGAGAGAGGAGGAAGCAGGCTCCCTGCGGAGCAGAGAGCCCGATGCGGGCCTCGACTGGGATCATGACCTGAGCTGAAGGCAGCGGCTTTAACCCACTGAGCCACCCAGGCACCCTAGTCAGTGATTCTTAAGAACATTAATAAGATAGGAATCCCTTGGGAATATCTCTTGTTACCAGTTTATTAATCAATGACAATTATTGAGTGCTTACTCTGTGTGAAACACTATAAATCTTAACACAAAAGTATATTTAATCAATTCATTTAAACAAGTATTTTTGAGTGCATATTTGACAATTTCTGTGCTTATACACATGAAGATATAGACAAAGAAATAAAAAAAATAGACAATGAAAATAATGTAAGTCAAGTTCTAAATGTTTATAATTTGGAATAATGCAGATTTAAATAGAAGAGCAGTTGTCATTCTCAGAATGTGGATCATAGCAATGAGGAAAAACTCAAAGCACATTTTATCAAAAGCTATTTCAAAAAATTTGAAGAATCTAAAATTTAATCTGGGATGCAACAATTAGGGTAAACTATCCTGAATTAAAATTTATACAGAACTTTGGTTGCTTAAATAATTACAGCAAAATCCTTTGGGAAATGAATTTTAAATTTTGCTTCATTTTTAGTTATTCTAGATTAGAATCCTGAATGCAGTCAGTGTTCATCAATGTACACACACACACACATACCTGCATACATATATTGGAAAGTGATATTTTAAAATTGTGTAAAAACAAATATGCTATTTTCAAATGAATTAGTATGCAAATAAATGATATTGAGCTAAATAAAATTTCCTCATCTTAGACACAAAATAAAACTTAATTTTCTGAAGCAAACAAAAAAATCCCCAAAGACTTTAATTAAAAAGTAATTATTTCATGCAGGCACACTAGTTGAAAAGAAAGGTATATAAATTTGATGTGATATTTAGGACTGAGAACTGGAATTCTACATGGAGAATCCTGAGAATTCACCAATTGTGTGGTAAGTGTCAGAGTAATCATCAAGTAAGCATTTAAGATTCTGAATAAAATATAGGTAGCTTAATACATTTGGAAAGGGGAACAAAGTGCACCATAGCAAAATAAAACTCTTCAGTGACAAGCAACACTTTTCAAGGTACAAAATAACTACAAATGGTAGCAAAAACAAAGACATTTCAACTCTTCAAGTGTTCTAAATTTGGGATAAAATCAAGAAATTATTAATCTTTATCAGGACCTATTTCCCTTTCCTGTTTATGCTGCAGTCAGTGTGAGACTGCATTACACTGGATGTGGAAGAAAGTAGCTGGTCACATGTCTGTTTATGAGGAAATCAGCCAAAATAGAGAGCTGAAGTGGAAATTCCACAGGCAATGACTCAGTGAATAGAACAGCAGTTTATTCTAGGCTAGTTCCAATTTTAGATTATGTGCTGCTGGATGGAGTGAGTACTTTTTCCCTCTCAATTCATGTTGGCATTCTAGCTAATACTAAATTTAGCACTTGGTGTTTCTAAGAAATTCAACACTTTTTCCCTGTAAAATTGCCTTAAGTTCCTGTGCTTCTTAGAGCTAATTATTATTTTATTTTAATTATCAATAGTATCAATAAAATTGCATCAGATGCCATGACATACTAAAAGAAAAAAGAGATGTCATAGATTTTTTCTTGTCTCACTTTTCAAAGTGTTGTTGATTAGGTAAAACTTATTTTTTCTCTTTTTGTTATTAGAGGACTCACTTTCCCACTTGGGTATGTCACTGCTGTTTATGTAATCTTGCTGATTAATCTTATATATTTTAGAGCATATTATAGTCCATTTTTAGAAGACCGTCTACAACACTGAATTTTTGATGAGACCCTAAAAATTTGGTTGACTTATATTTTATTCAATTTTTATAGTAGGCATTGGATAATCCTTTTCACTGCTTAAATCTACTGAGTATTGTAAAAACTCACTGCTCACAGGATTTTTTTGCAAAGTGATCCTGATTGTCCTTCTAGACTTCAGATCTCTTTTGGGGCAAAAATTCCTCAAAGATAAAGTGGTACCTGGATTTACAAAAATCATTGAGGCTTATTCCCAAAAATGGAAATAAGAAAATAAAATTGAAACAAAAGAGAAAGAAGTTAATTTGTTTTATAGCCAAGTGTTTTGGTTTTTCCTAAGTGTCTTTGGTTGACAACATCTGGATAAAAGCATAATGGCAATTTTGAAACATGCCTAGTATTTTCCAATTACAGTTAGTAATACAGAAATTTAAAATAGATGTTATTACAATATTGGTCACCTATCTGTCTAATACCATCTGGCTTTCAGAAGTTTCATAAAGACAGTAGAAAGTAAAAGGTTTTCCTGCTGAACTAAATGCCAAAATGTGTTCAAATTAGATGTCCTTGATTATTTCACATGGCAGATAATCTTGGTAGTTGGTGTTTCTAACTATTTCTACTTCAAATATCCTTTAAAGTGGATTATTAGTTTTTAGGGTATTCAGTCTTATAAGTTTTTCTTATATATTTTGAATACTAGATATGTGTTTTATCAGATACATCATTTGCCAATATTTTCTCCCATGCCATAGGCTGCATTTTAGTTTTATTGATTATTTCCTTTGCTGTGCAGAAGCTTTTAATTTTGATGAAGTCCCACTAGTTTATATTTACTTTTGCTTCTTTTGTCTTAGGAGACATACCTAGAATAAAGTTGCTATGTACTATGTTAAATAACTATAAATAAATAATAAAATAAATATATAATAAATAAATATTAAATAAATAAATAAATAAATATTGCCAGTGTTCCCTTCTAGGATTTTTATGGTTTAATATCTCACATTTAGGGGGCGCCTGGGTGGCTCAGCATCTGCCTTCCGCACTGGTCATGATCCCAGGGTCCTGGGATCAAGCCCCACATTGGGCTCCCTGCTCTGTGGAAAAGCGTCTTCTCCCTCTCCCACTCCCCCTGCTGGTGTTCCCTCTCTTGCTGTGTCTCTAGCTCTGTCAAATAAAAAAAAATCTTTATAAAAAGATCTCACATTTAGGTTTTAATACATTTTAAGTTTATTTTTGTGTATAGTGTAAGAAAGTGGTACAGTTTCATTCTTTTGTATGTTGCTGTCCAGTTTTCCCAACACCATTTATCTGAGGAAACTGTTTTTTTCCCACTGGATATTCTTTACTGATTTGCTGAAGATTAGTTGACCATGTAGTTGTGGGTTCATTTCTGGATTTTCTGTTCTAGTCCATTCATATATGTGTCTGTTTTATGCCAGTACCATGCTGTCTTGATTAGTATAGCTTTGTAGTTTAACTTGAAGTCCAGAATTGTGATGCCTCCAGTTTTTCTTTTCTTTTTCAAGGTTGCTTTGGCTTCTCGAGGTCTTTTGTGGTTTCATACAAATTTTGGGATGGTTTGGTCTAGGTCTGTAAAAAATGCTATTGGTATTTTGATAGGGATTACCTTAAATGTGTGGATTGTCTTGGGTAGTATAGACATTTTAATAATGTTTGTTCTTCTAATCCATGGGCATTGAATATTTTTCCATTTCTATCCTTTGTCTGCAGTTTCTTTCATCAGTATTTTATAATTTTTCCCCCACTAGAAAATAATTTTCAGAGTACAGGTCTTTCCACCTCTTTGGTTAGATTTATTCTTAGGTATCTTATTGTTTTTAGTGTGGTTATAAATGGGATTGATTCTTTAATTTCTCCTTCTGCTACTTCATTTTAGGTGTATAGAAATGCAACAGATTTCTGTACATTGATTTTGAATCCTGCAACCTTACTGAATTCGTTGATCAGTTCTACCAGTTTTTTTGGTGGAATCTTTCAGGTTTTCTATATACAGTGTCATGTAATTTGCAAATAGGGAAAGTTTTACTTCTTCCTTGGCAGCTTGGATGCCTTTTATTTCTTTTTGTTGTCTGATTGCTGAGGCTAGGACGTACAGTACTATGTTAAATAAAAGTAGTGAGGGTGGACATAGACATCTTTGTCTTGCTCCTGACTATAGGGGAAACCCTCTCAGTTTTTCCACCTTGAGGATGATATTACCAATGGGTTTTCCATATATGACCCTTATTATGTTGAGGTATGTGCCCTCTAATCCCACTGTGGTGAGGGTTTTTAGCGCGAATCAATGTTGTACTTTGTCAAATGCTTTTTCTGCATCTATTGAAATGATCATATGGTTCTTATCCTTTCCTTTATTAATGTGATGTATCACGTTGACTGATTTGTGAATATTGAATTTGCAGACCAGGAATAAATCACACTTCATTGTGATGAATGATTTTTTTAATGTGTTGTTGGATTCAGTTTGCTAGTTTGTTATTGATAATTTTTGCATCTATGTTCATCAGGGATATTGGCCTGCGTTCTCTTTTTTAGTGTTGTGTTTTTCTGGTTTTGGTTTCAGGGTAATGCTGGTCTCATAGAATTGACTTTTAAGTTTCCCTTCCTTTTCAGTTTTTTGGAATAGTTGGAGAAGAATAGGTATTAACTCTTCTTTAAATGTTTGATAGAATTCACCTGTGAAGCCATCTGGTCCTGGACTTCTGTTCATTGAAAGTTTTTTGATTATGGATACAATTTTATTGCCAGTTATAGGTCTGTTCAAATTTCCTATTTCTTCCTGTTTCAGTTTTGGTAGTTTATATGTTTCTGGGAATTTACCCATTTCTTCCAGGTTATCCAATTTGTTGGCGTATCTTTGTATTTCTGTGGTGTTGGTTATTTCTCATCTCTTAGTTGTGATTTTATCTGGGTCCTTTCTCTTTTCTTTTTGATAAGTCTGGGTAGAGGTTTATCAATTTAATTATTTTTTTTCAAAAACCTAGCTCCTAGTTTCATTTATCTGTTCTATTAGATTTTTTCTTCATGTCTATGTCACTTATTTCTTCTCTAACCTTAATTTTTTACTTCTTTCTGCTTGTTTTAGCTTTTGTTTGTTGTTCTTTTTCTCATTCCCTTCGGTTTAAGGGTAGGTTGTTTATTTGAGATTTTTCTTGTATCTTGAGGTAGATATCTGTGTTGATATATATATATATGTATAGCAATAGTATATAAGATTTGTAGTATAATAGTATATAAGATTATATAATAATTAACAATAATGAGATTACAAAATAAGATTATAGACCTTATATAATAATTATATATATAAGATTCTAATAAGTATATTAGATATAGTATTTATATCTGTATTGCTATATACCTTCTTAGGACCTCCTTTGCTGCATCCCAAAGGTTTTGGACCATTGTGTTTTCATTTTCATTTGTTACTTTTTACTTTTTTATTACTTCTTTGACTTCCTGGTTGACCCATTCATTGTTTAGTAGCATGTTCTTTAATCTCCATATATTTGTGCTCTTTCCAATCTCTTTCTTGTGGTTGACTTCTAGTTTCATAACGCTGTGGTTAGAGAAGATGATTTTGATTTCCTTCAACACGTTGAGGCTTGTTTTGCAGGCTGCTATGTGATCTATTCTGGAGAATTCCCATGTGCACTTGAAAAGAATGTGTATTCTGCTGCTTTGGGATGGCATGTTCTGAATATATCTGCTAAATCCATCTGATCCAGTGTGCCATTCAAAGCTATTTTTTCCTCATTGATTTTATGTTTAAATGATCTGTCCTTTGGTGTAAGTGGGGTGTTAAAGTCCCCTATTATTATTGTATAATTATCAATTAAATCATTTATGTTTGTTATAACTTTTTTATGTATTTGGTGCTCCTATGTAGGGTGCATAAACATTTACAATTGTTATATCTTCTTGTTGGGTTGTCCCTTTTAGTGTCCATATAGTCTCCGTTTTTGTCTCTTGTCACAGTCTTTGTTTTAAGTTCTGCTTTTTTTGACTCAAGAAGATGGTGATGGAATAGAACTCTAGGTTCACCTGATCCCAAAAATACAACTAGATAACTGTCAATCATCCTAAATACTCCAGAAATCAACCTGAAGCCTAACAAAACAACCACAGGGAGAGAACAGGCCACATCAAAGAAAGTAGAAAGTTTGAAGACATGGTTTAGTTGAGAAACCATGTGGATGCTGCAAAGAGGAGGGAGTTGTGGTCACAAAGAAGGGTGAGAGAATGAAGAGGCAGCATACAGGGGAATGCACAAGGAGAACATTTCCCCAAAGCCATTGTCTGGGAAAATGAGAGGGGCTGAATTTTGTGAGTTCTTGCACCCAGGGAGGCCTAAAGTCTGGAAACAATCTTGTGGAATGCAGAAAGATATTTGCAAGTGACAAACCCAGGAAAGGCCTACTATCCACAATATATGAAGAATTTAGAAAACTCAACACCCAAAAAACAAATAACCCAATTAAGAAATGGGCAGAAGACATGAATAGACATTTCTCCAAAGAAGACATAGATGGTCAACAGTCACAGAGAAAATTGCTCAACACCCCTTAATATCAGGGAAATGCAAATCAAAACTACAAAGACATAACACCTCTAATTTGTCAGAATGGCTAAAATCAATAACACAAGAAACAACAGACGTTGGTGAGGAAGTGGAGAAAAGGAAACCCTGTTGCAATGTTGGTGGGAATCCAAACTGGTGTAGCCACTGTGGTAAATAATACGGAGGTTCCTCAAAAAGTAAACAATAGAACTACCCTATAATCCAATAACTGTACTACTTGGAATTTTTCTTAAAGAATAAAAAAATACTAATTCAAAGGGATATATGCCTCCCAATGTTTATAGAAGCATTATCTCCAATAGCCAAATTGTGGAAATAGCCCAAGTGTCCATGGAATGATGAATGGATAAAGAAGTGGTATATATATAAGATGGAATATTAGCCATATAAAAATGAAATTTTACCATTTGCAAGTACATGAATGAAGCTAGAGATTATTATGTTAAGTGAAATAAGTTAGAGAAAGACAAATACCATAGGATTTCACTGATATGTGGCAATTAAGAAACAAAACAAATGAGCAAAGGGACAAAAGAGAGAGAGGCAAACAAAGAAACATAATCTTAACTTTAGAAAGTAAATTGATAGTGACCACATGGAAGGTGGGTGGGAGATAGGTTCAATACATGGTCAGGATTAAAAGAGTGAACTTGTGATGTTCACAGAGTGTTGTATGGAAGTGTTGAATCACTATATTGTACACCTGAAACTAATATTACATTGTATGTTAACTAACTGGATTTCAAGTAAAAAAGTAAAAAAAGAAAGTCTACTTTGTTTGATGTAAGTTTGCTACTCGGCTTTCTTTTAACATCCATTTCACTGAAAAAAAAAAAACATTTGCATGGCAGATGTTTCTCCATCCTCTCACCTTCAATCTGCAGGTGTCTTTAGATCTGAAATTAGTTGTAGGCAGCATATAGACGGGTCTTGTTTTTGTGTTTTTTTTAAAAAATCCATTCTGTCACCCAATATTATTTTATTTAAGATTTTATTTATTTATTTAAGAGAGAGAGAGAGCGCGAGAGAGCGAGCACAGGCAGGGGGAGTGGCAGGTAGAGGGAGAGGAAGAAGCAGGCTCCTGCAGAGCAGGGAGAGTCCAATGTGGGTCTCAATCCCAGGACCCCGGAATCATGAGCTGAGTGGAAGGCAGTCACTTAACCAACTGAGCCACCCAGATGCCCTCACCCTATATTTTTTGGAGCATTTAGTCCACTTACATTCAAAGTAATTATTGAAAGGTATGTATTTATTTTATCATTTTAGTTTTTGTGGTTGTTTCTGAAGATTTTTTCTGAACTTTCTTTCACTGCTGATATATTCGGATTTCTTTCTCTCTTTGCACGTTTATTAGTGGTATTTGATATATTGTTCCCATTGGTTTGTATATAAACTCTTCTGCATGTACCAGTCTACATTAAGTTGATAATCTTTTAAGTTTGCTGGTTCATGTGATTTATGTAAATCTTTGGCAAAAAAAGACTAACATAGTTGCTTTATAAAAATAGCTATGTCTTCTGAGTTACCAAGTTTAATACAATAATGTAATTTTATTCTAACTTTGTGTTCTTGAGCTTATGTAGATTTACTGATTAGGTAAGCTGACATCATATCAATTAGATGATTTTTTTTTAAAGATTTTATTTATTTATTTGATACAGGGAGAGAGATTACAAGTAGGCAGAGAGGCAGGCAGAGAGAGAGGAGGAAGCAGGCTCCCCGCGGAGCAGAGAGCCCGATGTGGGCCTCGATCCCAGGACCCTGAGATCATGACCTGAGCCGAAAGCAGAGGCTTTAACCCACTGAGCCACCCAGGCGCCCTCAATTAGATGATTAAGATTATTTATGTAACTGTGCATTTATAAAAAATGCTTCATTATTCTGACAAACATTATTCAACAATAATTATGTTTTATAATATGTCAACTGATTTTTAAAAATAAGCCTCATCTGTATATATATTTATATACCACTTCTTTTTTATCCACTTATCTATTGATAATAACTAATGTTTCTTCCAAATCTGGGCTATTGTAAATAATACTACAATAAACATAAGAGTACATATAACTTTTTGAATTTGTGTTTTTGTTTTCTTTCAGTAAATACCCAGTACTGGAATTACTGGGTATGTGGTAGTTCAATTTTAATTTTTTGAGGAACTTCTAATGTGTTTTCCACAATTGTACTAATTTGCATTCCCACCAACAGTGCACAAAACTGCCTCCCTCAACACATCCTCATCAACATTTAGTTTTTGCATTTCCTATTTTGGCCATTCTGACAGGTGTCAAGTGATATCTCATTGTGGTTTTGATTTGCATTTCCTTGATTAGTAGTGATGGTGAGTACCCTTTCATGTGTCTTATGGGCATCTGTATGTCCATCTTTGAAAACTGTCTACTCAGGTTCCTTGCCCATTTTAATTGGATTATTTGATTACTTGGTGTGTGTGTGTGTGTGTGTGTGTGTGTGTGTGTGTGTGTGTGTTTTGTATAAGTTCTTCATATATTTTGGATATTAACCCTTCACTACATATATCATTTACAAATAACTTCTCTCATTCAGTAGGTTACCCTTTTGTTTTATTGATGGTTTCCTTTGCTGTGCAAAAGCTTTTTATTTTGGCATTCCAATGGTTTAATTTTCCTTTTGTTTCCCTTCCCTTCTCTGTATGTCCTTCCCTAGAGACATACCTAGAAAAATGTTCTTATAGCTGATGACAAAGAGCTTACTTCATGTTTTCTTCTAAGAATTTAAGGGTTTCAGGTTTCACATTAAGGTCTGTAATCTATTTTGTAATCTTATTTTGAGTTTATTTTCATGTATTGTGTTAAAAGGCAGTCCAGTTTCATCATTTGACTTGTAGCTATTCAATTTTCTAAGCACCATTTACTGAAGATGGTGTCTTATTTCCATTGTATATTCCTGTAAATTTTGTCATAGATTAATTGGCCCTATAAGTGTGAATTTATTTCTGGGCTCTCTGTTCTGTTTCATTGATCTTTGTGTCTATTTTTGTGCCAGTACAATACTGATTTTTAAAATTTTTTAATTTAAATTCCAGTTAGTTAACATACAGTGCAATATTAATCTCTGGTATACAGTGTAATGATTCAACACTCCATACAACACCTGGTGCTCATCACAAGTGCACTCCTTAGTCCCCATCACCTACTTAACCCATCCTCCACCCACCTCCCTTTTGGAAACCATCAGTTTGTTCTCTATAGTTAAGAGTCTCTTGGTTTTTCTCTCTGTTTTGGTTACTCAGGCTTTGTAGTATGTCTTGAAATCTGGGATTGTGATACCCAGCCATAAAAAAAATGAATGAGATCTTGCCATTTACAACAACATGGATGGGACTAGAGGGTATAATGCTAAGTGAAATAAGTCAGACAGAGAAAGACAAATACCATATGATTTCACTCATGTGGAATTTAAGAAACAAACAAATGAACATATAAAAAGAAACAAACAAAAGACAGAGACTTTTAAATACAGAGAATAAACTTTTTTTTTTTTTGCCACAGAGGTGGTGGGTAGAGGGATGGGTGAATAGATAGAATGGATTAAGAGTACTTTTATCTAAAATTTTAAAAAAGGGTATATTTATCTTGGTGACCTGAGTAATAAGTAACATTGTTGATTCATTAGTTGAAACTAATATAACAGTGTATGTCAATTATACCTCAATAACATATAAAAATTAAAAAATAATCTTCCATTCTTCCTTTATTTCTTACAATTTTTCCCCATCTTTACTCTATTTGGTGTAGTAAAAAGGTATAATTGACCAATTAGAAATAATATAATATATAAGCCCAAAGAGAGTTTCCAAGATATTTCTGGTAACTTAAACCTTACTGTTAAGCTAATTTAGGTATGTAAGTTATAGACGATGTGCTTTTTAAAAGATTTCTTTATTTATTTTAGAGACAGAGGTCAAGCAGGGGTTAAGGCAAAGAGAGAGGGAGAGAAAGAATCTCAAGAAGACTCCCCACTGAGTGTGTATCCTGATGAAAGGATGGATTCCAGGACCGTGAGATCATGACCTGAGTCAAAACCAAGAGTATCACACTTAAGTGACTAAGCCACTGAGGTGAACCAAAGATATGCTTCTATTAAGGAAAAGGAGAGTGATTTTGTCCTAAAGTAAAATGACTTATTGTTCCAGAACAAGAAGGACAAAAATGAGGAATAGAAACTGAATGGTATGGAAAGTAGAAGTTCCATTAAAAAAAAGTAATTTTATTACTCATGGTCCAAACTGTATATAATTTGATAGGTTTGTTTACAAGATTAAAAGAAAAAAAAGTAACTGCTTTATTATCAAATAGTATACTACTGCAAAACCAAAATCTGTTAAAATTACACATTTTTCTTAGATTATTGATTTTTTTTAAACCGGGAACTTAATCCTTTCTCTGACAAGCCCCTTCGTAGTGCAGTCTTCAAATTCTTTTTTTTTTTTAATTATTATCATGTTCAGTAAGCCAACATATAGATTATTGGTTTATTTTTAATAAGATATTATAAGAGTTTTCCCTTTATTTCTGAGTAATCTGCTTAGAGGGCAACAATTGTATGTCCTATCAGAATAATTTTCTGTGTTTATGTTAACTTTATAATGTCCTTGATTCCTTAAGAGAACCAAGACTTTGCACTTTTAAGAGCTGAGGTTTTTGTGTTCTTTTGTGTTTTTTTACAATTATGTTACTTGCTGAATGAAGAAAGCCAATCTCCAGATTATATACAGGGCGCCTGGGTGGCTCAGTGGGTTAAAGCCTCTGCCTTTGGCTCAGGTCATGATCTCAGGGTCCTGGGATCCAGCCCCACATCAGCCTCCCTGCTTAGCAGGGAGCCTGCTTTCTCTTCTCTATCTGCCTACTTGTGATCATTCTCTCTGTCAAACAAATAAATAAAATATTTAAAAATTTTATTGTCACTTTAATTAGGTAGCCAAGTATTGTTTCTCATAGTGACCTACGATCTTATTTAACTCCCTATTCCAACATCCTAACAAATTTTGACATATTGTCTTCCCAAAATCAAATCTTGAATGATGTAATGTTTTAAAGAGAGAGAGTGTGTGCACGTGAGAAAGGGGGGTTGGGCAGAAAGAGTGGGAAAGAGATAATCTAAAGCAGGCTCCATTCTGGGCATGGAGTCTTATGCAGGGCTTAATCTTGCAACACTGAGATCATGACCTGAGCCAAAATCAAGAGTTAGACATTTAACCAGCTGAGCCACACAGGTGCCCCCTAAATGATGTATTTTTTTAAAGATTTTATTTATTTATTTGACACAGAGAGAAAGATCACAAGTAGGCAGAGAGGCAGGCAGAGAGAGAGGAGAGAGGAGGAAGCAGGCTCCCTGCCGAGCAGAGAGCCCGATGCGGGCCTCGATCCCAGGACCCTGGGATCATGACCTGAGCCGAAGGCAGAGGCTTTAACCCACTGAGCCACCCAGGCGCCCTAAATGATGTATTTTAATCTCAAATTGTCTTTGGAATTTCTCAGACAACCTTTAGAAAATTATAGTATTTGCTTTTTTATCTTGTAAAAATAAAAATACTAAAAATAATTAATTTTATATTATATAAGTTGCATGAGGAACTTTGCCAAATAAATGCTTAATCTTTCCCAGATTAAGTTTGTATGGGTGTTTTTAAAAATATGTAAACTTCCTAAGAAGTTTTCAATGTTTGGGATATGTTTCTGTTCATGCCAGTCATGGCGATGTTTTTGCCTTATATTAGACAACAGTGTTATGAGTCATAATGTAAATTACTTTTAAAAATGGTTACTTGGTCACAATTTTATTTCATTATTTTAAATTCAATATATTTTGAGGCAGTGGTTTTCAATTGAAGATTCACATGATGGACCTATGGAGTATTGATATATAGATGTTTGAGAGCATTTCTTCATTTGCAATCAGATTATATATCAGCTCTCTAAATCTAATGGATATAATATCTTCTTACATGTCTTCTCACTGGCTTGAAATTTTGGCTTATAAAAGTGCCATGGCCACAATCGTTGCTAAATGTTGATCAGAACAAGTGTTCTCCACATGAAAAATTCCCTTGGCTCTTTTAAGAAACCAAGGGACCCATCTCAATGGGAAAGTGATCCAAGAAATTCAGTAAGTTATTTATTTTTACTTTTTACTTTTAATTTTTTAATCTGAATTCAATTGAGCAACATATACTAAGCACATCATTAGTTTCAGATGTAGAGTTCAAAAATTCATCAGTTGCATATAATACCCAGTGTTCATTACATCACGTCCCCTCCTTTAATGTCCATCACCAAATTATCCCAGTCCCAGTCCTTCCCACCCACCTCCCCTCCAGCAACCATCAGTTTGCTTCCTATGGTTGAGTCTCTCATGGTTTTTCTCCCTCTCTGATGACTTCCCATTCAGTTTTCCTTCACTTCCTCTATGATCCTCTGCACTGTTTCTTATATTCTACATATTAGTGAAACCATATGATAATTGTCTTTCTCTGAATGACTTATTTTGTTCAGCATAATACCGTCCAGTTCCATCCACAGGGATATAAATGGTAAGTATTTATCCTTTTTGATGACTGAGTAAAATTCCACACACACACACACACATATATATATAATATATATGAATATATATGAATCAGAATATATATTCTCACATATTATATATAATCTCATATTATATATATACATATATATATATCATATTTTATACACCACATCTTCTTATCCATTCATCTGTTGATGGACATCAGGACTCTTTCCATAGTTTGAAAATTGTGGACATTGATGCTATAAACATTGGGGTGCAGGTGCCCTTCAGATCAAAATATCTGTATTTTGGGTGTAAATACCCAGTGGTGCAATTGCTGGGTCCTAGGGTACTTCTATTTTTAAAATTTGAGGAACCTCTGTAATGTTTTCCAGAGTGTCTGTACCAGTTTGCATTCCCACCAACAGTGTAGAAGAGCTCTCCTTCCTCCACATCCTAGCCAACATTTGTTGTTTCCTGTCTTGTTAATTTTAGCCATTCTGACTGGCGTGAGGTGGTATCTCATTGTGGCTTTGATTTGTGTTTCCCTGATGTCATGTGATGTGGAGCATTTTTTCATCTGTTTTATCGCTTGTATGTCACCTTTGGAGAACTATCTGTTCATGTCTTCTGCCCATTTCTTGATAGGATTCTTTGTTTTTGGGGTGTTGAGTTTGATAAGTTCTTTATGGATCAGATGCTAGTCTTTTCTCTGATAGGTCATTTCCGAATATCTTCTGCCATTCCATAGGTTGCCTTTTAATTTTCTTGATGATTTCCTTTGCAATGCAGAAGTTTTTATCTTGATGAAGTCCTATAGTTCATTTATGTTTTTGTTTCTCTTGCCTTTCAAGACATGTCTAAGAAGAAGTTACTGTGGCCAAGATGAAAGAGATTGCTTCCTGTGTTCTCTACGATTTTGATTGATTCCTGCCACACCTTTAGGTCTTTCATCCATTTTGAGTTTATATTTCTGTATAGTGTGAGAAAATGGCCCAGTTTCATTCTTCTACATGTGGTTGTCCAATTTTCCCAAAACCATTTGTTGAGACTGTCCTTTATCCATTGAATATACTTTGTTTCTTTGTCTAAGATTAAATGACTATAGAGTTGAGGATCCATTTCTGGATTCTCTATTCTGTTCCATTGATCTGTGTGTCTGCTTTTGTACCAGTATGATACTGTCTTGATGATTACAGCTTTGTGATATAGTTTGATCTCCATCTGGTTCCCCCAGATTTGGTTTTCTTTTTCAACATTCCCTTGGCTATTTGGGGTCTTTTCTGGTTCCATACAAATTTTAGGATTGTTTGTTACAGCTCTGTAAAAAATGTTGATGGCATTTTGATAGGGATTGCATTGAATGTGTAGATTGCTCTGGACAACATAGACATTTTCACAATGTTTGTTCTTCCAATCCATGAGCATGGAATGTTTTTTCATCTCCTTGTGTCTTCCTCAATTTCTTACATAAGTGTTCTGTAGTTTCTAAAGTATAGATCCTTTACCTCTTTGGTTAGGTTTATTCCTAGGTATCTTATGGTTTTTGGTGTAATTGTAAATGGAATTAATGCCTTAATTTCTCTTTCTCCAGTGACATTGTTAGTGTACAGAATTGCAACTGACTTCTGTGCATTTATTTTGTATGCTGCTACATTGCTGAATTGTTGTATGAGTTCTAGTAATTTGGGGGTGGAGTCTTTTGAGTTTTCCACATAAAGTATGATGTTATCTGCAAAGAGTGAGAATTTGACTTCTCATTTTATAATTTGAATGCCTTTTAATTATTTTTTGTTGTTTGATTGCTAAGGCTAGGACTTCTAGTACTATGCTGAACAATACTGGTGTAAGTGGGCATCCCTGTTGCATTCCTGACCTTAGGAGAAAAGCTCTCAGTATTTCACCTTTGAGAATGATATTCACTGTGGGCTTTTCATAGATGGCTATTATGATATTGAGGTATGTTCCCTTTATCCCTACACTTTGAAGAGTTTTAAACAAGAAAGTATGCTGGATTTTGTCAAATGCTTTTTCTTGTCAATTGAGAGGATCATATGGTTTTTATCTTTTCTCTTTTTAATGTGATCTATAACATTTATTGATTTGTGAATGTTGAACCACCCTTTCAGAAAGAAGAAATCCTGCTGAAATAAATCCCACCTGATTCTGCCAAATAATCCATTTAATGTACTGCTGGATCTTATTGGCCAGAATGTTTTTCTTTTAATTTTTTCAGTGATCCAAGATTGATTGTTTATGCACCATACCCAGTGCTCCATGCAATATGTGCCCTCCTTAATACCCACCACCAGGCTTACCCATCCCCTCTCCTCCCTCCCCTCCATAACCCTCAGTTTTTTTCTCAGAGTCCACAGTCTCACATGGTTCATCTCTCCTTCTGATTTACCCCAATTCACTTTAATCATGTGAGTGAAATAAGTCAAGCAGAGAAAATCAATTATCATATGATTTCACTTACTTGTGGAACATAAGGAATAAAATGGAGGACTCTAGGAGGAGGAAAGGAAAAGTGAATTGCCTAGGATATTCTTGAGTATTTTAGCATCCATGTTCATCAAGGATATTGATCTGTAGTTCTCTTTTTTGATGGGGTCTATTCTGATTTTTGGATCAAGGTAATGCCAACCTCATAGAAAGACTTTGGAAGTTTAACTTCCATTTCTATTCTTTGAAATAGCTTCAGGAGAAAGGTGTTATTTCTTCTTTAAATGTTTGGTAAAATTCCCCCTGGGAGCTATCTGGCCCTGGACTCTACTTTGCTGGGAGATTTTTGATTACTGCTTCAATTTCCTTACTGGTTATTGATCTGTTCAGGTTTTCTATTTCTTCCTGATCCAATTTTGGTATTTTATAAGTTTCCAAGAATGCATCCATTTCTTCTAGATTGCCTAGTTTGTTGCCGTATACTTGTTCATAATATATTCTTAAAATTGCTTATATTTCCTTGGTTTTAGTCATGATATCTCCCCTTTCATTAATGATGTTGTTAATTTGGATCATTTCTCTTTTCTTTTTGATAAGTCTAGCTAGGGATTTATCAATTTTATTAATTCTTTAAGGAACCAGCTTCTAATTTCATTGATCTGTTCTTTAGTTCTTTTGGTTTCTGTTTTATTGATTTCTGTTCTAGTCTTTATTATTTTCTCTTCTCCTGCTTCGTTTAGGCTTTATTTGCTGTTCTTTCTCCATCTCCTTTTGGTGTAAGGTTAACTTTTGTATTTGAGACTTCTTGTTTCTTGAGAAAGGCTTGTATTGCTAGGTACTTCCATCTTAGAGACACCTTGCTGCATCCCAGTAATTTTGTACTGTTGTGTTTTCATTTTAATTTGTTTCCATAATTTTTAAAGTTCTTCTTTTATTTCATAGTCGACCCATTAATTATTCAGTGGGATGCTGTTTATCCTCCAAATATTTGAGTTCCTTCCAAAAGTCCTCTTGTGATTGAGTTAAAGTTTCAAAGCACTGTAGCCTCAAATATGCAGGGAATTATCCCTATATTTTGGTACCACTTGAGACCTGGTTTGTGTCACAACATGTGATCTGTTCTGGAGAATTCTCCATGTGCACTCGAGAAGAATGTGTTTTCTGTTGCTTTAAGATGGAATGTTCTGTATATATCTGTGAAGTCCATCGGGTCTGTCTTGTTATTCAAAGCCCTTGTTTCCTTGTTGATCTTCTTAAATGGTCTGTCCATTGATGGGAGTGGGTTGTTAAAATCCCATACTATTATTCTATTATTATCAATGTGTTTCTTTTATTTGGTCATTAATTAGTTTATATAATTGGCTGCTCCCAAGTTAGGAGCATAAATATTTATAATTGTTAGATCTTCTTGTTGGGCAGACCCTTAAAGTATGATATAGTGTCCCTCTTCAGCCCTTACTACAATCTTTGGTTTAAAGTCTAATTTGTCTAATACAAGGATTGGTATCCAGCTTTCTTCTGATGTCCATTTGCATGAAAAATGGTTCTCCACCCCCTCACTTTCAATCTGGATTTTTTTTGGGGGGGGTCTAAAATAAGCCTCTTGTAATATGGGTGGGTCTTGCTTTTTTAATCTAATCTGATACCCTGTGTCTTTGAATTTAGTGCCATTGTATTGTGTAAAGTCATTGTTTCCATATATTGTCTCTGTTTCTTTCTGGTCTATGTTACTTTTGGGGTCTCTCTTTGCTTACAGGATCTCCTTTAATATTTCTTGCATGACTGGTTTAGTTATCACAAATTATTTTAGTTTCTGTTTGTCCTAAAGCTCTTTATCTTTCCTTCCATTCTGAATGACAACCTTGCTGGATAAAATATTCCTGGCTACATGTTTTTCTCATTTAGTACCCTGAATATTTCATGCCGGCCCTTTCTGCCCTCTCAGGTCTCTGTGGTTAGGTCTGCTGCCATTCTAATGTTCCTACCCCTGTAGTTTAAGGACCTCTTGTCTCAAGCTGTTTTCAGGACTTTCTCTTAATCTCTGAAATTTGAAATTTCAGTATTATACGTTACCGTGTTGTTCTATATTTATTAATTTTGAGGGGTGTTCTCTGTACCTCCTGTACTTGAATGCTCATTTACTTCCCCAGATTAGGGAAATTTTCAGCTATGATTTGGTCAAATATACCTTCTGTCCCTCTCTCTCTTTCTCCTTCTTCTTCCCAATAATTCTACTAGTGTTTTGCTTTTTGGAATCCCTGATTTCTCAAAGCCTCCCCTTATTGTCCATTAGTTGTTTTTCTCTATTTTCTTCAGCTTTCTTCCTTTCCATCATTTTGCCTTCTATGTCACTGGCTCTCTCTTCTGCCTCAGTTACCTTAGGTATTAGAGCATCTATTTTAGACTGCATCTCAGTTAAAGCATTTTTTAATTTCAGCTGATTAGGTTTAACTTCTGCAATGAGATTCTCTAGTGTCTTTTATGCTTTCATCTAGCCCAGCTACTAACTTTATCATTGTTATTCTGAATTCCAGCTCCAACATTTTACTTATATCTATATTAATTAGATCTGTGACAGAAAGTATTAGCTCTGGTTCTTTCTTTTGCTCTGAATTTCTCCTTCTAGTCATTTTGTCCAGAGAATAATAGGTGAATGAGAAAACAAAATCAAAAATATCAACAATGATCCCAGCAAAATACACGCTAGACTAATCTCAAGAGATCAAATATTTAAAAAATAAAGAAAAAGAAAAGGGAAAAAAGAGGACATAATCCCACTGGTGCACAAAACAGGGCGATCCACTTTTTCCTAGGTGTATTTTGGTCTGTCTGTTAGAAGACATTAAATCCCAAAATTGTAAAGAAAGAAAAAATTCTATATAGTAAAAAATAAAATTGAATACAGCAAAAGGAAGCCACAAATGAAGAGTATATTTATAAAATATAAATATAAAAATGTAAATTAAAAAAGACTTAAAAATAAAGGGTTGATAAAATTAGGAACCAGTTAAAAAAGGAAAAAAATAAAGAAAAGAAAAAAAGAAAATTTTAAACTGAAAGACTAAATACTTGAGAATAAACCTCAAGTTCTATATACTATTTTTACCTAGCACAGGTTTTTTTCAGTTCTGAGTGATCCATAAATTTGTTATTCAACTGATTTTTCTGCTGGTCTTCTGGGAGAGGGGCCTGTTGCACTGATTCTCAGATGTCTTTGCCTGGGCGGAGTTGCATTACCCCTTGCCACAGTGCCAGGTTCAGTGTAAACTGCTGCAGATTACTCTTCGTGCTTTTTGCTCCCTAAATGATGTTTCTGCCACTTGCAAGAAGGATGTTGCATCGCTTTTCTATTTGTAGAATTGCAGCAAATCTTTTCTTAGATATCAGGTTGAATTTACAGGTGTTCCAGAATGTTTTGGTAGATAAGTAGCTGAATTCAAGGGACTCAATGAAACACAGGTCCCCTATTTTTCCACCATCTTCCCCAGAATCCAGTTCTTCCTTTATACCCAACATTATGCTGTCCTTTTTATACAAAGTAATCTTAAACAATGGAGAAAAGTATTAAAACTAAAATTTGCTAAACCAAAACAAAAATAATACCTCAATCTCTCATTGCCCAGAATTTACCATTAGCATTTGTTGTCTTCAAGTCCTCTTCTATTGTGCGATACTAACCATCCCATATGATATGATGACTGAGAATTCTATATATTTTTTCCTGGACTCTTGAAGATTATGACCTAGCCAATTAATTAATTTTAAAATACTTCGAGGGACTCATTAATTATACCCACATTTATCAACAAACTGAATCTGCTTTTCTTCAAGGCGTAATTCTCAGGAAATTACATCACCAGATTGAAAGTGCACTCACAAGTGCCACCTACCACTGACATTAGTACCAAACCTCAAAGAATTCAACCGTGAATTCATGTTTCTTAACTTAAAAAAAGTAAAAAAGCTAATCTAAATGGAAGTCCACCTAAACTGAACACTTTAAACTGTGGTTCTTGGAAAAGCCCTCAGAAGAAGATGGCACCATGAGGTAGAGAATCTTCTAAGGAGCTTCAGATCAAGCAGATGGCATAGTGAGATAGTTTCTCCCCAAGACATTGGAGCACTACTCCCATCCTCACCATTGATATTATATATATTTTTTGCTATATAGTTTTCCCCAATTTCCTCTAGCTTCAATTGCTATCCATAGAATTTACCCTACTACTATGTACCCATCCGTGATAAGACTTATTTTGTATTATATATTTTCACTCCAAGCTATTCTCCATTTAATGATTTCTTCCTGCAAAATTCTCAAAATCTATGTCGTCCCTTCAGTCAACTCATAAAACAATCTCATAGCCCTATTTCTGATTGCTGGTTATATACTCCTTTTCGTTTGCTTTTTAAATTTTTTATTACAGTATAATTAATATACATTATATTAGTTTCAGGTATAAAATATAGTGATTTGACAATTCCACACATCACCTAGTGCACTCAGAAGTTTTCTTCTTCATCCCCATCAATTATTCAACATCCAAGGGTAGTTCTATTTTTAACTTTGTGAGGAACCTCCATACTGTTCTCCAGAGTGGATGGAACAGTTTGCATTATCACCAACATTGCAAGAGGGTTCTCCTTTCTTCCCAACAACAGCTATTGTTTCTTCTGTTGTTAATTTTAGTCATTCTGACTGGTGTGACATATCTCATTTTAGTTTCAATTTGCATTTCCCTGATGATAGGTGATGTTCAGCATTTTTTCATGTGTATGTTGGACATCTATATGTCTTCTTTGGAAAAATGTTTGTCTCTTCTTCCCATTATTAATTGGATTATTTGTTTATCAGTAGTTGAATTTTATAAGTTCTTTATACTTTGGATATTAACCTATATCAGATATATCATTTGAAAATATCTTCTTACATTCCAAAAGTTGCCTTTTAGTTTTGTTGAATGTCTCTGCTGTGTGCAAGCTTTTTTTTTTTTTTTGAAAAAGAAAATTTTAAATATTTATTTTGAGAAAGAGCGATTGAGCTGAGCAGGGGCAGAAGGAGCGGGAGAGAATCCTCAAGCAGACTCCCTGCTGAGCATGGAGCCTGTTGTGGGGCTTGATCCCAGGACCATGAGACCATGACTTGAACTTAAATCAAGAGGAGTCAACTGCTTAATTCACTACTCACTGAGCCACACAGGTGCCCCCATGTAGAAACTTTTTATCTTGATGAAATCCCAATAGTTCATTTTTCCTTTGTTTCCCTTGCCTCAGGAGATGAATCTAATAAGTTGCTATGGCATTATCAAAGAGGTTACTGCCTCTGTTCTCCTGTAGGATTTTTATGATTTCAGGTCTCACAGTTCATTCTGAGTTCCCTTTTGTGTTTGGTGTAAGAAAGCAGTCCAGTTTCTCTCTTTTTCATGTTGCTGTTCTGTTTTCCCAACAATATTTGTTGAAGATACTTTTTCTCATTGGATATTCTTTCCTGCTTCATTGAAGATTAACTCACCATACAGTTATGGGTCCATTTCTGGGTTTTCTATTCTGTTCACATTGATTGATGTGTGTGTTTTTGTGCCAGTACCATACTGCCTTGATCACTAAAACTTTGTCATATAACCTGAATTCCACAAATGTGATGCCTCCAGCTTTGCTTTTCTTATTCAAGGTGGCTTTGGCTATTCAGGGTCTTTCGTGGTTCCATACAAATTTTAGGATTATTTGTTCTATTTCTATGAAAAATGCTGCTGGTATTTAGATGCAGATTTCATTAATGTGTATATTTCTTTGTGTTGTAGAGACATTTTAACAATATTTGATCTTCCAATCCATGAACATGGAATGTTTTTCCATTCTTTTTATCATCTTCCATTCCTGTCATCACTGTTTTATTGTTTTTAGAGTATATATCTTTTACATTTTTGGTTAAGCTTATTCCTGGTTATCTTATGCTTTTTGGTGCAATTTTAAATGGGATAGATTCTTTGATTTCTCTTTCTGCTGCTTCATTATTGATGTACAGAATTGCAACAGATTTCTGTACATTAATTTTGTATTATATCTATTTACTGAATTCATGTATCAGTTCTAACAATTTTTTGGTGGAGTCTCTTGGGTTTCTACATAAAGAATTGTGTCTTCTGCAAATAGTGAAAGTTTGCCTTCTTCCTTGTTAATTTGGATGTCTTTTATTTATTTTTGTTGTCTGATTGCTGCTTCTTGGACTTCCAGTACTATGTTAAACAACAGTGTTCAGAGTGAACATCCCTGTCTTATTCCTGACCCTAGAGGAAAACCTCTTTTTCCCCATTTAGGATGATGTTAGCTGTGTATTTTTGCATATGGCCTTTATTATGTTGAGGAATGTTCCCTCTATCCCTACATTGTTGAGGGTCTTTGTCATGAATGGATGTTGTACTTTTTCAAATGCTTTTTCTGTATCCTTTTATTAATTTGGTCTATCATGTTGATTGATTTTGAATATTGAACCACCTTGTAGACCAGGAATAATTCCCACTTGATTGTGGAGCATGATTCTCTTAATGTACTGTTGGATTCCATTTGAACTATTTTTTTTTTGAGAATTTTTTGCACCCATGTTCATCAGGGATATTGGCCTGTAATTTTTTGTTTTCGTTTTTGTTTTTGTTTTGGTTGGTTTTGTTTTTGCTTTTTTGTTTGTTTCTTTGTTTTCAGTGAAGTCTTTGTCTTGTTTTGGAATCATGGTAACGTTGGCTTCAAAGAAGGAGTTTTGAAGTTGTCCTTCCAATTCTATTTTTAAAATGGTTTGTTAAGGGTGCCTGGGTGGCTCAGTGGGTTAAGCCTCTGCCTTCAGCTCAGGTCATGATCTCAGGATCCTGGGATCAAGTCTTGCATTGGGCTCTTTCCTCAGCAAGGATCCTGCTTCCTCTTCTCCCTCTGCTTGCCTCTCTGCCTACTTGTGATCTCTCTCTCTCTCTCTCTCTCTCTCTCTCTCTGTCAAATAAATAAATAAAATCTTTAAAAAAAGAAATGGTTTGTTAAAAATAGAGCTACTCTATGACCCTGCAATTGCACTACTAGGTATTTACCCCAAAAACACATGTAGTGAAAAGAAGGGCCATATGTATCCCAATATTCCTAGCAGCAATGGCCACAATCGCCAAACTGTGGAAAGAGCCCAAATGCCCTTCAACAGACGAATGGATAAAGAAGATGTGTTCCATATATACAATGGAATATTACGCAGCCATCAGAAAGGATGAATACTCGACTTTTGTATCAACATGGACGGGTCTGGAAGAGATTATGCTGAGTGAAATAAGTCAAGCAGAGAAAGTCAATTATCATATGTTTTCACTTACTTGTGGAACATAAGGAATAAAATGGAGGACTTTAGGATAAGGAAAGGAAAAGTGAATTGGGGTGAATCGGAGGGGGAGCCAAACCATGAGAGATTGTGGACTCTGATAAACAAACTGAAGATTATGGAGGGGAGGGGGTAAGGGGGATGGGTGAGCCTGGTGGTGGGTATTAAGGAGGGCATGTATTGCATGGAGCACTGGGGGTGGTGCATAAACAATGAATCTTGGATCACCGAATAAAAAAGAGAAGATAGGTATTAACTCTTCTTTAATTGTTTGGTAGAATTCACTTGTGAAGCCATCTAGCCCTGAAGTTTTGATTTTTGGAAAAGTTTTTATTAATCATGCAATTTCTTTGCTGGTTATTATTCTGTTCACATTTTTATTTCTCCCTGTTTCAGTTTTGGTAGTTTATATGTTTATAGGAATTTTTCCATTTCTTTCAGGTTTTCCAGTTTGATATCATATAATTTTTCATGATATCCTCATATAATTTTTTGTATTTCTGAGGTGTTGGTTGTTATTTCTCTTCTCTCATATGTGAATTTATTTATTTAGGTCCTTTCTCTTTTCATTTTGATAAGACTGAGTAGGGGTTTATCAATTTTATTATTTTCCTTAAGGAACAAGCTCCTAGTTTATTGATCTGTTCTATTTTTTTCATTTCTATGTCATTTATTTCTGCTCTAATCCTTCTTATGATTGCTTTTCCTGCATCCCAATGGCTCTGGAACATAGTGTGTCCATTTTCATTTATGTAAATATGTATTTTTCTTTTAATTTCTTCTTAAATTCCCTGCTTGACCCCTCATCCTTCTTATGATTGCTTTTCCTGTATCCCAATGGCTCTGGAACATAGTGTGTTCATTTTCATTTATGTAAACATGTATTTTTCTTTTAATTTATTCTTAAATTCCCTGCTTGACCCCTCATTCTTCAGTAGAATTTTCTTTAACCTTCATGTATTTGTGGTCCTTCCTAATTTCTTGGAAGGTTGTAGCTGACTTCAAGTTTCACAGTGTTGTGGTCTGAAAGTACGCATGGTATGATCATGATCTTTTTGTACTTGCTGAGAGGTGATTTGTGACATAGTGTGTGATCTATTCGGGAGAATGTTCCATGTGCAATCTAAAATAGTGTGCATTCTGCTGCTTTTGGATGAAATATTTTGAATATATCTGTTAAGTCTATGTGATCCAGTGTGTCACTCAAAGCCATCGTTTCATTGTTGATTTTTTGCTTAGATGATCTGTCCATTGCTGTAACTGCCCTGTTGATGTCCCCTCATATTATTGCATTGTTTTCAGTGTGTCCCTTTATGTGGGTTATTCATTGTTTTAAACATTCAGGCGCTCCAAAGTTGGGGAGCACCTAATAGTTACAATTGCACCAATATTTACAATCGTCAGATCTTGTTGGAGAGTCTCCTTTATTATGATTTAGTGCCCATCTCTTGTTACAGTCTTTGGCTTAACATCTGGTTTGTCTAATAAAGAATTTCTTTTTTTTTAAGATTTTATTTATTCATTTGACACAGAGAGAGAGATTACAAGTAGGCAGAGAGGCAGGCAGAGAGAGAGGAGAGAGGAGGAAGCAGGCTTCCTGCTGAGCAGAGAGCCCGATGTGGGCCTCGATCCCAGGACCCTGGGATCATGACCTGAGCCGAAGACAGTGGATTTAACCCACTGAGCCACCCAGGCGCCCTAATAAAGTATTTATACTCTGGCTTTCTCTTGATGTCCTTTTCATGGTTTTCCATCCCCCCACGTTCAATTGTCAGTTGTGTTTAGGTCTAAAATGAGTTTCTCGTAGGCAACATATAGTTGGATCTTTTCTTTTTTTCCATTCTGACCCCCATGTCCTTTGATTGGAGAATTAAGTCCATTTAGAATCAGACTAATGATTTATTAATAGGTATATATTTATTGCCATTTCATTCCTTGTTTTGTTGGATTCTGGAGATTTTCTCTGTCCCTTTCTAGTTTTGTTATTTTTGGCCTTTCATTCCCACACAGAATCCCCTTAATATTTCTTGCAGGGCTTCTTTATTGGTCACAAACTCCTTTACTTTTTGTTTATCTGGGAAATTCTTTATATCTCCTATTCTGAATGATGGCCTTGCTGGATAAAGCATTATTGGCTGCAGATTTTTCCCATTTAGCATGTTGAATATATCACGACACTATCTTCTGGCTTGCCAAGTTTCTGTGGAGAAATCTGCTGCTAACCTCATGGGTGTTCCCATATAATTTAGGTACTTCCTTTGTCTTGCTGCTTTAGGATTTTTTTCTTCATCCCTATATATTTTTTTTCTCAAATTTAACTATCAATATATGTCTTGGTGTTTTCTTGCTTTTGTTTATTTTGATAGGAGTTCTCTGTTCTCCTGGATCTGGATGTCTGTTTCCTTCCCCAGATTGGAGATGTTTTCAGCTCTAATTTCTTCAAATAATCCTCCCCCCTACCCCTGGTTCTTCTTTCAGGACTCCTAAGATACATTACATTTATTACATTTAATGTAGTCAGTGAGTTCCCTAAGTCTACTCTCTTGATCTATCATTCTTCTTCCTCTAATTTGATCAGTTTCATTATTTTCCATAATTTTATCTTCCATATCACTTATTTGTACCTCTGTTTCTTCCAACCTTATGGTCTTTACATCAGTCAGTATTGAATTGCATATATTGAATTTTTCATTTCTGCCTGATTATTTTTAGTTCTATTATCTCTGCTTTAGGGGTTTCCCTGATTCCTTCCATGCTTTTCTCAAGCCCAGTGAGTATCCTTATGACTGTTTTTTTAATTCTACATCAGGCATATGACTTATATCTCTTTTGACTATATCTCTGATGATGACCTTTTCTTTTATTTTCTTTTGGGATAAATTCCTCCATCTTGGCATTTTGTCTAGATCTTTGTTTTCTTCTGTATATTATGAAAGCTTGCTATGTTTCTTGTTCCTGAGAGTAATGGCCTTATGAAGAGGAGGTCATATAAGCTACAGGGTCTGGTGATTCAGGAAATGTCTCCGGTGTGTGCTACGTGTACTCTGTAGCTGTATTTTGACTGTTATATCTCCTGGTCAGTCATCAACAGAGGCTCTCCTTGCCTGCATTAGGTAGTGTTTTGACCTTGACCAGAGTGTGGTGAGTGTTAACAAGGTGTGCTCCGGTCTGCTTCTTAAATGGGATCTGATGCTATTTCCACTACAGCTGAAGATTTGTATCACTCCATGGTAAGTAGTGATGATGTGTCCATGGTTTTGTGCTGGTTTTCTGAGGAAGGGACCTGCTGTGCTTGTCTTAGGCACACTTGCCCAAGAAAAGTGGTATCAACAGAAGACAGGGGTGTGGGACTTGGTGTAAGCAGGTTAAGCAGCCAATTTTGACACTGTGCTGTTTACTGAAGTTGGTTTATGTTGACAGGTGAAGAAAGGAAATGGCACCAGCCAGCTTCTTTTGCCCTGTAGGAGGGAGGCTGCTTGCTGCTTCCAGGGAAGCCCTTCCAGAAGAGTGAATATTTTACCTTCATCCCTACTAAGTGTTTTTCAAATCACAGTTTTCACACTGTCTGTCTCTGGGTTACCTGCCTGCCTAGAAGTGCATTGCACTTTGGGCTCTATTCCAGACAAGCCAACTAACATTTAAAACTCCAAACTTTAGGGAAACCTGGGTGGTTCAGTCAGTTAAGCGTCCAACTCGGTTTAAGCTCGGGTGATGATCTCATGGTTGCAAGATGGAGCCCCACATTGGGCTCTGCACTCGGCAGTGTGTCTACTTGAGATTCTCTTCCACTCTTTCTCCTTCTGCCCTTCCCCCACTCACTCATTCACCGTCTATCTCTCTCTCAAAATAAATAAATAAATAAATAAATAAATAAATAAATCTTTTAAAATTGAATGAGTGAATGAAAGAATATATCTCTATATCTATAACTCTATATATCTCTATCTATCTCTATCTCTATGTCTATCATCTATATCTCTATCTATCTATCTATCTATCTATCTATCTATCTATCTATCTATCTATCTATCTATATATCCCAACTGGTGAGGACATGCACTGGTCTTCTGGCGGAGGATCTCACTGTGCTGGGACTGATGAAGACCGGATACAGAAGATAGGAAGTCCTCCCAGAGCACAGGGTCATAGGATTTGGAGCAAAGCTGGCTAAACATCCAGTGTCTGTGTTAGCTGCCCTCAGCAGATGTCTCTGCCCCTATGCTGAGGGGTTGGTATGTGAAATGGCACCTGCTAGCTCTGTAGTCTCTGCAAAGGCAATGCAAACTCTCACAGAAGCATTCCAAAAGAGGGAACAGTCTTTCCCAGTGTGTCTTAGGTGATCTTCAGATCATGCAGTATGCCCCCTGGTTACCTCCTTATCTTCTTTCAATGAGTAAGGCAACACCATCAGAGCTCTATCCCAGCCATGCTGCAGACCACTAAAATTCCAGTCTTTGAGCCCTGGTGGTTGTAAAAACTGAACAAAAATCAGCTCCTCTTTTTTTCCAGTCAATGGTTTTGGGTAAGTGTTCTGCTTTTGTGGTCCCTGTTCAGTCCTCTCTCTCTTGCTTTTCTCCATGACCAGGGTTCCCTCCCCTCCACATCACCCATGATATTTCTTCCCAGAACATGTCTCTGCACTTCCTACCTTCCTAGATGTGGCCTCTTCTCTCCCTCTAAGGGTGCAGTTTGTTCTGTCAATTCTCAGGTCAATTTCCTGCTTATTCAGAGTGATTTGATAATTATCTAGCTGTCTTCCAGGGATGAGGCAGGCTTAGAATCCTCCTACAATGCTGCCATCTTAGTCCTCCCATGTCCAATGTTTCCTTATTGATTTTGTCTCTGAATGATTGACCCATTGTGGAAATATGGTTGAAGTACCCTACTATTATTGTAACTTTGTATTTCTCCCTTAAGATCTCTTAGCATATGCTTTATACATTTAGGTGCTCTGATATTGCATGCATATAGATTTAGTATTGTTATTCCTGTACTGAATGACACCTCTATCATTATATAATGACATTATTAATTTTTTATTACAGCTCTTGACTTAGAGTCTTTTTTTTTTTAGAGTCTTTTTTTTTATGTATAGGTACCTCTGTTCACTTTTGGTTTCCATTTGTACGGTATATATTTTGGCATCCTTTTACTTTTAGCTTATGTGCGTCCTTAATGCTGATGTATATCTTGTGGGCAGCATATAGTTGGGTCTAAATTTTTTACCCATTCAGCCTCTCAGTGTCTTTTGATTAGAGAATTTAGTCCATTTCCATTTCCAAAATGAAACTTACAATTGCCATTGTTAAACTGTTTTCTGGGTTCATCGTAGATACTTCCTTCTTTTCATCTCTTTCTGTCTTCCATTGTGATTCAATGGTTTTCTATTGCAGTGTACTTTGCTTCCTTTCTCCATATCTTATGTGTTTTTATTGTAGAATTTTGCTTTGTAGTTACCATAAGTCTTATATAAAACACCTTATAATTATAATAATCTGTTTGAAGCTGATTACAATTTAAGTTTGTTCACATGCAAAAGTTTAGTACTTTTACTTTCCCTACCACATTTTATGTTTTGGGTGCCACAGCTTGTATCTTTTTGAATTATGTATTCTAATAACAAATCATTGTAGCCATATTTATTTTTTATTTGTTTCAATTTTAACCTTTATACTATAGTTATAAGTGACTCACACATAATTATTATAATATTAGTGTATTCTGCATTTGACTGTATGTTTACTTTTATCAGTGACTTTTACACATTCATATGATTTCATGCTACTAGTTAGTGCCTTTTCTTTGAGCTTGAAAAATAAACTCACAATTCTTGTAAGGCAGGTCAGTGGTGATCAACTCCTTTGGCTTTTATTCATTTCGGAATACTTTTATCACTCTTTCAATTCTGAAGGACGATCTTGCCAGGTAAAGTATTATTTTTGGCACCCTTTTTCTCTCTCTTCTGGGATTCCCATTATGAGAATATCTACGCAATAGATGGTGTCCTATAAGTACAGTGTGCTTCCTTCATTTTTCCACATTTTTTTTCTCTCTAATTGGATAATTTTAAAAGAAATTTCTTACATTCACTTATTCTTTTTTTTTGAGTTCTTAGAGCACTTTTTAAAATATTATGTAAGTCACCATACAGTACGTCATTACTTTTTGATATAGTGTTCCAAGATTCATTCTTTACATATAAAACCCCGTGCTCCATACAGTATGTGCCCTCCTTGATACCCATCACTGGGCCTACCCATCCACCCACCTCCCTCCCCTCTAAAACCCTCAGTTTGTTTCTTGGCATCAACAGTCTCTCATTGTTCATCTCCCCCTCTGATTCCCCTCCATTTTTCCCTTCCTTCTCCTAATGTCCTCCATGCTATTCCTTATGTTCCACAAGTAAGTGAAACCATATCATAATTGACTTTCTCTGCTTGATTTGTTTCACTCAGCATAATCTCCTCCAGCCCCATCCATGTTGAAAATTTGGGTATTCATCTTTTCTGATGGCAAGAAATATTCCATTGTATATATTGACCACATCTTCTTTATCCATTCATTTTTTGAAGGGCATCTCAGCTCTTTCCACAGTTTGGCTATTGTGGACATTGTTGCTATGAACATTGAGGTGCATATGGCCCTTCTTTTCATTACATCTGTATCTTTGGGGGTAAATACCCAGTAGTGCAATTGCTGGGTCATAGGATGGCTCTATTTTTAATTTTTGAGGAACCTCCATACTGTTTTCCAAAGGGGTTGCACCAACCTGCATTCCCACCAACATTGTAAAAGGGTTTTTCTTTCTCCAAAGCCTTTCCAACATTTGTTTCTTGCCTTGTCAATTTTTGCCATTCTAACTGGTGTAAGGTGGTATCTCGATGAGGTTTAGATTTGTATTTTCCTGATGGCTAGAGATGTGGAGCATTTTTTGACGTGTCTGTTAGCCATTGGTATGTCTTCCTTGAAGAAGTGTCTGTTCATGTCTTCTTCCCATTTCCTGACTGGATTATTTGTTTTTTGGGATGATAAGTTTGAGAAGTTTTTTTTTAAGATTTTATTTATTTATTTGACAGAGAGAGAGAGAGAGAGAGAGAGAGAGGGAGAGAGAGAGAGAGAGAGATATCACAAGTAGGCAGAGAGGCAGGAAGAGAGTGAGGAGGAAGCAGGCTCCCCACTGAACAGGGAGCCTGATGCGGGGCTTGATCCCAGGACCCTGAGATCATGATCTGAGCCAAAGGAAGAGGCTTTAACCCACTGAGCCACCCAGGCACCCTGAGAAGTTGCCTTTTTGTTTTGTAACTGTATCCTTTGCTGTGCAGAAGATTTTTATATTGAAGAAGTCCCAATAGTTCATATCTGCTTTTGTTTCCCTTGCCTTTAGAGATATGTCTTGCAAGAAGTTGCTATGGACCAGTTCAAAAAAGATACTGCCTGTGTTCTCCTCTAGGATTTTGATGGATTCCATTTTCAGACTGAGGCCTTTCATCCATTTTGAGTTTATGTTTCTGTATGGTGTAAGAGAATGGCCCAATTTCATTCTTCTACATGAACCTGTTCAATGTTCCCAGCAACATGTATTGAAAAGATCATCTTTTTTCCATTGGATATTCTTTCCTGCTTTGTCAAAGATTAGGTGAACATAGAGTTCAGGGTCCATTTCTGGTCTCTTTATTCTGTTCCATTGATCTATGTGTTTGTTTTTGTGCCAGTACAGTGCTGTCTTGAAGATCAGAGATTTGTAATTCAGCTTCAAGTCAGGCATTGTGATGCCCCCAGCTTTGGGTTTCTTTTTCAACATTCGATTGGCAATTCAGGGTCTTTTCTGATACCATACAAATTTTAGGATTTCTTGTTCCAGATCTGTGAAAAATGTCGATATTATTTTGATAGGGATTGCGCTGAATGAGTAGATTGCTCGAGGGAGCATAGGCATTTTCACAAAGTTTGTTATTCCAATCCATAAACATAGAATGTTTTTCCATCTCTTTCAATCTGCCTCAATTTCATAAGTGTTTTGTAGTTTCTAGAGGACAGATCTTTTTCTCCTTGGTTAGATTTATTCCTAGGTATCTTATGGGTTTTGGTACAGTTGTAAGCAGGATCCATTCCTTAATTTCTCTTTCTTATGTCAAATTGTTATTGTATAGAAATCCACAAGACTTCTGTGCATTGATTTTGTATACTGCCATGTGGCTGAATTGTTGTATGAGTTCTAGAAATTTAAGGGTATACACTTAAGTTTTCCACATGAAGCATCACATCTATGATACTTTAGTATCTGTGAAGTATATGTTGAAGAGAGACAGGTTGACTTCTTATTTGCCAATTTGATTATCTCTTATTTATTTTTGTTGTCTGATTGTTGAGGCTACAACTTCTAGTATTATGTTGAACAATATTTTGAGAGTGGGCATCCCTATCCTGTTTCTGATCTTGAGGGAAAATCTCTCAGTATTCCCCATTTTAATGATATTTGCTGTGGCTTTTTCATAGATGGCTTTTATGATATTGAGTTATTTTCCTTCTTTTATATTATTATTATTTGCCCTAGGGGTACAGGTCTGTGAATCATCAGGCTTACATCTTTCACAGCATTCAACAAAGCACAAACCCTCCCCTATGTTCATAACCGATCCAAACTATCCCTACCCTCCCATCCCCCAGTAACCCTCAGTTTGTTTTGTGAGATTAGGAGTCTCTTATGCTTGGTCTCCTTCCCCATTCCATCTTGTTTCATTATTTTTTCCCTCCCTACCCCCCCATGACCCACCGCCCTGACCCTCAAGTTCCTCATATCCGAGAGATCATATGATAATTGCCTTTCTCTGATTGACTTATTTCACTCATCATAAAACCATCTAGTTCAATCCACGTCATAACAAATGGCAAGATTTCTTTCTTTTGATAGCTGCATAGTATTCCATTGTATATATATACCACATCTTCTTTATCCATTCATCTGTTGATGGTCATCTAGATTCTTTCCATAGTTTGGCAATTGTAGACATTGCTGCTATAAACATTTGGGTGCATGTGCCCCTAGGGATCACTACATTTGTATCTTTAGGGTAAATACCCAGTAGTGCGATCGCTGGGTCATAGGGTAGCTCTATTTTCAACTTATTGAGGAACCTCCATACTGTTTTCCAGAGTGGCTTCACCAGCTTGCATTCCCACCAACAGTGTAGGAGGGTTCCCCTTTATCCGCATCCTCGCC
>LNAC01000857.1:168-49986 GCA_002007465.1 Ailurus styani | reverse complement strand
ATCATGCCAGCTCTTTCTGGCCTGCCAGGTCTCTGTGGATAGGTCTGCTGACAATCTAATATTTCTACCATTGTATGTTATAGACCTCTTGTCCCGAGCTGCTTTCAGGATTTTCTCTTTGTCACTAAGACTTGTAAGTTTTATTATTAGAGGACGGAGTGTGGACCTATTTGTATTGATTTTGAGGGAGGTTCTCTGTGCCTCCTGGATTTTGATGCTTGTTCCCTTTGCCAAATTCGGGAAATTCTTTATTAAATTTTGCTCCAATATACCTTCTTCCCCCTCTCTCTCTCTTCCTCTTCTGGGATCCAAATTATTCTAATATTGTTTCATCTTATGGTATCACTTCTCTCTCAAATTCTCCCCTCATGGTCTAGTAGTTGTTTGTTNTCCAGTAGTTGTTTGTCTCTCTTTTCATCCTCTTCTTTTTTCTCTGACATTTTGTCTTCTAAATCACTAATTCTATCTTCTGCTTCATTTATCCTAGCAGTAAGAGCCTCCATTTTCAATTGCACCTCATTAATAGCTTTTTTGATTTCAGCTTGGTTAGATTTTAGTTCTTTTATTTCTCCAGAAAGTGTTTTTATTTCTTTAGAGACAGCTTCTCTGTTACCTTCCATGGTTTTTTTGAGCCCTGCCAGCACCTTAAGAATCATCATTCTGAACTCTATTTCTGTCATGTTACTAATGTCTGCATTGATTAGGTCCCTAGCCTTCATTACTCTCTTGTTCTTTTTTTGTGTGTTGATTTTTTCTGCCTTGTCATTTTATGCAGATAAGAATAGATGGATGAGAGAACAAAATACTAAAGGGCAGCAATGACCCCAGAGAAATATATACTAACCTACTCAGAAGAGTCCTTGAACTGGAGAGAAAAGAAAGAGGGAAAAAACCAAAAAACAAAATCATACAAACAAAAGCAAAACAAAAAATAAATTTAAAAATCCTATATCTATATCTATATTATCTATTTCTGTTTCTATATCTGTCTCTGACTATATCTCTATATCTATCTCTATCTCTATATCTCTATCTCTAACTCTATCTATATCTATTAGACTGGTGAATTGAACAGACCCTATATGTATACAAAAAATAAGGTTAAATACAAGGAATGGATAAAATATGATTATAACAATGAAAATTAGAAGAGATTATAAAGTGTTGATACGATATAATATTTAAATACGTTAAAATATGAAAAAGGAGAAATTTAAAAGAAAAAGATAAGAAAAAAATTCAAAGGAAAAAAATTCAAAGAATTTAACTTTGAACGACTAAGGAATCCTGGGGGAAAAGCCATTAATTCTCTGCGTTGCTTTCCCCTAGCTCTGGTGTTCCACAATTCTCAGCAATCTCAAACTTGACTTTGGCTGGTTGTTTTTTTCAGCTGTTCTGGGGGAGGGGCTGTGATTCTCAAGTGTCTCTGCCCGAGGGGGATTCGCACCACGCTTGCCAGTGGCCAGGCTAAGTAATCAGCTCAGGTTCGCTCTCGGTAGCTTTTGTTCCCTGAACGCTTTCGAAGAGCTTTGGAGGACGGGACTAAAAATGGCGGCTCCCAGTCTCCGACCTGGAGGAGTTGAGAGCTTGGGGCCTCACTCCTCAGTGCGCCTCAGAGAAAAGCAGTCCCTCCCGTCCTGGTCTCTGGCCGTTCTCTGAGCTCACCTGGCCTGTGACCGAGTGTCTCTCTCTCTGATGCAGCCCCGTTTAGAATCTCCAAACCTGGCAGATTCCTGCAGCCACTCCCACGCCACTCCTCCTGGAGGAGGAAGGAGGGGGTTTCTCCGGGTCTGTTGCCCATGGGGTCCCCGCTCACAGAGCAGTGGCCCGACTGTTCTTTGGATCCCAGCCCATGGTAACACCGAGCTGAGAGACACCTTCTCAGCTCGGCTCCGTCTCTCTCTGCTACCTGGGCGCTCAGTCATGCTCAGATACCCCTGGTCTTTTTGTGTCCCTGTGGGTCCTGAGACCGCACTGTCCCCACGAGGGCTTCACCCCCCGCTTGGCCTCTGGGGCAATGTCCCTCAGTTGAGCCAACTTCTAACAGTTCTGAGTCTGTGCTTCGCTGCTCGCTCAGTTGCCAGGAGCCAGCCCCTACCCACGAGGTCTGTCTTCCCATTGCTTCAAATTCACTTCTCCACATGTCCTACCTTCCGGAATGTGGTCGATTTTCTGTTGCTAGAATCACTGCTCTTCTTTTCGATCTCCTGTAGAATTTGTAGGTGTTCAGAATAGTTTGATAGCTATCTGGATGAATTTTTGGGACCTGATTATAACCGGTCTCCTACTCTGCTGCCATCTTGCCGCAGTCTCCCTGAGTTATTTTCCTTCTATCCTTATACTTTGCAGAGTTTTAATCAAGAATTCAATGTTGGATTTTGTCAAAAGCTATTTCTGCATCAATTGAGAGAATCATATTTTCTTGTCTTTCCTTTTATTAATATGCTCTATCACTTTGATTGATTTGCGAATGTTGAACCACCTCTATCCCAGGAATAAATCCCACCTGGTCATGGTGAATAATCCTTTTAATATACTGTTGGATCCCATTGGCTAATATCTCGGTGCGTATTTTGGCATCCATGTTGATTAGGGATTTTAGTCTGTAATTCTCTTTTTTGATGAGGTTTTTGCCTGGTTTGGCGATCAAGGTAATGCTGGACACATACAAAGAATTTGGAAGTTTTATCTCCATTTCTATTTTTTGAAATAGCTTCAGTAGAATAGATATGATTTTTTTTAACAGTTTGGTCAAATTCCCCTGGGAGGCCATCTGGACCTGTACTCATTTCTTTTGGGGAGGGGGGAGGTTTTTGATTACTGCTTCAATTTCCTTGCTGGTTTTCAGTCTGTTTAGATTTTCTACTTCTTCCTGTTTTCACTTGTGGTAGTTTGTAAGTTTCCAGGAATGCATCCATTTCTTCCAGATTGCCTAAGATGTTGGCTTATAGTTGCTTATAATATGTTCTTAAGATTGTATTTCTTTGGTGTTAGTCATAATCTCTCCCTTTTCAGTCATGATTTTATTAATTTGGGTTCTTTTTCTTTTCTTTTGGATAAGTCTTGCCAGAGGTTTATTGATCTTATTAATTCTTTCACAGAACGAGCTCCTAGTTTCGTTTATCTGTTCTACTGTTTTTCTGGTTTCTATTTCATTGGTTTCTTCTCTAATCTTTCTTATTTTTCTTCTCTTTCTTGGTTTAGGCTTTATTTGCTATTATTTTACAAGTCCTTTAGGTTTAAGGTTAGCTTGTGTATTTGGAATTTCTCTAATTTTTTGATAGATGTTTGTATTACAATGTACTTACCTCTTAGGACTGCCTTTGTTGTATCCCATAGGTTTTGAACTCATATGCTTTCATTCTCATTAGTTTCCATGAATTGTTGAAGTTCCTCTAATTTCCTGGTTGGTCCATTCATTCTTCTTTAATTAAGATTTGTTTATTTATTTATTTGAGAGAGAGAGGCATAGAAAGTACAAGCCAGGGAGAGGAGCAGAGGGAGACAGAGAAGCAGGTTCCCCGCTGAGCAGGGAGATCAATGTGGGACTCTACCCCAGGACCTAGGGATCATGAACTGAGCCAAAAGCAGATGCTTAACTGACTGAGCCACCCATGTGCCCTGACCCATTCATTCACTAGCAAGATGGTCTTGAACTTCCAAGTGTTTGACTTCCTTCCAAATTTTTTCTTGTGTTTGAGTTCCAGTTTCAAAGCATTGTGGTCTGAAAATATGCAGGGAATAATCTCAATCTTTTGGTATCTGTTGAGACCTTATTTGTGACCCAGTATACTATCTATTCTGGAGAAAGTTCCATGTTCACTCGAGAAGAATGTGAATTCTGTTTTTTCAGGATGGAATGTTATGTATATATGTACAAAGTCCATCTGGTCCACTGTGTCATTCAAAGCGTTTGTTTCTTTGTTGATCTTCTGCTTAGATGATCTGTCCATTGCTGTGAGTGGGGTGTTGTAATCTCCTACTATTAATGTATTATTATCCATCGGTTTCTTTATTTGGGTTATTAGTTGGTTTATATAATTGGCTGCTCCCATGTTGGGGGCATAGATATTTACCATTGTTAGATTCTATTGTTGGATAGACTCTTTAAGTATGATATAGTGTCCCTCTACATCTCTTACCACAGTCTTTTGTTTCAAATCTAATTAGTGTGATATAAAGATTTCTTCCCCAGTTTTCTTTTGAGGTGCATTAACATGGTAAATAGTTCTCCACCCTCTCCTTTTCAGTCTGGAGATGTCTTTCAATCTAAAATGAGTCTACTGTAAACAACATATGATGGTTATTGCTTTTTTATCCAATCTGATACCCTGTGTCTTTTAGTTGGAGCATTTAGCTCATTTACATCCAGAGTAATTATTGAACAGTATATATTTAGTGCCATTGTATTGCCTGTAAAGTCCCTGTTTCTGTAGATTCTTTCTGTTCTTATCTATGTTGCTCTTGGAGTCTCTTTTCACTTACAGTATCCCCCTTAATATTTCTTGTGGGGCTGGCTTGGTGATCACGTATTCTTTCAGGTCCTGTCTGTTCTGGAAACTTTTTATCTCCCCTTATATTAGTATTCTTAGTTGCATGTTTTCTCATTTAAAACCCTGAATATATCTTGCCAGCCCTTTTTGGCCTGCCAGGTTTCTGTGGAGAGGTCCGATGTTATTCTGATGTTCTTCCCTCAATATAAAAGAAACCTCCTCTCCCTAGCTGCTCTCAGGATAGCTTCCTTGACTCTAAGACTTGCAAGCTTCACTATTATATGTCAGGGGGTTGGCCTATTTTTGTTGATTTCAGAAGGGGTCCTCTTTGCCTCTTGGATGTGAATGCTTGTTTCCTTCCCCAGATTAGGGAAGTTCTTAGCCATAATTTGCTCAAATATACATTCTAGCCCTCCCTCTCCCTCCACAGTCTATGGGATCCTGATAATTCTGACATTAGTTCATCATTAAATTTTTGAAGCATTTCTTCATGGGCTATTAGTTATCTTTCTCTGTTTTCCTCAGTTCCCTTCCTTTACATCAGCCTGTCCTTGAGATCACCTATTCTCTCTTCTGTCTCATTTACCCTGTTAGAACACCCAGTTCAGACTGCATCTCATTCATAGCATTTTTAAGTTGGATTTGATTAGATCTCATTTCTTACCTTAGAGATTCTGTATTGTCATTTATGCTTTTTTCAAGCCTCTCTATTAACTTTATAGTTGCTATCTTGAGTCCATCTTTGACATTTTACATGTATCCATGTTGATTAGCTTTGTGGAAGAGATCATTTCCTCTGACTCCTTCCTTTGTTTAGAATTCCTCCTTCTAGTCATTCTTCTAGGGAAGTATGGATGAAGGAATGAAAACAGAGTCCAAAATACCAACTATGACCCAAGCAAAATGCATCCTAGATAAAAATCCAAAGTGGTCAGAAGCCACTGCAGAAAAGCAAACAAAGCTAAAATGAAACAAAACAATAAAGAGAGGATGGAGAGAGACTATAATCTCACAGGGTGGACAAAGCAGGGTGATCCACTTGTTCCTGATTGAATTTTGGTCTCTACACCCCAAAATTGCAAAGAAAGCAAACCTTATATATATAAGGTATATATATATACATATATATATGTATATATATATATATATTCACTTATTCTTTCCATTGATTGATTGAATCTGCTGTTGAAACTCTATTTCATCTTTCATTTTAGTTATATTCTTCAGTGTATTGTCCTTTAATGTTTTTAGACAGTTTTTATAGCAAAAGGACTTGAACTTATTCTTTCAAGAATAATAGATTGTAAGTCTGCTTCTAAAAATCAAATGTTTAGTTTGCTTTTCCTAATCCCTGCTTTCTTCATGGATTAGAAAAAATTACTGAAGACATTTCTCAGAGAGTGTGAACCCACCTGGATCCAAGGGAAGCATTAAAAAGTTAGTCTTCTTCTGTGCCTGGGACAAAAATAAACAGTGTGGTAAACACATAGTATTTGTCTTTGCTTCAGTTTGTGAAAAGAATTTTAGAATCTTAAAGCTGGGAACAACTTATAGCCCAGCCAACACTCATTTCTTGGAAATGCAAACTGAAACCTAGGCTTGAAGAAGGTCTTGAACAAGATAATGAAGTGAATTCTAGGCCAATATCCTAATATCTAGGAACAATTCAGCCAGGTAATGAATTCAGGCTTTCAAACCCTTCCTAATATCATCTGGTCCAATATTCTGCCTATTGGAAACAAGAATTCCATGAAAACATTTTGTATATTCCGGTAATAACAGACTATATTAAGCAGTCTGACTCTATTTTTTTTTATGTTTGACTGACAGTTTTAAGCCTCACTCTTCCTTATGCCCCGCATCTTGACAGGTTGACAAGAAAGACCAGTGTTCACCTCTTTGACACCAGTGGGAGTTTCAAACCATGAAAGCCCTTCAATGCACATAGGAATCCTCACCCCACCCCTCCTCCTAATAACCATAAAATTTCCAAACAAGCAATCCTTCCCTACTGTTTCAAGCCATTTTTGGATAATATTGGGGGTCCTCTGCCCTTCCATTATGTAATAATCCTTGTCAGACACACCTGTTGTGTGTAAAGTTTCATTAGTCTTATTGTTCATTTTTACTTTTTATTGAAATATAAACCATAGCATATTGGTTTTAGACGTTCAACATAAATGATTCAAATTTGTGCACATTGTGAAATGATCACGACAATAAGTATATTTAACATCCTTCACCTAACACAGTTAAAATATTTTTTCATTTTTCCTTTTCCTTTTCCTTGTCATCAGTCTTGATATTCAAACCAGATATTGGTTGGGGATCAATTTATGTGTATGATCTGGACAGAACATTTGGTGATATAAATAGTATAGTCTAGGCAATGACCACCACTATTATGTTTCTTTCATATCTTTCTTTGCCTTGCTAACTCTCTCTGCTGCTTGATGGCTAGCATGCACTTTGAGTTGCTGCTTGTTAGTTCATCTGTGCTTTGAGCTGTAATGCTTTGTGCTGAAATTTTTGAGATCTTCTGAGTCTCTGTTATATATTTAAGAGGACTAAGTAAGAAAGTTTGATAATTAATTTGCACTGAGGGACTGGAATATTGGATTAGGTCACTCCTTATAAGTGGCCCTAAGTCACTTGTCTCTGCCCATATCTATCAGTGTGTCTTCAGACAAATTATAATTCTCAGTTCCAGCATAAGGTATAACAGACAGTAGAATCAGAGGAAAAATCTTATCCTGTGACTAATTGCTTGTATATCTCAACCAACCATTAGCTTCCATTCTATAGAGCCTCAAGGAAGGACAATACAATGCATGATATATGGACCCATCAGATAGTCATGTATGTGTAGGAAGAAAGTCACTATTTGAAAGTCATTACCTGGTGGTTTGAATTACTGAAGTCCACACTCCTAAAATAAAACTGCTCAGGTAGGATCCTACAGAATACTCTTGCTGCTGCTGCTGCCTGTATCTCTGACACAGTAAAGATCCTGAGTTTTAGCATTATATGGAAAATGATCTATGGTATCTCTGTGGCAAAACCAAAGAGTTTCTCTTCAGATAAAGAAACTTATAAACAGGGCGCCTGGGTGGCTCAGTGGGTTAAAGCTTCTGCCTTCGGCTCAGGTCATGATCCCAGGGTCCTGGGATCGAGGCCAGCATCAGGCTCTCCGCTCAGTGGGAGGCCTGCTTCCTCCTCTCTGCCTGCCTCTCTGCCTACTTGTGATCTCTCTCTCTGTGTCAAATGAATAAATAAAATCTTTAAAAAAAAAGAAACTTATAAACATGAGCAGGGTAGAAAGGACACACCTCCAAAGTATATTCAGTAACCATCAAAGAAAAAGGGGGTAGAGAGAATGTGTGATTAATTTCATGTGTCAACTTGCAGTGATTTTTTTGGATGAGATTAACATTTAGGTTGGTGAACTTTGAGTAAGAATATTATCCTCCATCATGTGGGTGGACCTCATTCAATTCTTCCCAAGCAAGAGGGCATTCTCCAGCAGACTGCCTTCAAACTTCATATGCACCATGAGCTCTCCTGGTTTTCTGCGGTTGTTGGACTGGAACTGCACCATCAACTCTCTGGGGTCTCACCAGATTGCAACTTCACCATTGGTTTTCCTGAGTCTTAGATCTGTAAGCCCAAATGTCAGATTTGGACTTGCCACTCTTTATAATCATATGAGATAATTCTCTTTTTCTTGCATCAAAAAAGCAAATAAACCATTTTTGGGGTAAAATTCACATAATGTAAAATTAACAATTTTTATTTATGTTTGAAAATTGTGGTAAAATACACATAACATGGACCGTATGATTTTAACCAATTAATTTTTTTTAATTTGAGTATAGTCAACACACAATGTTACATTAGTTTCAGGTGTAGAACATAGTGAGCTAATTCTTTATAATAAATCTCTCTCTCTACACACACACACACACACACACACCCTATTGTGCTTCTCCAGAGAATCTTGAAAAAAAAATACAAGAAAAGAAGAGACAAAGGTAGGGTAGGGAAGAAAGGAAGGAACCTGCACACAGAGGAGGGGTGACAAACTAAAAAAAACTCACTGAGACTGGGTCTACAATCGACCCAAGTGGAAATCTTAAATTTAGTAAAAGACCTTATATAACAAAAAGATAAAAAGAAATACAAATAATGCAATGAATGTGAGGATGTACATATCTATTCAAAGTCCTGATTTCAATTACTTTGGATGAATGCTTGAAAGTGGGATTACTTCATTGTATGGTATTTCTATTTTTAATTTTTTGAGGAACTTCCACACTGTTTTCCATAGTGCCTGTAGCAATTTACATTCAAAAAAAATGGTGCACAAATTTGCCCCTTTCCCCACAGCCTTGTCAGTATTTACATCTTGTCTTTTGATGATAGCAATCTTAACAGGCTTGAGATGATATATCATTGTTTTTTTCAGATAATTGTATTTAGTTTCAAATTTAATTAATTAATTAATTAATTAATTAATTAATTTTCTATTATGTTCAGTTAGGATGATATGGAAACAACCCAAATGTCTATGATAAATGAATGGATAAAAATATATAGATTATATATACCTCTAAACAGGTGTAAAAAAAGAAAGGAAATATTATCATTTACAACACCAATGAACCTAGGAGACAAAGCAAAGTAAAGCAATTCAGTTATAGACTGGAAAACACCACATGATTTGATTTAAATGAGGTACCTTCAAGGACAAGTTAATCTGGTGGAGTATTAGGGGAGACCCTATGCTTGCCTCATCCTCTTAACACAGCCAGAAAACTATCAAATCATTCTGAACACCCAAGAAACTGATCTGAGTACTGAGAGAACAAACTGTACATCTGGAGAAAGAAAAATGGCCATATCATGGAGGATAGGAGCCTTGAAGAATTCATTTGGGAGAGAAAGGAATTTCAGTTGCTGCAGAAGGGAGGGAGATCTGACCACAGAGAGGGGAGCAAGAAAGAAAGAGAGAGAGAAAAAGAGTGATAGCAAATTACAAGGAATTGCACAAGAAAAACTCTTCCCAAAAACCATGGACTGGGACTGACTATTGCAAGTTTTTATAAGAAGCAGAGCTCAAAGTTTGAAGTTTTAGAGGTCTGTGCCATCAACAGGGTTAGTGGTATTCTTCTGTGGAAGAGGGTAGAGGCCTGAGAGCAGAGATTGTTGTCTGGGAATCCTCTTGGTCACACAAGAAGAAACAGTTCTCCTTATTGGAGTTAATTTGGGAGAGACAGCACTGCCTCCCAGGGGACGAAAGAGAAGGCTGACGCCACTGAGTGGTCCCATTAATTAGCATAGCGGCTGAGGCACCTACTGAAGACAGCTAATCTGGAAGCCAGGTTTTGGCTGCACTTTACCATAAACTGTTAGTCCCACGCAGTTGTGTGACTTCTTTTCTGGGACAAACTGGTACCAGAAATAGGGCAGGGAGACCCTCTTCCAGAGGATCAGTGTGGGTCTGCATCACGTGGGGTTCCTAAACTTTGGAGCTTTGAAACCTAGCTGTGGACCTGAGATAGATTGCTTGGATGCAGACAGGGTGAAGGCAGGGATCTGGAGGAAGTCAGGGAAACAAAGGGGTGACTGTTTGCTCTTCTGTGAAGGTTTGCTGAATAGCTACAGGCACAAACTGCCCTCTCAAGGATCAAGAGAGCCAGCTGATATCATGTTTACCTCTACCCATCAGCATGACTGGACATCAATGAGCAGCACACCACCTACAGTGGATGCTTGAGTTGTTAACACCAAGCCCCAAACCTATGGGCTCTGCATGTGCTTTTCTAATAGAGTAAGGGTGCCTGAAACTCAGAGAATCAATGGGCCCCTCCCCCAGAAGACTAGCACAAATCCCTTCCATGCACCAAGTCTACTGATCATAGGTGTGGCAAAACTTCAGCTCTAGGTGAAATAGGACCTAGCCTTTCTAACAAGAAGACCAAAATACATCTAGTTAAAATTTGTCACACACTGACCAAGGTCCAAACACCACATTTCAGCCACGGAGAAATTCTGCAGAGGACTGATTTGAGGGAAAGAGCAACCAAAACACCAAAGCATTGTGCACACAGCATATACCAGTAACTCTCCTGTAGCACCAGGACCTGGACAGTATATGACCACTTCTTAATATAGCCACTACTCTGAGGAGCATAAAATGTAACAGGTTTTCCTAACACACAATAGATAGAGCACTAGGCAAAATGCCAAGATGGAGGACTTCATCCAAAAAGAAAGAACTGAAGACGTCATGACCAGGGATCTGATCAAAACAGGTATAAATAATATGTCTGAAACAAAGTTTAAAACAGTAATAATACGGATGCTAACTGGACTTGAGAAAAACATAGCAGAAACCAGAGAGACCCTTACTGCAGAGATAAAAGACAGAAAAATTAGGCCTAAATAAAAAATACTATCACCGAGATGCAAAACTGATTGGATGTATTGACAACATGGATGGGTGAAGTAGAGGAATGAATCAGGAGAAAGAAGATAAAATTATAGAAAATAATAAAGGTGAAAACAAGAGGGAAAGAAAACTATTGGATCACAAATATAGACTTAGAGAACTCAGGGGCTCCATAAGGCATAATAACTTTCAGGGGATCCTGGTTGCATCAGTTGGTTGAATGTCTGACTCTTGCTTTTTGTTTGTTTGTTTGTTTGTTTTTGTTTTTTTTATTATTTATTTTCCCACCACAGCACATACCCTCCCCAATGTCCACCACCCAGCCACCCCATCGTTCCCACCCCACTCCATTCCAGCAACCTTCAATTTGTTTCCTGAGATTAAAAGTCTCTTAAGCTTTGTCTCCCTCTCTGGCTTCATCTTGTTTCATTTTCTCCTCCTTTCCCCTATGATCCTGCGGCTTGTTTCTCAAATTCCTCGTATCAGTGAGATCATATGATAATTCTCCTCCCCTGATTGACTTATTTAGCTTAGTATAATAACCTCAACTTCCATCCATGTCATTGCAGGTGGCAAGGTTTTGGGGTATTTTTATGGCTGCATACTATTCCAGTGTAAATATACACCACATTTTCTTTATCCATTCATCTGTTGATGGACATCTAGGCTCTTTCCATACTTTGGTTATAGTGGATATGGCTGCTATAAACCTTGGGGTGCACATGTCCCTTCGGATCACTATATTTGTATCTTTAGGGTAAATACTCAGTAGTACGATTGCTGGGTCATAGGGTAGCTCTATTTTCAACTTTTTGAGGAACCTCCATACTGTTTTCCAGCATTGCTGCAACAGCTTGCATTTCCACCAACAGTGTGGGAGGGTTCCCCTTTCTTCGCATCCTTGCCAAAACCTGTCGTTTCCTAACTGGTTAATTTTAGCCATTCTGACTGGTGTGAGGTGGTATCTCACTGTGGTTTTGATTTGTATTTCCCTGATGCCAAGTGATTTGGGGCATTTTTTCATGTGTCTGTTGGCCATTTGGATGTCTTCTTTGCAGAAATGTCTGTTCCTGTCTTCTGCCCATTTCTTTTTTTTTTTGCACTGTTTAAGGAATTTTTATTAAAGCAAGAATTTTATAATCCAAATTACATTTCCTTGCTCAGTTATCAATTCTGTTATTTAAAACAGAAGTGACATTCTGAGCTATTCCACAGTAAAGAATTACAAAATTAAAGAAAGGAATGCTTTTAATTTTTATACTTTGATGAAAATTCTTTTTCCCAGGGTATATAAAACATTAAATTTGTTTTTATATTTTACTATTTTTTGTGGGTTTTTTTGCTAGTCCTAGATTACTTCTGCCCATTTCTTGATTGGATTATTTGTTCTTTGCATGTTGAGATTGATAAGTTCTTTATAGATTTTGGACACTAGCCTTTTTATCTGCTATGTCATATGCCAATGAGTTAAGCAACCTAGAAGAAATGCATTCCTGGAAATGTATAAATTTCCAAGACTGAAACAGAAAGAAATCGACAACCTTATTAGACAGGTATCTAGTAACAAGATTGAAGCAGTGATCAAAACCTCCCAAAAACAAGAGTCCACGTCCTGATGGATTCCCTGGGGAATTCTACCAAACATTCAAAGAAGAAATAATACCTATTCTCCTGAAGCTGTTTCAAAAAATAGAAACAAAGGGAAAACTTTCAGACTCTTTCTATGAAGCCAGGATTACCTTGATTCCCAAACCAGGCAAAGACCCCATCAAAAAGGAGAATTACAGAACAATATCCCTGATGAATATGGATGCCAAGATTCTCAACAAGATTCTAGCTAATAGGATCCAACAGTACATTAAAAAGATTATCCAACATGACCAGGTAGGTTTTATCCCCGGGGTGCAAGGGTGGTTCAACATTTTCAAATCAATCAGTGTGATAGAGCAAATCAATAAGAGAAGAGAGAATAACCACATGGTCCTCTCAACTGACACAGAAAAAGCATTTGACAAGATACAGCATCCTTTCCTGATTAAAACTCTTCAAAGTATAGGGATAGAGGGAACATTCCTCAACTTCATAAAAGTCATCTATGAAAACCCCACAGTGAATATCATTCTCAATGGGGAACAACTGACAGTCTTCCCATTGAGATCAGGAATACGACAAGGATGCCCAATCTCACCACTGTTGTTCAACATAGTACTAGAAGTCTTAGCAACAGAAATCAGACAACAAAAAAGAAATAAAATGTACTCAAATGGGCAAAGAAAAAGTGAAACTCTCTCTCTTTGCAGATGACATCATACTTTATATGGAAAACCCAAAAGACTTCCCCCCCAAACTACTAGAACTCATACAACAATTCAGTAATGTGGCAGGATACAAAATAAATGCACAGAAATCAGTTTCTTTCTTATACACTAGCAATGAAAATATAGAAAGGGAAATTAGAGAATCCATTCCATTTACTATAGCACCAAGAACCATAAGATATCTTGGAATAAACCTAACCAAAGAGGTAAATGATCTGTACTCGAAGAACTACAGAGCACTCATGAAAGAAATTAAAGAAGACACAAAAAGATGGAAAAGCATTCCAGGCTCATGGATCGGAAGAATAAACATTTTTAAAATATCTATACTGCCCAGAGAAATCTATGCTTTCAATGCCATCCCAATCAAAATTCCATTGGAATTTTTCAATGTACTGGAACAAACTATCCTAAAATTTTTTTGGAACCAGAAAAGACCCCAATTCCTAAGGACATTTTGAAAATGAAAAACAAAGATGAGGGCATAACATTGCCTAAATTCAAGCTTTACTAAAAAACTGTGATCACCAAGACAGCATGGTACCGGCACAGAAACAGACACACAGACCAATGGAACAGAGTAGAGAGTCCAGATATGGACCCTCAACTCTATGGTCAAATAGTCTTCGACAAAGCAGGAAAAAATATTTAGTGATATGTCATTTGCAAATACCTTCTCGCATTCTGTCAGTTGTTTCTTGGTTTTGTTGAGTGTTTCCTTTGCTGTGCAAAAGATTTTGATCTTGATGAAGTCCAATAGTTCATTTTTGCCCTTGCTTCCCTTGCCTTTAGTGATATTTCTAGGAATATGTTCCTGTGGCTGAGATGGAAGAATTTGCTGTCTGTGTTCTCCTCAAGGATTTTGATGGATTCCTGTCTAATATTGAGGTCCTTCATCCATTTTGAATCTATTTTTTGTGTGTGATGTAAGGAAATGGTTGAGTTTCATTCTTCTGTATGTGGCTGTTCAATTTTCTGATCACCATTTTTTGAAGAGACTGTCTTTTTCCCATTGGACATTCTTTCCCACTTCATCTAAGATTAGTTGACTATAGAGTTGAGGAGCCATTTCTGGACTTTCTATTCTGTTCCATTGATCAATGTATCTGTTTTTGTGCTCCTACCATACTGTCTTGATAATTACAGTTTTGTAATGGAGCTTGAAGTGTGGAATTGTGATGATATCTTCTTTTGTTTTCTTTTTCATCATTCCTCTGGCAATTTGGGGTCTTTTCTGGTTCCATATAAATTTTAGGATTATTTGTTCCATTTATTTCAAAAAAGTTGATGGTATTTTGATAGGGGTTGCATTAAATGTGTAGATTGTTCTAGGTAGCATAGACATTTTCACAATATTTGATTTTCCAGTCTATAAGCATAGAAGGTTTTCCATTTCTTTGTGTCTTCCTTGATTTCTTTCATGAGTACTCTATAGTTATCTGAATACAGATTCTTTGGTTAGATTTATGCCTAAGTACCTATGGTTTCGGTACAATTGTAAATGGGATTGACTCCTTAATTTCTCTTTCCTCTGTCTTATTGTTGGTGTATGGATATGCAACTGATTTCTGTGCATTGATTTAATATCCTGACACTTTACTGAATTTCTTTATGAGTTTGAGAAGTTTTGGAGTGTACTCCACTCCAAAACTGACTCTTGGTTTTGACCCAGGTTATGACCTCCTGGGTTGTCAGGTCTACCAACAGGTCACTCTCTTCACTCAGTGGGGAGTCTGCTTGAAGTTTCTCTCTCTCTGTCCCTCCCCAACTTGGTCTCTCTCTAAAAAATAAAGAAAGAAAGAAATATTTTTAAATGTGTGTAATAACATTCATATCATAGAAGTCCCAGAAGAAGGAAAAAGAAAAGGGAGTGGAAGGCTTATGTAAAAAAACCATAGCTGACAACTTCCCTAATCTGGGGAAAGAAAGAGACATCAAAATCCAAGAGGCACAGAAAACTGGTAACAAATTAAAAAAAAAAGCCAGACAACACCAAGGTATATCATAGTCAAATTAACAAAATATACAGACAAGGAAAGAATCCTGAAAGCAGCAATGGAAAAAAAGTCCTTAATCTACAAGGGAAGACAAATCAGGTTTGCAGCAGGTCAGTCCACAGCAACTTCGCAGACCAGAAGAGAGTGTCAGGATATATTCAATGTGTGGAATGGGAAAATATGCAGCCATGAATTCTTTATCCAGCAAGGCTGTCATTCAGAATAGAAGGAGTATTTCCTAAACAATACTAAAGAAGTTCATGACAACTAAACAAGCCCTGCAAGAAATATGAAAGGGGACTCTTTCAGTGGGAAAGATATATCAAAAGGAACAAATACTAAAAAAAGAATGGAGAAAATCTCCAGAAACATCAACTTTACAGGTAACACAATGACACTAAATTCATATCTATCAATAATCATGCTGAACGTAAATGGACTAAATGCTCCAATCAAAAAGACATAGGGTGTCAGAATGGAAAAAAAAAGAAAGAAGACACATATATATGTTACCTAAGTGACTCATTTTAGACATAAAGTCACCTGCAGATTGAAAGCGAGGGGATGGAGAAACATTTCATATGTTAATGGACATCAAAAGAGAGGTGAAGTAGGCATACTTGTATCAGACAATCTAGATTTTATTTTATTTATTTTTATTGTGTTATATTAGTCACCATACAGTACATTAGTTTTTTATGTAGTGTTCCAAGATTCATTGTTTACGTATAATACCCAGTGCTCCATGCAATAAGTGTCCTCCTTAATACCCACCACCAGGCTCACCCATCCCCTCACCCGCCCCACTCTAAAACCCTGTTTGTTTCTTGGAGTCCACAATCCTTCATGGTTCATCTCCCCCTCCAATTTTCCCCCCTTAACTTTTCCTTTCCTTCTAATGTCCTCCATGTTATTCCTTATGTTCAACAAGTATGTGAAACCATATGATAATTGACTTTTTCTTTCTGACTTATTCTACTCAGCATAATCTCCTCCAGTCCCATCCATGCTGATGCAAAATTTGGGTATTCCTCCTTTCTGATGACTGATTAATATTCCATTGTATCTTTGGACCATATCTTCGTTCATTCATCTCTTAAAGGGCATCTCGACAATCTAGATTTTAAATGAAAGACTAATAAGAGATGAAGATGGGCACAGTATCATTAAGGGTCTATTGAACAAGAAGATCTAACAATTATACATATTTATGCACCCAATCAGGAGCACCCAAATATAGAAAATAATAACAAGCATAAAGGAACTCATTGATAATAATACAATAATATTAGGTCAATTAAAATACCACTTACAACAATAGGTAGATCATCTAAGTAGAAAATCAACAAGGAAACCATGGCTTTGAATGACAGTGAACCACATGGAATTAACAGATATATCCATAACAATACATCCTTAAGCATCAGAATACACATTCTTTTCAAACACATGGACCATTCTCCAGAATATATCACCGATCAACACTCAAATGTACAGAAATTTTGATATCATACCATGGTTTAGTGGTCATGATCTCCTTTATGTTTTGTTTGTCTGGGAAACTTCTTACCTCTCCATATATTCTAAATGATAGCCTTGATGAAAAAAGTATTCTAAGCTGCATGATTTTCACATTCAACACATTAAATATATCATTCCAGTCTCTTCATGCTTGCCAGGTTTTGGTGGGAGACCTCCAGCTAGACTTCTGGGTTTTCCCTTGTAAATTAAGTACTTCTTTTTTCTCACTACTTTTAACACTTGTTCTTTATCACTATATTTTGCAAATTTAACTACAATATATCTTGATATTGGCCTGCTTTTGTTGATTTTGATGGGATTTCTGTCTGCTTCCTGGTCTTGGATGTTGGTTTCCTTCCTCAGGGTCTGGAAGTTTTCATCTATTGTTTCCTTTAATGAAACTTTGGTCCCCCCCCTTTCCCCACCCTTTTTTTTCTTCTGGGACTCCTATAATGCAAATGTATTGCTTTTCGTGGAGTCCATGAATCCCTTAAGTCTATGCTCATGGTTCATAATTTTTCTTTCTCTCTTATGTTCAGCTTCATCATTTTCCATTATTTTGTTTTTTATATCATTTTTTTCATTCATCTTCTTCTTCTTGCTTTGTGTTCTTTGCATCAACTTTGTTTCTAATTTCAGATTGATTTTTTTCATTTCTTTCTGATTCTTCTTTTACTTATTTGTTTCTGGGGCAAGGGCCTCCCTGAAACTTTCCATTCCTTTCTCTAGCTTAGGGAGTATCCTTCTTTTTAAAATTTTTTAATTTATTTGATGGAGAGAGAGAGATCACAAGTAGGCAGAGAGGCAGGCAGATAGAGAGGAGGAAGCAGGTTCCCTGCTGAGCAAGGAGCCTGATTCAGGGCTGGATCCCAGGAACCCACCGAGCCACCCTGGCGCCCCTAGTGAGTATCCTTCTGATTATTTTTTAAATTCTCGATCAGTCATGTTACATTTATCTGTTTTGCTTAGATTTCTTTTTTTTAAAGATTTTATTTATTTATTTATTTCACAGAGGGAGAGAGATTACAAGGAGGCAGAGAGGCAGGCAGACAGAGAGAGGGGGAAGCAGGCTCCCTGATGAGCAGGGAGCCCGATGCGGGCCTCGATCCCGGGACCCTGAGATCATGACCTGAGCTGAAAGCAGAGACTTTAACCCACTGAGCCACCCAGGCGCCCTTGCTTAGATTTCTGGTCATGATCTTATCTTGTTGTTTCATTTCTGATAATTTTCCCCATTTTGACATTTTGTCTAGGTGTCTGCTTTCTTCTCTGTGTTCAAAAAGACTGATATATTTCCTGCTCCTGAGAATAATTGCTTTTTGAAGAAGAGTCCATGTAGTGTCCAGGTCCTGACACTTCAGAGAGTGTCTATTGTGTGTGCTGCCTGTACTCTTCTCTTATGTTTCGGCTGTTCTATCCTTCATGCCAGTGGTCTGCAGAGGCTCTCCTTGCATACAGTGGCAGTCTTTTGTCATTGGTTAGAATGTAATGAATTTTAACTATGTGTGCTCTGGTCTGCTTGATAAATGACACTTAATGCTACTTCCACTAGAATTGCAGCCCTGAAAAACTCTTTGATTGGGAGAGGTTTATGACAGGGGTTTCTGCTGGTCTTCTTGGGAAGGGACCCACCAGGCTGGGACTGAGGCAAAGTTGACTAAGAAGGTCAGTCTTGCCAGAGCATAGTGGCGTGGCACTGGTGTAAGTTTGTTAAGCAGCCTGTATTGGGGCTGAGCTATTTTACACCGGTAGGCTCTGTATTTATGCTGAGGGACAGAGGAAGGAAATAGCACCAGGTGTCTTCTGCCTCCTGAGAGGCATCTCTTTAAACTCTGCCTCTCAGGAGAGCAAATAATCTCCCTCTTGTGTATCCTAAACATTCTTCGGATCACTGTTTCCTCTCTGTTTGCCCTGTGCAATGTTTGTCTGCCTTCTTTCCAGGATTAAGGCAGCACCTTCATGGTTCTATCCCAGCCAAGCCTGTTGACCTTTAAAACTCCAGTCTTTAATGCCTGCTGGTTGCAAGGACTCAATGAAATTCAGCCTCTCTCATTTTCCCAGCCAATGGCTTTGGGAAATAGTCTCCTTGTGTATTCATGTTCCTGTCTCCCCTGTGTGTTCCTCTCTCTCTCTCTCTCTCTCTCTCTCTCTCTCTCTCTCTCTCTCTCTCTCTCTTACCTTTCTTTGGGACTACTTCCCCTCTGTAATACCTGTGATCGGTTTCTCCCTAAACCCAAGTCTCTACATCTCCTAACTTTTTTGATGTGGTTTCTTCTCTCATTATTGTAAAGTTTATTCTGTCAGTCTTCAGGTTGATTTCTGTGGTACTTAGAATGATCTGGGGGGAGGAGTTAAGATGGTTGAGTTATAGGGGGACACTAAGCATGCCTTGTCCCTGGAACACAGCTAAACAATTATCAAATCATTCTGAACCCCCAAGAAATCAATCTGACTTCTGCAAGAACAATAACTGAAAGTCTGCAAGTAAAAAAGCAACCAACTTTTGGAAGGTAGGAGGTACAGAGAGTTTTCTTGGGAGAGATATAGCAGTGGGTATGGCAAAAGGGAGTTAGCCTACTTACAGAGGATACCTCAAAGTCTTATAAGCAGCAGAGCACAAAATCTGAACTTTTAGAAGTCCACTAAAAGTGCTCAGGTAGCAAAGTGGTTTGGAATCCCAGGAGTGATAGAGTGGTCTGAGGATCCCCTAAATCACAAGAACAGGTGGCACCATCCTGCTGCATTGTTCTCAGGCATAGAATTGGGGAAGCTGGCTAAGAACAACAGGTACTGGTGCTGGTTTCTGTTCTGTTTTTCTATTATCTCCAAACCACTGTGAGGTTGTGGAACAAGTTTCCTGGAACCATCCAGCAAATGGCAAAAGCATGGCGAGACTCTTCTCCAGAGGAACAATGTGGGTCCACACTATAGGAGTCCCTAAAATTTTGAATTGTGAAACTAAGCCTTACTCCTGAGGTAAAATAATAATAATAATAATAATAATAATAATAATAATAATAATATCAAAACTCTCATACACGGGAAAGGTGAATGTGGGGATTAGACAGAAACCAGAGACATAAGAAGGGTGATTGCTTTCCTGCAAGGGCTCACTGAAGAGCAGGGGCTGTGAACTTTCCACTCCAGGGCTAGTCAGCAGGGATCCACTATATTTATCTCACTCATTCATCCCATCCCACCCAACTTATTATTTTTTTTTAATTTTTTCATTTTTTGAATTCCTTTTTTATTATTATTTTAATGTTTATGTATATATATACATTTATATATTTATTTTTTGTTTATTTTCATTTTGTTTTGTTTCTTTTGTTGTTTTTTCCTTTTTAAAAAATTTTCAGATCTAGAATCTTTTAATAAGCAGACCAAAATACAACAAGGATCTAGGTTTTTGTTGTTGTTTGTTTTGTTTTGTTTTGTTGTTTTCTTTTTTATATTTTTCTATCTTCGTGTTTTTTAAATTCTTTTCTTTTCTGGACAAAAAAGCAAGATGGATAAATTCATCCCACAGGAAAGAATTGGAAGTAGAACTCACTGCTAGAGATTTAATCAATACAGATATTAGTCAAATGTATGGACTAGAATTTAAAACAACAATTATAAGGATACGAGCTGGGCTTGAGAAAACCATAGAAGACACTAGAGAATCCTTTGCTGCATAGATAAAACAACTAAAATCTAGTCAGGCCAAAGTTAAAAATGCTATAAACGAGATAATATCCCATGTGGAGTCCATGAAAATGAGGATAGACGAAGCAGAAGAGTGAATCAGTGATATAGAAAATAAAATTATGGAAAATATTGAGGCTGAAAAGAAAAGGGAAGATAATGGATCATGAAGGTAGAATTAGGGAACTCAATGACTTATTAAAATATAATGACATTTGTATCATAGGAATCCTGGAAGATGAAGAGAGAAAAAAGAGAAGAAAGTTTTTTTGAGCAATTTATAGGTGAAAGCTTCCTTAGTGTGGGGAAGGGCACAGACATGCAAATCCAAGAATCACAGAGAACTCCCATTAAATTAAACAAAAACTTACAATTGCCAAAGCATATCATAGTCAAGTTCACAGAATACACGGACAGGGAAAGAATCCTGAAAGCAACAGGGGAAAAAAAGACCTTAACCTACCAGGGAAGAGAGATCAGGTTCACAGAAGAACTGTCCAAAGAATCATGGCAGGCCCAAAGAGAGTGGCAGGAAATATTCAACATGATGAATGGGAAAAATATGCACTCACGAATTCTTTGTCCGTGAGGATGTCATTCGGAATAGAAGGAGAGAAGAAGTTTCCCAAATAAAATCTATAGGAAATTGTGACCAGTAAACCAGCACTGCAAGGAATTTTAAGGAGGATTCTTTGAGTGGAGAAAAAAAAGACCAAAAACAACAAAGACTGAAAATGATCAAAGAACATCACCAGAAACACCTACACTAGAGTTAACACAATTGCGCAAAATTCATATCTTTTTTTTAAAAGATTTTATTTATTTATTTGACAGAGAGAGAGACAGCGAGAGAGGGAATACAAGCAGGGGGAGAGGGAGACGCAGGCTTCCCGTGGAGCAGGCAGCCCCTATGGGGCTCGATCCCAGAACCCTGGAATCATGACCTGAGCCGAAGGCAGATGCTTAACGACTGAGCCACCCAGGCGCCCAAAATTCATATCTTTAAATAATCCCTTTGATGACAAAATGACTAAATGCTCCAATCTAAAGGTATAGAGTATCAGAATTGATTTAAAAAAAAAAGATCCATCTATCCTGCCAAAAAAAGACTCATTTTAGACCTAAACACACTTGCACACTGAAAGTGAGGTGACGAAAAACCATCTGCAATGCTAATGGATCTCCAAAGAAAGCCAGGGTAGCCATATGTATATCAGACAAATGAGATTTTAAAATGAAGACTGTAACAAGAGATGAAGGACATTATATCAAAATTAAGCAGTCTACCCATCAAGAAGATCTAACGATTATAAATATTCCCTCACGTGGCAGTACACAAATATACAAATCCATTAATAATAAAGACAAAGAAACTCATGGATAATCATTCAATAATAGTAGGGGACTCTAGCACCCTACTTTCAACAATAGACAAATTATCTAAGCAGAAAATCAACAAAGAAAAAATGGCTTTGAATGACACACTAGACTGGTTGGACTTAACAGATATGTTCAGAACATTTCATACTAAAGAAGCAGAATACACATTCTTTTCAAGTGCACATGGAACATTCTCCAGACTGGATCACATGCTGGATCACAAATCAGCCTTCAACAAGTACAAAACTCTGAGATCATACCGTGTATATTTTCAGATCACAACACTATAAACTTAAAGTCAACTACAAGAAAAAAACTCAGAAAGACCTCAAAAGCATGAAGGTTAAAGAACATCTTACTGATGAATGAATGGATTAAGCAGCAAATTACAGAAGGAATAAAAAAATACAATAAAACAAGTGAAAATTAAAACACAATAGTCTAAAACTTTTGAGACGCAGCAAATGCAGTCCTAAGTGGGAAGTATATTGCAATACAGGCCTTCCTCAGAAGCAAGAAAATACACAACCTAACCTTACACATAAAAAAGCTAGAAAAAGAAAAGCAAATAAAGCCTAAAGCCAGAAGAAGAAGGGAAACAATAAATATTAGAGCAGAAATAAATGATACAAAAAAACAAACAAAAAGGGGCTCCTGGGTGGCTCAGTGGGTTAAAGCTTCTGCCTTCAGCTCAGGTCATCATCTCAGAGTCCTGGGATCAAGCCCCACATCGGGCTCTCTGCTCCTCAGGGAGCCTGCTTCCTCCTCTCTCTCTCTGCCTGCTTCTCTGCCTACTTGTGATCTCTCTCTCTGTCAAATAAACAAATTTAAAAACAAACTAACAAACAAAAAACCACAGTAGAACAGGTCAAAGTAAGAGTTTGTATTTCAAAGGAATTATAAAATTGATAAACCTCTAGAAAGACTTATCAAAAAGAAAAGAAAAAAGATCCAAAAAGATAAAATAAAAAATGGAAGAGGAGAGATCACAACCAACACCACAGAAAAACAAACAACTGGGGCACCTGGGTGGCTCAGTGGGTTAAAGCCTCTGCTTTCGTCTCAGGTCATGATCTCAGGGTCCTGGGATCGAAGCCCGCATTGGGCTCCCTGCTCAGTGGGGAGCCTGCTTCCCCCTCTCTCTCTCTGCCTGCCTCTCTGCCTCCTTGTGATCTCTCTACCTCTGTGAAATAAATAAATAAAATCTTTTAAACAAACAAACAAACAACTGTAGGATAATATTGTGAAAAATTATATGCCAACAAACAGGGCAACCTGGAAGATATGGACAAATTCCTAGAAACTTCCAAACTACCAAAACCAAAACAGGAAGAACTAGAAAACATGAAAAGACCTATAACCAGCAAATAAATGGAATCAGTAATTAAAAATTTCATAACAACCAAATGTCCAGTGCCACATGGCTTCCCAGGGAAATTCTATCAGACATGTAAAGAAGAGATAATACCTATTCTTCTCAAACTGTTTCAAAAAATAGAAATGGGTGGAGAAATTCCAAACTCATTCCACTAAGCCATCATTACCTTGATCTCAAAACTGGATAAAAACCCCACCAATAAAGGAGAATTACATACCAATATCCCTGATGAACGTGGATGCAAAAATGCTCAATAAAATACTGGCCAATTTAATTCAACAGTACATTAAAAATTATTCACCACAATCAAGTGGGATTTATTTTGGTGCTGCAGGTGTTGTTCAACATTTGCAAATCAATCATCATGATGCACCACATTAATAAAGGAAGAATAAGAAGCACATGATCCTGTCAATAAGGACAGAAAAAGCATTTGACAAAATGCAGCATCCTTTCTTGATAAAAAAAAAAACTCTCAAAAATGTAGGGATAGATGGAGCATACCTCAATATCATAAAGGCCATATATGAAAAACACACAGCTAATATCATCCTCAATGGGGAAAATTTGAGAGATTTCCCCCTACGATCAGGAAGAAAACAAGAATGCCCACTCTCATCATTTACGTACATCATTTATTTATCATTCCAGCACTATAGTACTGGAAGTCTTACCTCAGCAAATAGACGACAAAAAGAATAAAATGCGTCCAAATTGGCAAGGAAGAATTCAAAATTCACTATTTGCAGACTACATGATACTCTGTAGAAAATCCAAGAGACGCCACTAAAAATTCACTAGAAATAATAAATGAATTCAATGAAATTGCAATAGAAAATCAATGTGCAGAAATGTTGCATCCCAATGCCCCAATAATGAAGCAGTAGAAAAAGAAATCAAGGAATCAATCCTATTTGTAATTGAACCAAAACAAGAAGACATCTAAGAATAAACATAACTAAAGAGGTTAAAGGTCTATACTCTGAAAACTATAGAATACTTATGAAAAAAAATTGAAGGGAACACAAAGAAATGGGGAAGTATTCCATGCTCATGGATTGGAAGAGCAAATATTGTTTAAGTGTCTATGTTCTTCCAAACATCAGGGTAAAAATTAGGTAGACAGGAGCCTTTATGGGACATTATTTTAATTGTGACTTATGACTGCTCAGGTCCTGATTCCAGGGTCCTGGGATCGAGCCCCGCATCAGGCTCCCTGCTCACTGGAGAGCCTGCTTCTCTCCCTCCCTCTGCCTGCCACTCTGCTTACTTGTGCTCTCTATCTCTCTGTTAAATAAATAAATAAAATCTTTAAAAAAATGTGACTTATATGGTAAGTTTGAAATATGTATAAATGCAAAAGTTTAGTCAGAACCATGGACACAAAATCAAAAAAGAAAGTCTATACTACCCAAAACAATCTACACATTTAATGCAATCCCTATCAAAATACCACCAGCATTGTTCACAGAGCTAGAAAAAAAATCCTAAAACTTGTGTGGGACCACAAAAGACCCTGAATAGACAAAACAAACTTGAAAAAAAGAAAAACAAAACTGGAGGCAACACGATCTTGGATTTCAAGTTATATTACAAAGCTGTAGTCATGAAACAGTATGGTACTGTCATAAAAACAGACACATCAATCAATGGAACGGAATTGAGAACCTAGAAATGGACCCACAACTGTATGGTCAACTAATCCTTGACAAAACAGGAAGGAATATCCAATGGAAAAAAGACAGTCTCTTCAACAATTGGTGTTGGGAAATCTGGAAAGCCACATACAGAGAATGAAACTGGACCATGTTTTTATGCCATACACAAAAATCAATTCATATAGATGAAAGACCTAGATGGGATACAGGAAACCATCAATATCCTAATAGAGAACACATGCAGAAATCTCTTCGACCTCAGCTGTAGCAAATTTTTCTAGACACCAGGGAAACGAGGGAAACAAAAGAAAAAAGTGACCTATTGGAACTTCATCAAGATAAAAATCTTCTGCACAGCAAAGAAACAATCAACAAAACTAAAAGGCATACTGTGGAATGGGAGAAGATATTTGCATATGACACATCTGATAAATGGTTAGTATCCAAAATCTGTTAAGAACTTAACAAACTCAACACTCCAAAAACAAATAATCCAGTTAAAAAATGGTCAGAAGGGATGCCTGGGTGGCTCAGTTGGTTAAGCAGCTGCCTTCGGCTCAGGTCATGATCCCAGGGTCCTGGGATCGAGTCCCACATTGGGCTCCTTGCTCAGCAAGGATCCCGCTTCTCCCTCTGCCTGCCACTCTGCTTGCTTGTGCACGCTCTCTCTCTGACAAATAAATAAATAAAATCTTCAAAAAAATGGTCAGAAGACATCAATAGATATTTTTCCAAAGAAGGCATCCAGATGGCTAACAGGCACATGAAAAGATGCTCAACATACTCATAATTAGGGAAATAGATTTCAAAACCAGGCTGAGATGTCACCTCATACCTGTCCAAATGACTAAAATGAACAACACAAGAAACAACAGGTGTTGACAAGGATGCAGAGAAAGGGGAATCCTCTTGCACTGTCTGTTAGAATGCAAACTGGCACAACGACTCTGGAGAAGAGTATGGAGGTTCCTCACAAAGATAAAAATAGAACTACCCTGGGATCCCTCAGCTGCATTACTAGGTATTTACTCAAAGTATACAAAAATACAGATTTGAAGGGCTGCATGCATCCCAATGTGTATAGTGGCTTTATCCACAATAGCCAAACTATGGAGGGAACCCACATGTCCATCTACTGACAAATGGATAAAGAAGATGTGGTATATATCTACAATGGAATATTACTTAGCTATCAAAAATGAAATCTTGCCTTTTGCAATAATGTGGATGGAGCTAGAGCTTACTATGCTATGTGATTTAAGTCAGTCAAAGAAAGACAAATACCATATGATCTCACACATATGTGAAATTTAAGGATGAAAACAAATGGGAAGGGGTGGAAAGAAAAGAGAGAAACAAACCATGAGAGACTCTTAACAATAGAGAACAAACTGAAGATTGATGGATGGAGGTGGGTGGGTGATGGGCTAGATGGGTGTTGGGTATTACAGACGGTATATGATATGATGAGCACTGGGTGTTGTATGCAAGTGACAAGTCACTGAATTCTACTCCTGAAACAAATATTGCACTATATGTTAACTAAAATTTAAATAAATCAAAAATAATGATTTGATAGTTACCTAGTTTTGTTTGAAGGACGAGATGAACCTATGGTCCTCCTAATATTCCCCCAAATTAGCGCCCACCCAATACATGTTTCATTTTACATTTTTAAGGATTTTATTTATTTATTTGACACAAAGAGAGAGAGCACAAGCAGGGGGAGTGGCAGACAGAGGGAGAAGGAGAAGCAGTCTCCCTGAGGAGCAGGAAGCCCTATGAGGGGCTTGATCCCAGGACCTTGGGATCATGACCTGAGCCAAAGGCAGTCACTTAACCAATAGAGCCACTCAGGTGCCCCAACATGTTTCATTTTAATATAATCTAAGCTAAGTATATCATTAAATTGGATTATGTGATGAGAACAAGATTATCTTCCAAAGTATCTGTACCACTTTGTGGTCTTACAAGCATTAATTGAGAGCTCCTGTTGCTGTATACACTTGCCAGTATTTTTTGTTGCCAGTGTTCTATATTTGGGTCATTCTAATAGGTGTGGAGTGGTATCTTATTGTTTTAATTTGCATTTCCCTGATAATTTATGATTTGGAGTATCTTTTCATATAGTTACTTGCCATCTGTATATGTTCTTTGTTGAAGTATCTGTTATGGTCTTTGACAAATTTTAAACTAGGCTGTTTACTTTCTTATTGTTGAATTTTAAGAGTTTTTTGTATATCTTGGAAAATAGTACTTTCTCATATGTGTCATTTACAAATATTTTCTCTGAGTCTGTTAGTTTTTAAAATTCTCTCTATGTTGTCTTTTGCAGAGAAATTTACAATTTCAATGAAGTCCTGCTTATCAACTATTCCCTTCATCAATCATTTATTTGGTGTTGTGTTTAAGAAGCAATATCACCATGCCCAGTCTAGGGGATTTTTCCAACTTTTGCCTGTGAATTTTAGATTTTGGCTTTTTACATTCACATCTATTAGCCATTGTGAGTTAATTTTTGTAAAGTGTATAAGGTCTTTGTTTAAATGCTTTATTTGCATGTGTCCAAATGTATCCAGTTCCATTTTTTTTCAAGAGACCATGCATTCCATCGTATTATATTTTTCTCTTTGTCAAAGACCAGCTGAATATATTTATGGGGTCTATTTCTAGGCTTTACATTCTAATCCATTAATCAATTCACCTGGGCTTTTTTGTTTTGTTTTGGTTTTGGGTTTTTTTGTTTTGTTTTGTTTTGTTTTTGTTTGTCACTAGCAAACTTTCTTGATTACTATAGATGTAGATTTAAAGTAACTTTTGAAGTAGGGTAGGGCCAGTTCTCCAACTATTTTTTTCTTTTCTTTCAATCTTATGTTGGCTATTCTGGACCTTTTGACTCTCAATACAAACTTTAGATTCATTTTGGCATTAACCATATAATAAACTGTTGGGATTTTTATTGGAATTGCACTGGATCTGTAGATTAAGTTGTTTCATTTGTTTTTAAGATTTTATTTATTTATTTGACAGAAAGAGAGATCACAAGTAGGCAGAGAGGCAAGCAGAAGGGGGAAGGAGCAGGTTCCCTGCTGAGCAGAGAGCCTGATGTGGTCCTCAGTCCCAGGACCCTGAGATCATGACCTGAGCCGAAAGCAGAGGCTTAATGCACTGAGCCACCCAGGCGCCCAATTAAGATTTTTTAAAAATTATTATTTGCCCCAGGGGTACAGGTCTGTGAATCATCAGGCTTACACCTTTCACAGCAATCACCATAGCACAAACCCTCCCCAATGTCCATAACCCATCCATCCTACCCCTACCCTCCCACTCCCCAGTAACCCTCAGTTTGTTTCGTGTAGATTGTTTGAAAGACATAAAAATTTGAGTCTTCATAAGCATGAATGTGGAATATATCTCCATTTAGTTAGTTTATATTTGATATCAGCGTTTTGTATGTATTTACTTTGATTTACACCTAAGTATTTCATGCTTCTTGGTGCTGATATAAATGATACTGTACTTTCATTTCAAATTCCATTTGTTTATTGTTGATATATAGTAAAGCAACTGATTTTGTATAAAATCTTAAATGATACAACTCAACTAAAATCACTTTTTTTATTAAAGATTTTATTTATTTATTTGACAGAGATTACAAGCAGGCAGAGAGGCAGGAAGAGAGAGAGGAGGAAGCAGGATCCCTGCTGAGCAGAGAGCCCGATGCGGGCCTCGATCCCAGGACCCTGAGATCATGACCTGAGCCGAAGGCAGAGGCTTTAACCCACTGAGCCACCCAGGCACCCTAAAATCACTTTTAAGTTGTAGATATTTGCTGATTCATTCAGAATTTCTACATAGATAATCATGCCATCTTTAAAAAAAGGTAATTTTACTTCCTCCTTATCAATCTCTATATTTTTATTCCCATTTCTTTCCTTATTTCATTATCAAAGTCATCAATATGATGTTGAAAAGGCATAGTGAGAAGGGACCTCCTTGTCTTCTATGTTACCTTAGTGGAAACTCATCAAGTTTCTCACCTTTAACTGTTAACTGAAGGTTTTTGAAGTTGAGAAAGTTCATCTCTATTCTTCGTTTATTGAGAGTTTTTATCATTTATTAGTGTGTGGATTTCATCAAGTAATTTTTCTTCCTTGATTGTGTGATTCTTCTTGTTTAATCTGTTGATATTATGAATTACATTAACTGATTTTTAAATGTTAAACCAAGCTTCCATGCCTGGGAAAAATTCTACTTGGTCTTGGTGTATAATTCTTTCTGTACATTTTTATTTGACTTACTAATAATTTGTTTAAGGTTTTTCCATCAATGTTCATAAGAAATATTGGTTTGTAATTTTATTTTCTTGGCTGTTTTTGTGTTGTTTTGATATTAGCATAATACCATCTTCATAGAATGAGACAAGAAATATTTCACCTGCTTCAAGTCTTTGGAAAAAAATTCAGAATATTTGTATAATGCCATCCTTGAATGTTTGATAGAATTCACCAGTGATTCTGTCTGGATCTGGTGTGCTTTGTTTTGGAAGGTTATTAATTAATAAATTATATATGTATATGGGTACATATGGATTATATATGTATATATATGTATATGTGTATATATATATATATATTATATATATATATATGGCAGAGGCCAAATAACATTTTCTATTTCTTCTGTAACTATTGAAAAAATTGTGTCTTTCAAGATATTTGTCTATTTCATCTTAATTATCAATTTTGGGGCATAGAATTGTTTATTATTATACAATTAATATCCATAGGAAGATCAATGCTGGCCTCTCTCATTTCTGATGTGTCTTCTCCCTCTTTTTCTCTCTCGCCATACATATATCTGTATCTATATCTATATCAATATATCTCCTTTCATATATCTGTATCTATATCAATACTAATACCAATATTAGTTACCTGAATGGAAGCTTATGAATTTTCATGATGCCTTTAAAAAAGTTCTGGTTTCATTGATTTCCCTACTTTAAATTTTATTTATCTCTTCTATAATTATATTATTATGTAAATTATTCTGTTTACTTTTTGTATAAATTGCCCTTTCTCTTGCTAATTTGTTAATATGTGGAAATAACACAAATACATAGAGTTTAATTAACTAGCTAGTAAACAAGAATGGGTAAGTCAAGAAATCAGAGAGGAAATTAGAAAATACATGGAGACAAATGAAAATGAAAACACGATGCTGCAAATTGTTTGAGATGCAGGAAAAGAAGTTCCAAGATGTAAATTTATAGTATTACCTGCCTACCTCAATAAACAAAGAGGTAAACGATCTGTACTCTGAAAACTATAGAATGCTTATGAAAGAAATGGAGGGAGACACAAGGAAATGGAAAAATATTCCATGCTTATGGATTGGAAGAACAAATGTTGTTAAAACCTCTATGCTATGCAAAACAATCTACACATTCAAGGCTATCTTTATCAAAATAACATCAACATTTTTCACAGAGCTGGAGCAAACAATCCTAAAATTTATTGGAACCAGAAAACACCCTGAATAGCCAAAGCGATTTTGAAAATGAAAACCAAAACTGAAGGCCTCATAATTCAGAAGCTCCAAGCTTCAAAACAGATACATAAATCAATGGAATAGAATAGAGAACCCAGAAATGGACCCTCATGGAAAAAACATAGTCTATTCAACAAATGGTTTTGGGAAAATTGGACTGCCAAATGCAGAAGAATGAAACAAACTACTTTCTTACACCATACACAAAAAATAAACTCAATGGATGAAAAACCTAAATGTGAGACAGGAATCCATCAAGATCCTAGAGAAGAGCACAGGCAACAACCTCTTTGACCTTGACCACAACAACTTCTTGCTAAACACATCTCCGAAGGCATGAGAAACAGAAGCAAAAATGAACTATTGGGGCTTTATCAAGATAAAAATCTTCTGCACAACTAAGGAATTAGTCAACAAAACTAAGAGGCAACCTATGGAATAAGAGAAGATATTGTGAATGTCTTATCAGGTAGAGGGCTAGTATCCAAGATCTATAAAGAAATTCTCAATCTCAGCACTCAAAAAACAAAACATCTAGTCAAGAAATGAAAAGAAGACATGAAAGGATATTTCTCCAAAGATGACATAAAAATAAGCAATAGACACATGAAAAAGTGCTCAACATCACTCATCATCAGGGAAATACAAACAAAACCCACAGTGAGATACCAGCCCACCCCAGTCAGAATGGCTAAATTTAACAAGTCAAAAGCATGAGAGACTGTGGACTCAGAAACAAACTGAGGGTTTTGGAGGGGAGGTGGTTGGGAGGATAGGTAAGCCTGGTGGTGAGTATTAAGGAGGGCATGTATTGCATGGAGCACTGGGTGTAGTGCATAAACAATGAATCTTGGAACACTGAAAAAATAAAATAAAATAAATAATACCTGAAAATTTCCAATCACCTTAAAACAAACAAACAAAAAAAGACAGATGTTGGTGAAGATGCAGAGAAAGGAGAATCCTCCTACACTGTTAGTGAGAATGCAAACTGGTACAGCCACTCTGGAAAACAATATGGCAATTCCTCGGGACGTTAAAAATAGAGATACTCTACAACCCAGCAATTGCACTACTAGGTATTTATCCAGCAGATACAAACATAATGATTTGAAGGGGCATGCATACTCCAATGTTTATAGCGGTAATGTCCACAGTAGCCAAAACTTAGAAAGAGCCCAGATGTCCATTTACAGATGAATGGATAAAGAAAATGTTAAACACACACACACACACACACACACACACACACACACACACACTGGAATATCACTCAGCCATCAAAAAGAACGAAACCTTGTCATTTACAATGTAAATGGAACTAGAGGATATTCTGCTGAATGAAATATGTCAGTCAGAGAAAGACAAATAGCATATAATTTCTCTCATATGTGAAATTTAAGAAAAAATAGAACATCGTAGGGGAATGGAAGGGAAAATAAAATAATATGAAAACAGAGAGAGGCAAAGCATAAGAGACTCTTAACTCTAGAAAACAAACATGGTTTCTGGAAGAAAGGTGGGGGGAAGGGATAACTGGGTGATGGGAATTAAGGAGGGCACTTGATGTAATGAGCACTGGGCTTTATATGCAACCGATGAATCACTACATTCTACCCCTGAAACTAATAATACAGTATATGTTAACTAAATTAAACTTAAATAATTTTTTAAAAAGAAAGAAAAAAAACAAGCATGAAAAACCTCAAATAAATAACTGTATACTTAAAAAAGGACAGCAAACAAAAACCAAAAGCAATAGAAGGAAAGAAACAATAAAAACTAGAGGAGATATAATCAAAATGGAAACTGAAAAAAAAATAGAACAGATCAATGAAAAAAGTAGCTGGTTTCTTGAGAAGATCAACAAAATGGATAAAATTCTAGTCAGACTCATCACAAAAAAAAAGAGGAAGGACTCAAATAAACTAAACCAAAAATGAAAAAAGAAGAATAACAATGAACATCATAGAAATACAAAGGATTGTAAGAGAATATTATGTGCCAACAAACTGGACAACCTAGAAGAAATGGATGAATTTCTAGATAGATATAAACTACCAAAGTAGAATTGCAAAGAAATAGAAAATTTGAACAGATTGATCATCATTAATCAACAAATCCTGACAAACAAAAGTCCAGAATAAAATGGTTTCACAAGTGGATTCTACCAAATATTTATTTATTTATTTATTTATTTATTTATTTATTTATTTATTTATTATTGTGTTATGTTCGTCACCATACAGTACGTCATTAGTTTTTGATGTAGTGTCCCATGATTCATCATTTGCACATAACACCCAGTGCTCAACGCAATATGCGCCCTCCTTAATACCCATCACCAGGGTCACCCATCCCCCCTTCTAAAACTCTCTGTTTGTTTCCCAGACTCCATAATCTCTCATGGTTCATCTTCCACTCTGATTCCCTTCTCCTAATTAATACATATTCTTTTCAAGTTAATCCAAAAAATTTAAGTGGAAAGAAAATTTCTGAATTAATTCCATCAGCATTACCTGATAACAAAATGAGATAAAAATCGCCACTAAAAAGAGAACTACAGGTTAAAATCTCTGATAAATAAAATGTAAAAATCCTCAACAAAATACTAGCAAAATAAATCCTACAATACATTTTAAAAAATAATTCACCATGATCAAGTGGGATTTATTTTGGGGTTGAATGTGTGGTTCAATATGCTCAGGTCAATCAACGTGATACATTACATTAAAAAACTTAGTATAACTACCATAAAATCATTTAATAATTTTGGAAAAATCATTTAAGAAATTGCAACATCCATTCATGATAAAAAAAATCTTCACAATGTAGGTTTAAAGGGAACAAGTCTCAGTATAATAAAAGCCACCTATGAAAAACTCACATCTAACATCATCCTCAATGGGGAAAATCTCAGATATTTTCCTCTATGATCATGAACAAGACAATGATGACAACTGTCAGCACTGTGAGTTAACATAACACTGGAAGTACTAGCCATAGCTCTCAAACAACACCAAGAAATAAAATCATCCAAATCAGAAAGGAAGAAGTCAAACTTCCACTATTTGGCAATGACATAACACTTCATATAGAATACCCAAAAGACTCTTGTAATGAGCACTGGGTGTTATATGTAAGTGATGAATCACTAGATTCTACCGTGAAACTAGTACTTCATTATATGTTAACCAATTTGAATGTAAATAAAATGTTAGGGAAAAAAGAAAAACACCAAAGACTGCACAAAATAAATAATTAAATAATAAATAAACAAATAAATAAATAAATAAAACTGACACAAATTCAGCAAAGTCACAAGATACTAAATCAATGTACAAAAACCTGTTACATTTCTATATGCCAATAATGAAGCAGTAGAAGTGAAGCAACACCAAAAACAATAAGATACCTAGGAATAAATCTAAGAAAACAGGTAAAAGACCTATACTCTGTAAACTATAAGACACTGATGGAATAAATCAAAGATGACACAAAGAAATGGACAAACATTGCTAGAGTATAAGAAGGCAACTGCTTTCTGTGGACTGAGTTTGTATCCTGCCACATTACTGAATTGCTGTATGAGATCTAGAAATTTGGGGGTTGAATATTTTGGGTTTTCCATATAAAGTATCATGTCATCTGTGAAGAGAGAGTTTGACTTCTTCTTTGCCAATTTGAATACCTTTTATTTCCTTTTGTTGTATGATTCCTGTTGCTAGGACTTCTAGTACTATGTTGAACAAGAGTGGTGAGAGTGGGCATCCTTGTGGTATTCCTGATTTCAATGGGAAGGTTGTCAGTTTTTCCCCACTGAGAATGATATTAGCTGTGGGTTTTTCATAGATTTTTATGAAGTTGAGGAATGTTCCCTCTATCCCTATACTTTGAAGAGTTTTAAAGGAATGGATGCTGTATTTTGTCAAATGTTTTTTGTGCATCAATGGAGAGGACCATGTGGTTCTTCTCTCTTCTCTTATTGATTTGTTGTATCACATTGATTGATTTGTGAATGTTGAACCACCCTTGCATCCCAGGGATAAATCCCACCTGGCCAGTTGTTTTCTTATACACTAGGAATGAAAATATAGAAAGGGAAATTAGAGAATTGATTCCATTTACTAAAGCACCAAGAACCATAAGACACCTTGGAATAGACCTAACCAAAGAGGTAAAGGATCTGTACTCGAGGAACTACAGAACACTCATGAAAGAAATTGAAGAAGATACAAAAAGATGGAAAAGCATTCCAGGCTCATGGATCGGAAGAATAAATATTGTGAAAATGTCTATACTGCCCAAAGCAATCTATACTTTCAATGCTATCCCTATCAACATCCCACCAGCATTTTTCAAAGTGCTGGAACAAACAATCCTAAAATTTGTATGGAACCAGAAAAGACCCTGAGTCCTAAGGAAATGTTGAAAAAGAACAACAAAGCTGGGGGCGTCACATTGCCTGATTTCAAGCTTTACTATAAAGTTTTGATCACCAAGACAGCATTGTACTGGCACAAAAACAGACACATAGAGCGATGGAATAGAGTGGAGAGTACAAACATGGACCCTCAAATTTATGGTCAAATAATCTTCAACAAAGCAGGAAATAATATCCAGTGGAAAAGACAGTCTCTTCAATAAATGGTGCTGAGAAAATTGGACAGCCTTGTATAGAAGAATGAACCTCGACCATTCTCCCACGCGATATACAAATATAAACTCAAAATGGATGAAAGATCTCAATGTGAGTCAGGAATCTATCAAAACCCTGGAGGAGAACATAGACAGTAACCTCTTCGACATTGGCCACAGCAACTTCTTTCAAGACACGTCTCCAAAGGCAAAGGAAACAAAGGTGAAAATGAACTTTTGGGACTTCATCAAGATAAAAAGCTTCTTCACAGCAAAGGAAACAGTCAACAAAACAAAGAGGCAACCCACGAAATGGGAGAAGATATTCCCAAGTGACACTACAGTCAAAGGGCTGATATCCAAGATCTAAAAAGAACTTCTCAAGCTCAACACCCAAAAAACAGATAATCATGTCCAAGAATGGGCAGAAGACAAGAACAGAAGACATACAAATGGCCAACAGACACATGAAAAAATGTTCATCATCACTAGCATCATCAAATCAAAACCACACTGAGATACCACCTTACACCAGTTAAAATGACCAAAATCAACAGGACAGGAAATAGCAAGTGTTGAAGAGGATGTGGAGAAAGAGGAACCCTCTTTCACTGTTGGTGGTAATGCAAGTTGTAGCCACTTTGGAAAACAGTGTAGAGATTCCTCAAAAAATTAAAAATAGAGCTTCCCTATGACCCTGCAATTGCACTACTGGGTATTTACCCCAAAGATACAGATGTAGTGAAAAGAAAGGCCATAAGTACCCCAATGTTCATAGCAGCTGTAGTGAGCAAAACAATTTGTTAAAGCTGTAGTGACCAAAACAGTATGGTACAGAATAACAAATCCAGAAATGAACCCACAAGTATATGCTCCATTCATTAATCTTCAATGGAGCCGGAAGGAATATCCAATGGGACAAAGACAGTCTTCCAAAAATGGTGTTGAGAAAACTAGACAGCAATATGCAAACCAAGAAACTGGACCACTTTCTTACACCATACACAGAAACAAACTCAAAATGGCTTAAAGACCCAAATTTGAGATCTGAAACTAGTGACAGAAACAAAGAACAAAGCTAAATGGCAGCCTACGGAATGGGAAAAGATATTTGCAAATGGCATGTATGATAAAAGTTTAGTATCCAAAATATATAAAGAACTTATACAACTCAACACCCCCAAGTCAAATAATCTTGTGGAAAAATGAACAAAAGAGATGAACGGACATTTCTCCAAAGAATACATACAGATTCCCGACAGACACGCGAAAAGATGCTTAACAATAGTGATCGTCAGGGAAATGCAAATCAAAACTACAAAGAGATATTACCTCATACTTGTTAAATGTTTAAAATCAACAACACAAGAAAGAATGGGTGTTTGTGAGAAACGCAAACCCTTTTGCACTGTTGGTGGGAATGCAATCCGGTGCAGCCGCTGTGATAAACAATATGGAGGTACTTCAAAAGTTAAAAATAGAACCACTCTATAATCCAGCAATAACACTACAAGGTATTTACAGAAAGAATACAAAAATACTAATTCAAAGGGATACATGCACCTCAATGCTTTAGGAGCATTATCTACAATAGGTAAATTATGAAAAAAGCACAACTGTCCATCAAATGATGAATGGATAATAAAGATTTGGTATCATTATATAATCTATATATATATATTTATATCTATATTTATATAGATATATAGAAGATTAGTCAGCCATAAAAAGAATGAATGAAGTCTTGCCATTGTTAATGACATGGATGGAGCTAGAGAGTATTATGCCATGTGAAATAAGTCAGTGAAAGAAAGACAAATGGCATATGATTTTATTCAATTTAAGAAACAAACTAAACAAGCAAAAAGAAATGAGAGAGAGAGAGAGAAAGGCAAACCAAGAATCAGACTCTTAATTATAGAGAACGAATTGATGGTTACCAGAAGGGAAATGGGTGGAAGGATGGGTTAAATAAGTGATGGGGATTATGGAGTGCACCTGTTTGGATGAGCACTGGGTGTTCATTATAAGGAAGTGTTGAATCGCTACATTGTATACCTGAAACTAATATTACTAAGTGGAATTTGACAAAAATCTTAAAGAAAAAGAACAATTCTTATTGTAAAATAGGTGTTGCACAAATGTTACCTGAGAAAGTCAAGCATGAATGGTGTGGGAATGTTGCAAAAAAAAAAAAACTATATAAAAAGGGGAATTCCTTAAGTTGAAAGAAAAGGCCATAACTTGAAGTAAGAAAATTATGGTGGGAAAGAAAACTTCACAGATAAAAGCAGACCTATAGTAGAGGGACTAATTTAGTCATCTGTAAAATAGTATGAAGGCAAAACACAAAAGTAGTAAAATTAATTATATTGACAAAAATTAGTCAAAGGAGACACAAAATACAAAATTATCAAGTAAGCCATCAGAAAGGATGAATACCCAACTTTTGCATCAAGATGGATGGGACTGGAGGAGATTATGCTGAGTGAAATAAGTCAAGCAGCGAAAGTCAATTATCATATAGTTTCACTTACTTGTGAAACGTAAGGAATAACATGGAGGACATGAGGAGAAAGAAAGAAAAAGTGAAGGGGGGGAATCGGAGGGGGAGATGAACCATGAGAGACGGTGGACTCAGAGAAACAAACAGTTTTAGAGGCGAGGAGATGGGAGGATGGGTAAGCCTGGTGATGGGTATTAAAGAGGGCATGTATTGCAAGAAGCACTGGGTGTTATATGTAAAAAAATGAATCTTGGAGCACTACATCAAAAACTAATGAAGTATTGTATGGTGACTAACATAACACAATAAAAAATAAAATTAAAAAAGTAAAACATCATATATATACAATTTGTAGGTGACAGTAAAATTTAGTGCTTTTAGAATGTGTTCAAACTAAAGCAAACATCTACATAGATTGTTGTACTCATGGAATGTTATAAATGGACCCAGCAGTAACAATAAGTCAAAAACCTATAATAGATTTTCAAAAAGTACACAGAAAGAAATCAAAGCATAGCACTAAAGAAAGGCATCAAACATCAAAGGAAGAGAACAAGGGAAATAGAGAAATACAAGAAATAGAGAACTACAAAAGCAACCAGAAAATAATTAATAAAATGACAATACATACATACTTATCAATGGTTACTTTAAATATAAATGGATTAAATGTGCCAATCAAAAGACATAGGGTGACCAAGTGTATTAAAAATAAAACAAACCCCATCTATACACTACCAACAAGAGAGTACTTCAGACATAAAGACATATACTGTCTGAATGTGAAGGAATGGGGAAAGATATTCAGTGCAAATGGAAGGGAAAACCTAAAGCCAGGATTGCAATACATATATCAGACAAAATATACTAAAGAAAGACTGTAGAGAGACAAAGAATGTAATTGCATGGTCATAAAAAGATCAATCCAACAAGGGCATATGACAATTATAAATATCTGTGAACCCAATATAGGAGCACCTAAATGCATAAAACATGTATGAACAGACATAAAGGAAGAAATTTTTATTAATTCATAATAGTAAGAGACTTTAACAACCACTTACACCAATGGGTAGATTATCCAAACAGAAAATCAAAAAGGGAATGGTGGATTTAAATGACACTTTAGACCAGATGAACCTAACAGATACTTATAGAATATGTAAAACCACTAGCATATGCATTCTAACCAAAACCACTAGCATGTGCATTCTAACCAAAACCACTATCTATGCATTCTTTTCAAGTGTACATGAAGCATTTTCAGGATAGATCACATTAGGCCCAAAACAAGTCTCAATAAATTTAAGAAGATTGAATTTATATCAAGCATCTTTTCTGACCATGATATTATAAAACTTCATATCAATTACAAAAAAACAATACTGGAAAGATCAGAAATATATGGAGGTTAAACAACATGGTACTAAACACCAGTGGGTCACTCAAGAAATCAAAGAGGAAATAAAAAAAACACCTAAAGACAAATGAAAACAAAAACACAATGGTTTAAAATCTTTAGGACACAGCAAAACCATTTCCAAGAGGGAAGCTTAGAGTGATGCAGTCCTACCTCAAGTAACAAGAAAAAACATACAAACAATCAAACAAAAAAGCCAAACAAAACAAAACAAAACAAAAAAACCCAGTTAATTTTACAACTAATGGAACCAGAAAAAGGAGAATAAATAAAGGCCAATGTTACTAAGAGGAAGGAAACAATAAAGATTAGACTAGAAATAAAATAGAGACTAAAAAACTTGAAAAAGATCAATGAAATCAAGAGCTATTTTATTAAAAAGATAAACAGGATACCTGGGTGGCTCACTTGGTTAAGCATCTGCTTTCACCTTGGATCATGATACCAGGTACTGGGATTGAACCCCACAAGGGCTCCCTGCTCAGTGGGGAGACTGCTTCTCCCTCTCCCTCTGCCACTCCCCTACTTGTTCTCTCTCTTTCTCAAATAAATAAATAAATAAATAAATAAATAAATAAATAAACTCTACTCAGACTCATCATGAAAAAAAGGAGACAGGCCTCAAATAAATAAAATCAGAATTGAAAGAGTATAAATAACACCACAAAATACAAATAATTATGAGAATATTATGACATATTCTATGCCAACCAATTGAACAATATAGAAGAAATGGATAAATTCCTATGAGAAACATGCAATCTTTTAAAACAGAATCAGGAAGGGAAAAAAATGAATACATCAATTACTAGTAACAAAATTGACCAGTTATCAAAAACTCCTAATGAACAAAAGTCCAGGACCATATGAATCCACAGTTGAATTCTTCCAAACATTTAAAGTTAATAACGTTTTTCTCTAACTGTTCAAAAAAGAGAAGAAAAACTTTCATATTAATTCTACAAGGATAGCATTAAAACCAAAACCAGATAAAAGCATTATTTAAAAAAAGAAAACTATAGGCCAATATCCTTGATGAACATAGATGTAAAAATCCTCACAAAATATTAGTAAACTGTATACATAAATACATTAAAAATTTCTTAACCATGATCAAGTGAGACTTATTCCAGGGGTGCAAGTGTGGCTCAATATTCATAAACCAACTACCATCATACATCATATTAAAAGAGGAAAAATAAAAACTTTGGAAAAATAAATACTGAGCACCTGGGTGGCTCAGTGTGTTAAGCCTCTGCCTTTGGTTCAAGTTATGATCTTAGGGTCCTGGGATCAAGCCCTGCATTGGGCATTCTGCTCAGCAAGGAGCCTGCTTCCCCCTCTCCCTCTGCCTGCTTCTCTGCCTACTTGTGATCTCTCTTTCTATCAAATAAATAAATAAAATCTTAAATAAAAAAATAAACACCTTAAAATCATCTCTATAGATTTAGAAAAAATCTATCTTTCAAACTATAGCATCTATTCATGACAAAAACTCTTAACAAAGTGGGTTTACAGCAAACATATTTGAACATGATACAGGCCATATATGAGAAGCCACAGCTAACATTATATTCAAAGGTAAAAACCAAAAGCTTTTCCAGGAATAAAACAAGGGTGTCAATTCTCACCACTTTTTTTATTCAACATAGTAAAGGAAGTCTTAGCAACAGCAATTAAACAAGAAAAATTAATGAGGCATCCAAATTAGTAAGGAAGAAGTAAAATGATCACCATTAGCAGATGATATAATATATAAAGCCCTAAAGACTACACTCAAAAGCCACTAGAATGAATGAATGAATTCAGTAAAGCCTCCTGATAGAAAACTAATATACATAAATATGTTGCATTTCTTTTTTTAAGATATTTATTTATTTAAGAGATAGCATAAATAGGCAGAGTGGCAAGCAGAGAGAGGGAGAAGCATGTTCCGTGCTGAGCAGGGAGCTTGACATGGGGTTTGATCCCAGGACCGTGGGATCATGACATGAGCCTAAGGCAGACACTTAACCAACTGAGCTACCCAGGTACCCATGTTGCATTTCTATACAACAAAAACAAAGTAGCAGAAAGCAAAATTAAGAAAACAACTCAATTTGCAATTACACCAAAAAGAATAAAACATCCAGGAATAAATTTAAGCAAGGAGGTGAAAGACCTAAACACTGAAAACTGTGACACTGGTTAAAGAAATTGAAGATAACACCAAAAAATGGACAGATACTGTATGCTCATAGATTTGAAGAATAAATATTGTTAAAATATTCATGTTACACAAGCAATCGTCAGACTCAGTGACATTCCTATTGAAATACCAATAGCATTTTTCACAGAACTAGAAGAAACAATCCTAATATTTGTACGGAACCATGAAGGATCTTAAATAACCAAAGAAATTTTGAGAAAGAACAAAGAAGGAGATAGCATAATCCCAGATATCAAAATACATTACAAAGCTATAGTAATCAAAACAGAATTGTGCTGGCTGAAAATAGACATACAGAACAGTGGAATGGGACAGAGAGCTCAGAAATAAACCCATGACTCTATAGTCAGGTAATCTATGACAAAGGAGATGAGAATATACAATGAGAATATATATTATATAGTATTATATTATATTTATTATATATATTTCCATTGAATATTCTTATATATGTTGTATATATAATTATAACTAAAAAATATGTAAATATAAAATATACATATATCCTCAGGCAAGGGAAATAAAGGCAAAAACATACATGTAATATAATGTATAATATATAATATATGTAAATACATATAACATATGTAAATATATATAAATACACATGAAGAGATGCTCAATGTCACTAATTATTAGGATATGCAAATTAAAACCACGTAAGATTCTGCTTTGCACCTGTCAGAATGACTAAAATGAAAAAAGAAATATCAAGGTTTGGTGTGGATGTGGAGAAAAGGGAACCATTATATACTGTTGGCATGAATGTCAATTAGTACAATGACTTTGGAAACTCAATGGAGGTTCTTCCAAAAGTTAATGATGCAGTAATTCCACTTTTGAGTATCCTCCCCAATATGAAAACAGTAAGTTAAAAAGCTATATGCACCCTTATGTTTATTGCAACATCATTTACAACAGCCAAGACATGATAGTAACCTAAATGTCTATGAAAAGATGAATGGATAACGATGTGACACACAGGAGTGCTTGGGTGGCTCAGGCGGTAGAGCAACCGATTCCTGATTTTGGCTCAGGTCAAGGTCTCAGCTTCCTGGAATCCAGCCCCATGTCGAGCTCCACAATCAGAGAAGAGTCTGTTTGTCTTTCTCCCTCTGCTCCTCCAACAACACTATCTCTAAAATAAAAAGATAAAAAGTAAATAAATAACAATAATAAATAAATAAACAACAATAATAAGCACAAATAAAATAAGATATATTTTTTAAAAAGTGTGATGCATACACATGCACACACACACAATGGGATGTTACTCAACCATAAAATGTTAATAGAATTTTGCCATTTGGAATGACATGGTTGGATCTGGAGGGTACTATGCTAAGTGAAATAAGTTCAACAGAGAAAGATAAACACCATATATTTCACTTATTTATGGAATATAAAAACTAAAAAAGAAACATGAACTTTATTATTATTATTGTTATGTTTAATTAGTCAACATATAGGACATTATTAATTTTTGAGGTAGTGTTCAATGATTCATTAGTTGTATATAAAACCCAGTGCTCATTATAACGCATGCCCTCAATATCCATTACCTGGTTACCCCATACACCCACTCTCCTCCCTTCTGTAACCCTCAGTTTGTTTCCTGGAGTCCAGAATCCCTCATGGTTTGTCTCCATCTCTGATTTCTCCCCATTCAGTTTTTCCTCCCTTCCCCTATGATCCTCTGTGCGATTTCTTATATTTCACATGAGTGAAACCATATGGTGATTTTCTTCCTCTGATTAATCTTATGTGACTTAGCATAGTACCCTCCAGTTCCATCCATTTCAATGAAAATGGTAGATATTCTTCCTTTCTGAAGGCTGAATAATACTCCATTGATTGTATGAACCACATCTTCTTTATCCATTCATCTGTTGAAGGACATCTTGTCTCCTTACACAGTTTGGCTATGGTGGACATTGTTGCTATGAACAGTGGACTGCATGTAACCCTTCTTTTTACTACATCTGTATCCTTGAGGTAAACACCTAGTAGTGCAGCTTCTGGGTCATAGGATAGCTCTATTTTTACCATCTTGAGGAACTTCCATACTGTTTTCCAGGGTGGCTGTTCCAGCTTGTATTCCCACCAACAATGAAAGAGGATTCTCTCTTCACACAAACACTTGTTTCCTGCCTTGTTAATTTTTGCCATTCTAACTGGTGTGAGGTGGTATCACATTGAAGTTTTGATTTCTATTTCCCTGATGGCTAGTGATGTTGAACATTTTTTCATGTGTCTGCAAGCCATTTGTATGTCTTCTTTGGAGAAGTGTCTGTTCCTGGTATCTGTCTATTTCTTGATTAGATTATTTGTTTTGGGGGGGTTGAGTTTGAGAAATTCCTTATAGATCTATGATGTCATTTTCAAATATCTTCTCCCATTCCATGGGTTGCCTCTTTGTTTTGTTGGCTGTTCCTTTGCTGTGCAGAAGCTTTTCATCTTGTTGAAGTACCAAAAGTTCATTTTTGCTTTTGTTTCCCTTGCCTTAGGAAACCTGCCTTGAAAGAAGTTGCTGTGGCCAATGTCAAAGAGGTTATTGCCTATGTTCTCCTTGAGTATGCTGATGGATTCCTGTCTCACATTGAGGTCTTTCATCCATTTTGAGCTTATCTTTGTGTATGCTGTAAGAGAATGGTCCAGTTTTATTCTTCTACATGTATCTGTTCAAAGTTCCCAGCACCACTTATTGAAGAGACTCTCTTTTTTCCTTTAGATATTCTTTCCTGCTTTGTTAAAGATTAGGTAAACATAGAATTGAGGGCCCATTTCTGTGTTTTCTATTCTGTTGCATAGATCTGTGTGTCTGTATTTGTGCCAGTACTAGGCTGTCTTGATGATCACAGCTTTGCAACATAGCTTGAATTCAGGCATTGTGATGCCACTGGATTTGGTTTTCTTTGTCAACATTTGTCTGGTAATCAGGGTTTTTTTTCTGGTACTATACAAATTTTAGGATTCCTTGTTCCAGCTCTGTGAATAATGTCAGTAGTATTTTGATAGCGGTTGCATTGAATGTGTAGATTGCTCTGGGTAGTGTAGATATTTTCACAATGTTTATTCTTCTAATCCATGAGCATGGAATATTTTTTCATCTCCTTGTGTCTTCCTCAATTTCTTTCATAAGTATTCTGTAGTTTCTAGAGTACAAATATTTTACCTCATTGGTTAGGTTTATTCCTATGTATCTAATAGTTCTTGGTGCAGATGTGAATGGGATCGATTCCTTAATTTCTCTTTCTTCAGTCAAATTGCTAATGTACAGAAATGAACAAGATCTCTGTGCATTGATTTTGTATCCTGCCACATTGCTGAATTACTGTATGAGTTCTAGCAGTTTTGGGATATAGTCTTTTGGGTTTTCCAAATTAAGTATCATGCCATATGTAAAGAGAGGCAGTTTGACTTCTCGTTTGCTATATTGATTATTGTTTATTTCTTTTTGTTCTGATTGCTGAGACTAGGACTTCTAGTACTATGTTGAACAATAGTGGTGATAGTTGGCATCCCTGCCATGCTCTTGACCTTAAGGAAAAAGCTCTCAGTTTTTCACCACTGAGAATGATATTCTCTGTGGTCTTTTCATAGATGACTTTTATGATATTGAGGTATGTTCCCTCTATCCCTACACTCTGAAGAATTTTAATCAGAAATGGATGATGTATTTTGCTAAATTCTTGTTCTGCATCAATTGAGAGGATCATATGGTTCTTGTCTTTTCTTTTATTAATGTGCTCTATCACACTGATTGATCTGTAAGTATTGAACCACTAGCCTTTCATCCCAGAAATAAATTCTGCCTGGTTGTACTGAATAGCCCTTTCAAAGTACTGTTGGATCCTCTTGGCTAGGGTCTTGTTGAGTATTTTAGTGTATGGGTTTATCAGGGAGATTGTTCCATAATTCTCCTTTTTGATGGGGTCTTTTTCTGGTTTTAGGATCATGGTAATGCTGGCCTCATAGAAGGTTTTCCTTTCATTTCTATTTTTTGAAAAAGCTATTGTAGAATAGGTATAAATTCCTCTTTAAATGTTTGGTAGAATTCCCCTGGAAAGCCATCTGGCCCTGGACTCTTCTTTTTTGGGAGGTTTTTTATTACTGTTTCAATTTCTGTGTTGGTTATGGGTCTGTTAAGATTGTCTATTTTTTCCGGTTTCAAACTTGGTAGTTTATAACTTTCCAGGATAGCATCCATATAATTGCTGGGAATAAATTCTAATAATTGTTTATATTTCCTTGGTGTTATTTGTTATCTCTCCTCTTTCATTCATAATTTTATTAATTTGGGTCTTTCTCTTTTCGTTTGGATAAGTCTGGCCAGGGGTTCATCGATTTTATTAATTCTTTCAAAGAACCAGTTTCTAGGTTTTTTTTTTAACTATTCTATTTTTCTGGTTTCTATTTCATTAATCCCTGTTCTAATCTTTATTATTTCTCTTCTCTTGCTTGGTTTAGGCCTTATTTCTGTTCTTTCTCCAGGTTCTTTAGGTGTAAGATTAACTTGTGCATTTGGGATTATTCTGATTTTTGACAGAAACTTGGATGGCTATATACTTCCCTCTAAGTACTGGCTTTGCAGTATCCCATAGGTTTTGAACAGATGTGTTTTCATTTTCATTGGTTTCAATGAATTGTTTAAATTTTTCTGGTTGACCCATTTATTCCTTAGCAGAATGCTCCTTTATCTCCATGTGTTTGAGTTCATTCTAAATTTCTTCTTGTGACTGAGTTCCAGTTTCAAAGAGTTGTGGTCTGAAAATATACAGGGAAAAATCTAATTTTTTTTATTTTATTTTTTCAGTGATCCAAGATTCATTGTTTATGCACCACACCCAGTGCTCCATGCAATACATGCCCTCCTTAACAGCCACCTCCAGGATCACCCATCCCCCAAACAAACCCCTCCATAACCCTCAGTTTGTTTCTCAGCGTCCACAGTCTCTCATCGTTCATCTCCCCTTTTGATTTACACCAATTCACTTTTCCTTCCCTTCCCCTAGAGTCCTCCATTTTATTCCTTATGTTCCACAAGTAAGTGAAACCATATGATAATTGACTTTCTCTACTTGACTTATTTCACCTGGCATAATCTCCTAAGGACCCGTCCATGTTGGATAAAAACGTTGGGTATTCATCCTTTCTAATGGTTGAGTAATATTCCATTGTATATATAGACCACATCTTTATCCATTCATCTGTTGAAGGGCATCTTGGCTCTTTCCACAGTTTGGTGATTGTGGACATTGTTGCTATGAACAATAGAAACATGATGGGGGCAACATGATGCCCCCAGCTTTGTTGTTCTTTTTCAACATTCCCTTAACATTCCCCATTCCATTGGGGTACATATGGCCCTTCTTTTCACTCTATCTATATATTTGGAATAAATACCCAGTACTGCAATTACAGGGTCATAGGGAAGCTCTATTTTTAATTTTTTGAGGAATTTCCACACTGTTTTCCAAAGTGGCTACACCAACGTGCATTCCCACCAACAGCAAAAGAGGGTTCCTGTTTCTCCACATACTCTCCAACACTTGTTGTTTCCTGTCCTGTAGATTTTGGTCATTCTAACTGGTGTAAGGCGGTATCTCGATGTGGTTTTGCTTTGAGTTTCCCTGATGGGTAGTGATGAACATTTTTTCATGTGTCTGTTGGCCATTTGTATGTGTTCTTTGGAGAAGTGTCTGTTCATGTCTTCTGCCCAGTTTTGTACATGATTGTCTGTTTTTTGGGCGTTGAGCTTGAGAAGATCTTTATAGATCTTGGATATCAGGGCGCCTGGGTGGCTCAGTGTGTTAAAGCCTCTGCTTTCGGCTCGGGTTGTGATCTCAGGGTCCTGGGATCGAGGCCCTCATCAGGCTCCCTGCTCGGCAGGGAGCCTGCTTCCCCCCCTCTCTGTCTGCCTCTCTGCCTCCTTTGATCTCTCTCCCTCTGTCAAATAAATAAAATCTTAAAAAAAAGATCTTGGATATCAGCCTTTTGTCTGTAGTGTCACTTGGGAATACATTCTCCCATTTCGTGGGTTGCTTCTTTGTTTTGTTGACTGTTTCCTTTGCTGTGCTGAAGCTTTTTATCTTGATGAAGTCCCAAAAGTTCATTTTCGCTTTTGTTTCCTTTGCCTTTGGAGACATGTCTTGAAAGAATTTGCTATGGGTGATGTTGAAGAAGTTACTGCCCATGTTCTCCTCTAGGACTTTGATAGATTCCTGACTCACGTTGAGGTCTTTCATCCATTTCAAGTTTATCTTTGTATATGGTGTGGGAGAATGGTCGAGTTTCATTCTTCTATACATGGCTGTCCAATTTTCCCAGCACAATTTATTGAAAGAGACTTTTTTCCACTGGATATTTTTTCCTGCTTTGTCGAAGATTATTTGACCATAAATTTGAGGGTCCATGTTTGTACTCTCCACTCTATTCCATTGCTCTATGTGTCTGTTTTTGTGCCAGTATCATGCTGTCTTGATAATCACAGCTTTGTAGTAAAACTTGATATCAGGCAACATGATGCCCCCAGCTTTGTTGTTCTTTTTCAACGTTTCCTTGACATTCCTTCAACATTTCCTAGCTAATAGGATCCAACAGTACATTAAAAAGATTATGCAACATGACCAGGTGAGACTTATCCCTGGGATGCAAGAGTGGTTCAACATTCACAAATCAATCCATGTGATAGAACAAATCAATAAGAGAAGAGAGAAGAACCACATGGTCCTCTCCATTGATGCACAAAAAGCATTTGACAAAACACAGCATCCATTCCTGATTAAAACTCTTCAAAGTATAGGGATAAAGGGAACATTCCTCAGCTTCGTTAAATCTATCTATAAAAAACCCACAGTGAATATCATTCTCAATGGGGAAAAACTGACAGCCTTCCCACTGAGATCAGGAACATGACAAGGATACCCACTTTCACCACTGTTGCTCAACATAGCACTAGAAGTCCTAGCAACAGCAATCAGAGAACAAAGAGAAATAAAATGTATTCAAATTGGCAAAGAAGAAGTCAAACTCTCTCTCTTCACAAATGACATGATACTTTATATGGAAAAACCAAAAGACTCCACTCCCAAATTACTAGAACTCATACAGCAATTCAGTAATGTGGCAGGATATAAAATCAATCCACAGAAATCAGTTGCTTTCTTTTACACTAGCAATGATAATATAGAAAGGGTAATTAGAGAATCCATTCCATTTACTATAGCACCAAGAACTATACAATACCTTGGAATAAACTTAAACAAAGTGGTAAAGGATCTGTACTCTAGGAACTACAGAGCACTCATGAAAGAAGATAAGGAATAAAATGGAGGACTCTAGGAGAAGGAAAGGAAAAGTTAATTGGGGTATATCAGAAAGGGAGATGAACCATGAGAGACTATGGACTCTGAGAAACAAACTGAGTGTTATGGAGGGGAAGGGGAGAGGGAGGATGGGTGAGCCTGGTGGTGGGTATTAAGGAGGGCACGTATTGCATGGAGCACTGGGGGTGGTACATAAACAATGAACCTTGGATCACTGAAAATAAAATAACATGCTACTGGAAGTCCCAGCCTCAGCAATCTGACAAGAGAAAGAAATAAAAATTATCCAGATCATCAAGGAAGACGTCAAATTTTCCCTGTTTCTGGACCACATGATACTCTACGTGGAAAACCCAAAAGACCATCAAAGAATTGCTAAAACTAACACATGAATTCAGCAAAGTTGCAGGATATAATTCAATGTACAGAAATTTGTTGCATACATAAATCTACACACCAATAACACAGCAGCAGAAAATGAAATCAAGGAATTGATCCAATTTACATTTGTACCAAAGGGAAAATGATACCTAGGAATAAATCTAAACAATGATTTAAAATATCTGTACTCCATAACTATAACTCCAAAGTTATAGAACACATTTTAAAGGAAGTGAGGAAGATACAAAGAAATGGAAAAGCATTCCGTCTTCATGGATTGGAAGAACAAACGTTGTTAAAATGTTTATACTACCCAATGCAATTGGCACATTTAGTGCAATTCCATTAGAATACCAATAGCAGGGGACTGCAGTGAAGACCCCCAAAAGCTCGAGCTTTTGTGGGCTTCCCCAAGAGGTTTCCGCCATTGGCCAGGCTTTGAAAGCGCTGTAGGAACGATAAGGAAGCCAAAGCTTAGAAAAATAACCTGACAAATATAAGTTCTCTGCTGGTGGATATCTGGAGAGTACCCAGTGTCTCAATGTTGCAGGCAACAATGAAATGGACATCTTTGAATACATATAATTGACTAGGTAACAGCCAGTATCAGTTGCCAGATACACGAATGAAGAAGTCTTCATATTATTCCAACTCCAGCCTTAGAGTCTTCTAGCTGAGGCTCCCTTCATCGTGGTAGAGATCAAATAGAGAGGAGCGGCAAGATGGCAGAAGAGTAGGAGACCGATTATCATCAGGTCCCAGGAATTCACCCAGAGACCTATCAAACCATTCTGAACACCTACAAATTCTACCGGAGATCGAAGAGAAGAAGAGCAGCAAGTCTAGGAACAGAAAATCGACCACTTTCTGGAAGGTAGGACGTGCGGAGAAGTGAATCTG
>LNAC01000856.1:616593-734404 GCA_002007465.1 Ailurus styani | reverse complement strand
AAAAAATTCAAAGAAAAAAGAAAAATTCAATGAATTTAACTTTGAACGACTGAAGAATCATGGGGAAAAAGCCATGAATTGTCTGTGTTCCTTTCCCTTGGTTCCGGAGTTCCACAATTCTCAGCAATCTTGAACTTGACTTTGGATGTTTTTTTTTTTCCTGGTCTTCTGGAGGAGGGGCCTGTTGCTGTGATTCTCAAGTGTCTCTCCCCAAGGCGGATTCCCACCACCCTCGCCAGGGGCCAGGCTAAGTAATCAGCTTGGGTTCGCTCTAGGGAGTTTTTTTCCCTGAACGCTTTCCGTACCTTGTTGGAGGACGGGACTGAAAATGGCGGCTCCCAGTCTCTGACCCGGAGGACCTGACAGCTTGGGGCCTCAGTCCTCAGTGTGCCTCAGAGAAAAGCTGCCTCTCCCGTCTCCTGGTCTCCGGCCGCTCTCCGAGCTCACCCGGCCTGTGACCAAGCATCTCTGTCTTTGGCGTGGCCCTGTTTAGAATCTCCAAACACGGCAGATCCTGCAGCCGCTCTCGCGCTGCTGCTCCCGGAGGAGGAAGGTGAGTCTCTCCGTGTCTGCCACCCGTTGGGTCCCCACTCACAGAGCCATGGACCGGCTGGGCTTTAGATATCAGCCCAAGGTAACCCCGAGCTGAGAGACACCTCAGCTCAGCTCCGTCTCTCCCACCGGCTTCTCTCTGATACCTGGAAGCTCGGTCGTGCTCAGACACCCCTGGACTTTTTGTGTCCCCATGGGTCCTGAGACCACACTGTCCCCACGAGGGCTTCACCCACCGCTTGGCCTCTGGGGCAACGTCCCTCAGTGGAGCCGACTTATAACAGTTCCGAGTCTGTGCTCCGCTGCTTGCTCCCTTGCCAGCAGCCAGCCCCTCCCCCCCAGGGTCTATCTTCCCATCACCTCAGATTCACTTCTCCGCACGTCCTACCTTCCAGAAAGTGGTCAATTTTCTGCTCCTAGAATTGCTGCTCTTCTTCTCTTTGATCTCAGGTAGAATTTGTAGGTGTTCAGAATAGTTTGATAGCTATCTGGGTGAATTCCTGGAACCTGATGATAATCAGTCTCCTACTCCTCCACCATCTTGCCGCTCCTCCTGGTTTGGGGATTTTAATGTCCCATGCTTAGTAACGGATAAATCATCTAGACATAGAATCAATAAGGAAACAGCAGGTTTGAACAATACTGTAGATCAAATGAACCTGACATATACAGAACATTCCATCCAACATTAGCCGAATATGTGTTCTTTCAAACATACATGGAACATTTTCTAGGATATACTACATGTTAAGCCACAAAACTAGTCTTAGCTAATTCAAGAAGATTGAAATCATATCAGGTATCTTCTCTCACCATGATGGCATGAAATTAGAAATAAACAACAAAATGAAAACTATGAAACTCATGAATACATGGAAATTAAACAACACTCCCCTGAACAACCAATGGATCAAAGAGAATCTAAAGGGAAATAAAAGTTTTTTGAGGAAAACAAAAATGGAAAACACAACATACCAGAACTTTTAGCATACAGCAAAGCAGGGAAGAAGGAATTTCATAGCAATAAACACCTACATTTAGAAGCAAGAAAGATCCCCAGGGAACAGCCTAACTCTATCCCTTAAAAAACTAGAAAAAGAAAAATTGAGCCTGAAAAAGAAAAAAAGAGCCTGAAATTAGCAGAATAAATGAAATAATAAAGATTAGAACAGAAATAAATGAAATAGATAACAGAAAAACAATATAAAAGATTAGCCAAAATAAGAGTAAAGCCTTTGAAAAGATAAGATTGATAAACCATTAGCTAAACTAACCAAGGAAAAAAGAAAAAACGTCCAAATCAACAAAATTATAAATGAAAAGGAGACATTACAACTGATATCACAGAAATTCAAAGAATCATAAGAGCTTACTATGAAAAACTATAATATGCCAGCAAAGTAGACAATCAAGAATAAATAGAAAAACTTTTAGAGACATACAACTTACCCAGATTGAATCAGGAAGAAATAGAAAATCTGAAGGAATAAATTACTAGTAAGCTGTTTGACTCAGTAATCAAAAATATCCAACAAAGAAAAGTTCAAGACTTTTAAGCTTACCTGGTGACTTTTACCAAACTTTTAAAGAATTAACACTACTTCTCGAACTCTTCTGAGAAATTGAAGAGGAGGGAATACTCCTATACACATTTTATGAAGCCAGCATTATCCTGATACCAAAACATCAATAAGATGCTAATAGAAAGCAAAACTACAGGCCAATATCCCTGATGAATATAGATGCAAAAATTTTTGGTAATTATTAGCAAACCAAATTGAGCAGCACGTTAAAAGTATCATTCACCATTATCAAGTGATATTTATTCCTAGAATGCAGTGATGGTTCAGCATATACAAATCAATGAATGTGATGCATCGTATTAATACAATGAAAGAAAAGAATCATATAAGCATCCAAATAGATGCAAAAAAATTGACAAATTTCCAGTCATCATGAAAACTCTTAACAAATTAGGTATAGAAGGAGCATATCTCAATATAATAAAGGACATATAGCAAGCCCATAGCTAACAACCTATCTGATGATGAAAAATTGAGTTTGTCTTCTAAGATCAGGAACAAGGCAAGAGTGCCCACTCTTACCACTTCTTTTCAACATAATACTAGAAGTCCTAGCTAGAACAATCAGACAAGAAAAAGAATTAAAAGGTGTCAGAATTGGAAAGGAAGAAGTAAAATTGTCTCTATTTGTACATAACATGATTTTATATACAGAAAATTCCTAGAGATGGAACCAAAAATATTGTTATATCTCTTCAATAATTTCAGTAAAGTTGCAGGATACAAAGCTAACATACAAAAATCAGTACCATTTCTGTACAGTAACAATGAATTTTCTGAAAAAGAAATAAATCTATCCAAAAGCATAAAAACAATAAAATGCTTAGGAATAAATTGATTAAGAGGGTGAAACATCTCTACACTGAAACCTGCAAGACACTAGTGAAAGAAATTAAAGAAGATACAAATAAATGGAAAGCTATCCTGTATTCATGGATTAGAAAAAAATTAATATTGTTAAAATGACAATACTACCAAAAACCATCTGTAGATTCAATGCAATTTCTATCAGAATTCCAACAGCATTTTTTACAGAAGTAGAAAAATTACTCCTAAAAACTATAAAAGACCCCCAAATATTCAAAGAAATCCTGAGAAAGAAAAATAAAGCAGGAGACATCACACTTTCTGATTTCAACTTGTATATAAAGATATCATCAAAACAGTATGATACTTGCATAAAAACAGAGAAATAGACAAATAGAACAGAATCAAGAACACAGAAATAAACCCAGAAATAAACATACAATTAATTAGTATTTGGCAAGGGAGTGGAAGTGCTCAATGCAGAAAAGACAGTCTTTTCAATAAATGGCTGGGTAAGTGAATATTCACACATAGGAGATTGAAACTGAACCCATATCATGCACCACTCATAAAACATTCACTTAAAATGGATTAAAGCCTTAGATGTGAGGGTTGAAGCCATGAAACTCCTTAAAGAAAACTTAGGAATTAAGATCCTTAACATGAATCTTGGTAAGGAGATTTTGGTTATCATACCTAAAGTACAAACAACAAAATAAAAAATAAATGAGACTACATCAAACCTAGCAGCTTCTACAAAGCAAAAGAAACCACTGACAAAGTGAAAAGAAAACCTATAGAATAAGAAAAAATATTTGTAAACCATATATCTGATAGGGGGTTAATATCCAAAATATACATAAAACATTCATGCAACTCAATAGCAAAAAATAAAAAACTACCCAATTAAATAAAGGGCAAAGAACCTTTCTAGATATTTTTCCAAGGACGATATATAAAAGACCAACAGATATGTGAAAAGATGTTCGATAACACTAGTCATTAGGGAAATGCCAATTAAACCCACAATGAGATATCATCTCAAGCCTTTTAAATGGTCATCATCAAAAAGAAAAAAGAGAACAAATGCTGGCTATATATAGCAATATATATTGCATTATTTGCAATAACCAAGACATGGAAACAACCTAAGTGTTCACTGATGGATGAATAGAAAAAAAAGTTGTGGTAAATATACACAGTAGAATATTATTCAGCCATGAAAATGAGAAATTCTTATCATTTGTGACAATATGAGTGAATCTTGTAGGCATTATGTTGAGCGAAATAACTAAGAGAAAGACAAGCAGTATGATATCACTTATGTAGAATATAAAAAAATAAAAAATAAAAAAAAATAAATAGAAACAAAACAACAACAATAAAAACACCTCATAGAAAGGAGATCAGACTGTGGTTACCAGAGGTAGAAGGCAGGGGGAAGAGGAATTGGAGGAAAGTAGTCAAAAGGCACAAACTTCCAGTTATAAAATTAATAAGTACTAGGGTGTAATATACACTATGATGACTATAGCTAACACTGCTGTATGATACGTAGGGTCAGAGAATAAATCCTAGGAGATCTATTTTACCTCATAGAAATTATACTAGTCATTTTTAGTTAAGTTATGATACAGTAATATATAACTCTAAGATCTCACTGGCTTACAAAAACAAAAATTTATTTCTCCCTTAGGAGTTTTCTGCAGGTTGGCTGCAGCTCTGCTCTATATTCTCTTTACTCTAGGACCTAGGCTAAAGGAAGAGTCCTTATTTGGAACATTGATATTGTCATTTCAGAGGGTAAAAAGCAAGGTGTTAGTTAGACTACTTGATTGTTCTTAAAAGTCCTGAAAAACAGTGTGCATAACTTCCACTCACATTGCCCTGGTCAAAGTAAGCCATATGTCTAGGCCAGAAGATAATAGGGTAAAAGTGCATAATATCCTTATTAGGAAAAACAGTGAATATTTTGAATAAAGGATACAAAACTTGACAAACAGAAAACTTTGGCATTAGCAAGTGAGTCCTTCTGATGTGTATAATGAAGCCTGAAAATCATTATTTTATGTAGCTTTCCCCTGTAATTTTAGATATTCTTAAAAACTCTTTATTGATATGATAAGATTATCATCACTACCTTAAATTAGCTAGATCCAGATATAGACATGAATATCATTCCCTCAATTCCACTTCCAATTCAAAGTTCTTTCCCGATCTTTATTATGCCCATGGACAAATCTCTCAAGTATGTTTTGAAATTTTTAACTCTTTCTCTGAAATTTAAGATGTGCACAGGATTATGAGCAGGGTAAATGGGGTGAAACATGTTTTTTCTTTCCTCACCAGAGTAATCTGATTTTAATTTACCTTACCATGAATGCCAGAGTAGATTATTTCTAATAGCAACACTCATTCTCTACCCACAAATCAGGTCCACCTCTTGGACTGGTTATTGATGCTGCCAAGGATAGAGGAAAGTGAATAATAAGAAAAGCCATGTTAATTTCAAGCTTCATTTAGAAACACCCTAGGAAAATCAATGGCTGGTAAATAGAAATCGGCAAAATTGGCAGGAAGAATTTTTATATTCAAGCAGAGAAGGGGCCAGAATATAAATCTGCACCCTGACTAGATAATAACCAAATAAAATGATGACGGTAGTAGAAAGGCAGTTGACAAAGCTCTTTCCTAATGTTTTAGTGCAGCGAGGAATATCCACCTCTTAGATTCACTGAATCAAGGTTCTGTCAGTTTAAATTTTGGAATTAAAGTTTTGATTAAAGTTTTTCATTAGGTTTCTCTAGTCTCACTGATTTTATAGACCTGATGTAGGGAGATACAGGCTCCTGGAAGGAGTGATTAACCAGTAACTTTAGTGCCAAAGGGATTTAACAAGTCTCGATTCTAGTGGGGTATACTTACAGGAACTCTAGTCCTCAGGCTTGAAGTTCATCTTCTATGATGAATTTAATCTCACAGTAACTAATTCTTCAGTGTTATATCTGAGAAATAGGATACTATTCTGAGATCTCTCTAGCCTATTATAAAATAAGAGGTTTTCCAGAGGCACCTGGGTGGCTCAGTCGGTCAAGCGTCAGACTCTTGATTTCTGCTCAGGTCATGATCTCAGGGTCCTGGGACTGAGTCCCTCATTGAGCTCCATGCTCAGTAGGGAGTCTGCTTAAGGATTCTCTTTTTCCCTCTCCCTCTGCCCCTTGCCCCACTTGTGTGCTCTGTGTCTCAAATAAATAGATAAATCTTAAAAAAAATAAGTTTTCTAAATTTGTGATGCTGTAGGAGAGAATTAGTTCTCTCATCTCAGTTCACACCTATTCCCATCACTAATCTGAAGTGTATTTTATTCCATGAAGTATACCCTGACAATTCCCAGCTGAGCAGGGAGCCTGACACGGGGCTCGATTCCAGGGTCCTGGGATCATGACCTGAGCTGAAGGCAGAGACTTAACTGACTGAGCCACCTAGGTGCCTTGTAATTGGCTGGCTGTATTAACTAAGCTTGCTTTGCCCCTCTCAACATATGGATCATGCTGAGAATTACTGACATAACTCATGAAAACTTACCTTTTAAAATTGTATTGAATAGATATAATATGTTCATGACCATAACAATTTCATCTTATACATTTGTTTTTATTTGGGACATTTCACAAACTAGGGAAATTTCATATTTAAGAAGTCAGAAATTTTTCTTTCATTGTACTCCACTTAAAACAAAATATGTTTCTTACTCCTCATGTCTATTATTAAGACTGATTTTAAAAATATTTTGTACTGTATGGTATCATTTAAATGTAAACTCTAGGAAAAACTCAGAGAAACAGAGTTGAGTGGTAATTATTACGGGGTGAGGGTGGGAGTAATGGGGAGATATTGCTCAGATTACAAACTCCAACTTACAAAATTAACAGGTTTGGTGATCTAGTGTACATCATGATGGTTATAGCTAATAATACTGTATCACATGGTTGAATGTTGCTAAGAGAGTAGGTTTTAAATGTCTTCACCACAAAAAAGAAATGGTAACTATAAACTGGATAGAGGTGGTAGCTAATACCATGGTGGTAATCATTTTGCAATTCATAAATACATAAAATCAACACACTGTACACTTTAAACTTACACGATGTTATATGCCAATTATATCTCAGTAAAACTGGAAAAATATTTGGCTAGTTTTAAGGCAAAGGTTGGGCAATATTTTTAAAATGGCAGCAGTTTCTGTTTGAAGGTTCTTGATTATTTTTCCCAAATGAAAAGAAAACCTGGTTTACACACAGACACATAGACACACACACATCACTGTCACATATTTTTCTTTTTTTTTTTTTCATTTCCAGTACCTAACTTTAGGTAAAGTCTCTCATTAAGATATGTGGGTATCTTTTTAGAAAGATTTAAAATCATTATTGAAGAATTTACACATGAGAAGTTCTGTTCAAGAGAACTCAGAACCAACTTGAGAATAATGTGTGAGTCAGATTTGCAATGCAAACATCAAATATGTACAACAGAGCCATCAACAATTTTAATCAATTGAACTGTCTATGTATACAGGGAATTTTTTGTTAGGTTTACACAGGGCAAAGGAGATAAAGTAAGTAGTCTGTGAACAAACAACATTGTTTTTTGGAAGAGATGGCAAACAAACTCATAGAGAAGTAATGGGCATGTATAAGACCTGGAAAAAATGAAGTAAGCCTCTAAAGAAATTTGGGAAATATTTAGTAAAAATCCATGCCTCTACACACCTCCACACTGTAGCATATCATTAGTGTTGGGTGGCTTATAGGATACTGTGTGGTCTAAGACTCTTTTGGCTTTTATTCCACAGGTTTGTCTCTACCAAGTGGCTTTTTCTTGCCTTTACTGTTTTTCAGCACATCTTTATGTAATGGTAAGACTACAAAGACTGAGGTGTAGTTCCTTGCCTTTGGATCATGATACCACTAAGAATAGGCCCTGAGACTTTGGGCCAGTCAGAAGTGTAGTTTCACTCTACTCTGTGTCATGTTATAATAACCTTCCCTTTGACCTGGCTTTCCACTAATGCTTTATTATCTCTTGATATGACAATTCAATGGCTTTCTGGGTTTTTTTATATGTGGGTAAAATTGTAATAATAACCATGATTTGTTGAACACTTTGTATTCTGTAGGCTCTGTGCTGTGCTTTATATATTAATGTCTATATTAATTTTCACAACAACCTGATGAGGTAGGTGTTTGTATTATATATATTTCAAAGATAAGGAAACTGAAGCACAATGAAAGTAAATCATTTACTCAACCTCATTTATGCTCTTGTCCATTGTGCTTTGTATCATATTGATATATATGTATATATAGACAGTTATTCATAATTAATCTTATGACTATGCCAAGTAATTTTAGGAGGTCTCTTTGCTCTCCCAAATATCTTTCCTACTGAAATGCTGATGGCTAAAATCTTAAAATTTAAAAACACTTTATATTAGCTTAAAGCTTTTTGTTATCTATTTAAAGGGCAGATGTTTCTGAGAATCTAATTATAACAAATATTACTGGACATTAAAATGCATATATTTTATCAGTTCTCTTTTTAAATGAACAAATTTTGATGGACATAAGTTTAGAGAATGTGAGGGGTCTACATACCTGAAATTGATAAGAGAAACACATTATCAAGGAATATATGGCAAGTCTTAAGGGCACTGAAAGATCAACTATATCCTGATTTCCAATTGAGCCAGCACCATAGTTAATAAATACTTTTTAATGATGTGGTGTATATTGAGTTAGTCACAAAGCTATATAAAACATTTTACCATCTAGAAAAAGTGGAGTTCTTTGTAACTCATGTTTCTGTTTGAATTTTAGATTTCTTCTTTTTATTAAGTTGTGGATAGTCAGTGTGAATAATTGTGTAGCAATCCATTGCTAGTTGGAATTTAGAATGGGTCACTGTCCTAAGTGGATGTAGCTTCAAACAACTGAAAATTCTTAGCCCTATATATTTTGAATGCAAAATTGAAAAAAAAAACATGCACACAAATCACTAATTGGTCTCACTAAAAGAGACCAAGTAGAACCAGTGGGGGGAAAATACAGGAATGAGCAAAATACAGCCTTGTTCCATGCAATTGACTGTCCTTTTGCATGTGTGTTTTCTTGCAATATTCATGAAAAAGTCATGTATAACATTTGTGTCAATGGGCAATTTGTTGAACCAAACATAGTAGTTTCCATTTCAAGTGTAGTATGTTGTTTCTTTATTGAATTATTTGGGGCTTTCTTTGTTGATTGAACTTTATATTTCCTTTGCAATGGGATATACAACATAAAATTCTTGCCTGAAGCAAATTTCTTCCAGACATTTCAAGCTTCCCAAATCTGGTGTAAATTATAGCACTAATTCTTGTTGGCATGATATGTTGTATTTTGTAAATGTAGTCATTTGACTTCATTCTCTAAGCAGGTACGAGTTTAGTTATCATGAGTTGTTTTATTACAGCATCTTATATTTTTTTGTGTCACAGCCATAATTTGTGCGGGTCCTTTCTGGTGAGGTGGAAGGAAAGTAGAGGCAGTGAGGTATACTCAAAATTACAAAAGAGCTTATTCAAGACAGACTAAGTCTGGACTTAATTACCTAAGATATGATTTCCAGATATCAGAAAAGGACGATGAAGTTGGCAATCAGTTAGGTTAATGTGAAAAGTACAGTAGTGCATAGAATTAGTTAATTGCTCAAACTATAGTTATCTTTCATTTTCTTTGCTGCATCCGCAAAATACCTTTCAATACTTTTTTTCTGCTGTTCTTTACTTCACCTTTAGGTAATTGTGGTCAGCCACAAATGTGTCAGTTATCATCTCTGATGAGTAGGATTGGGTTTTGCCTCAAAGAATGCCTGGAACAAATTATGGAAGAAAACCTTAAAATTGGGGACATATGGCCTTTCCCCAGTAGGGCAGTCAAATTCTTTCTTGGCAAGCTACCAAGGGGAGCTTCTGTGGGACAGCCCTGCTGAAGATTGGCTCCCTTCCTAATCCCCCAAATTATTATTGTAGAGGTTAGGGCTTTTTTCAAAGAAAAAGCATAGTCTCATTGAGCATACAGGTTCTGAAATGCTGCGCCATACTATAGACCCTCCAGGCGTCACATAACATTCATTTTTCCACTCACTTTTTATACTAACTTAGAATTCATTTTCTGGTAGAAGCCCTGAACAGGTAAGTTTGTTTTCTACATCTGTCATTTTCCAGGATGGCCCTTCCTCCAGATTTTTACTTGTTCATTTCCATCATCCAAGTTCACCACTTAGAGCCCTTTCCTAAACAAGAAGACAGAACTTCATGACAAATTTTACAAAGAAGAAACTAATTAATTAGTACATCACGAAAATCAAAATTTGCGGTAGTTTGGATAGGTCTATGTGATTCTTATTATGTAAACTATTAGGAATAATGCATTTCTACGGAAGTGTTTTATCTAACAATTAAAAAATTCAGTCACAAAATTTAGTTTTTGTTTCCCAAATCAAAGCCCCAATAAAATAAGTAATCCTTCAAAGTGTCTTTGACTTCTGGGACCTGTGATTGATTTTGTAGGTTATGATTTATATTTCACAACATTCGGTGACATAGACTGATTTTGAGCCTTAAAAATATTTCAGTAATGACCTCATTCTACCTAATGATTATTAATGTGTAGTGTAGTTTAACAGCACTATATCCTTTTAAAAGTGGTTTGAGACTCAGACTTTATACAAAATCATTCTAGTCTCTTGAACTTTATTCTATATATAGTGAGATTGTAGTAGAAATAAAGGGTTATCTTGTTATTTTAAGATGATATTTTACTAATTAAAGGAAAAATGTTAATTTTGTAGCTATTTTCCCCTCAGAGAATATTTTAAATGGGTGAAAAATGAGATGAGATTTATCTTTCTTTATGATTATGTTCTTTGCCAATGAATATGGGAATCTTCATTTCTCTTAGAAATGTTGCTGGATTTAATTCCGTAAAAAGAAGTAGTCATTTCTCATATTTATCTGTAAATTGCATTTAATCTTGTTGTAGTCACATTAGGAAGTAATGATTTATATGCTTTCTAATTATTTATCTGCTTATATAAGCATAGTTCCATTTTAGAAATATTATTGAATTAATGCTGTAACACATGGAACAAAGAGAAATAGTTTCCATAGATTAAGCTCTGCCTTTTAGCAATCTGATCCTGTTTTGCATGCTCTGCTCTATAATATAGGTATATGGAGGTACCAAACCAGTAATTTATTATAAGATGTATTTATTTATTTTTTTAAATATTTTATTTATTTATTTGACAGAGAGAGAGAGATCACAAGTAGGCAGAGGCAGGCAGAGAGAGAGGGGGAAGCAGGCTCCTTGCCGAGCAGGGAGCCCGATATGGGCCTCGATCCCAGGACCCTGAGATCATGACCTGAGCCAAAGGCAGAGGCTTTAACCCACTGAGCCACCCAGGCGCCCCTATTATAAGATTTAAATAGACTCTAGAAAGACTGTGTAGAAAATGCTTATCTACTGAAAAGTGGCTGTTTTCCTGAATATAAACTCTAAGAGGCTAAATACATGTAGCTAAACTATCCATTTTGTTTTAGAACTAGAGACACAATACAACCCAAGGAGTATCAGTTCTCTATTTTCCCATTCAGGGATATTGGAAGGAGGAAGTAGATGGCAAATATATGTATGCTCAGAAAGGCCTGTAGTATAAACAAGGGAAGGAGGTGAAAGTTTTTTTGAGGATTTTCCCTAAGTCTCCTGCTAAGCTTAGAAAAACTGAGAAATAAGTGGCCTTAACAAAGGGGGAGGATACAATAAAAGTTTAGTTTAAAAATATGCCAGTTTTATGAAAAATCTAAGCTTAATACTAAGGAGAAAATATTCTACCACGTGTGAACTCCTATTTTATATTCAGGTTATATATGTTTCTCTTTGTGGAATACTTGCTTTCCTAAAAACTGAACATCTCATTTTATAATAGATAGGGTACTACTATTTAAAAGATGTAAATATGCTTATAGAAATATGCAAATATAACACAAATGCTACAGAAATGCAGAAGAATGATAAAAAGGTGAGGGCTGGCATCAGATATATATATATATATATATATATATATATATGTAGCCTTTTATTTTTTTTAATATGTAGCCTTTTATTCTAGGTTTTCTTTTTTCTTTTCTTTTTTTTTCTTTTTTTAAATTTTATTTTTATTATTTGCCCAAGGGGTACAGGTCTGTGAATCATCAGGCTTACATCTTTCACGGCATTCACCAAAGCACAAACCCTCCCCAATGTCCATAACCCATCCACACTATCCCTACCCTCCCACCCCCCAGTAACCCTCAGTTTGTTTTATGAGATTAGAAGTCTCTATGGTTTGTCTCCTTCCCCATCCCATCTTGTTTCATTATTTTTCCCTCCCTACCCCCCACAACCCCCCACCCTGCCCCTCAAGTTCCTCATATCAGAGAGATCATATGATAATTGTCTTTCTCTGATTGACTTATTTCGCTCAGCACAGATATATATTTTTAAAGCATTTTTAAAAGAATTTGGAAAATGAACGGGTCATAAATTGGTGTGAGGAGTATGAGAAAAATAAATTCATGGTGATTTTTTTATTCTATTAAGTAACCATTTTCAGTAGTCAATCAAGAAAAATAGTTGTCTTTTGTTGGAAGCTGTTTGGTTATTTATTGCTGAATAACAAAGCATCCCAGAATTCATGGCTTTAATAATTTATTATCTTTTATGGTTCTATAGATTGACTAGTCTCAGCTGATCAGTTGTTACTTGAGATCTCATGCAGTTGTCATCAAATGTCTGGGACTGGAATCATCTGCAAATTAGATGTCAAGATGGATTCTTCCCACATGTCTCTGGAGCTTAGGTTGGGATAGTAGGAAAGCTGAGGGAAAGTTGGTAATTTCTCTTTCTATGTGACATCTCCACATGGTAGCTTGGGGTTCATCATAGCATAGTGGTGGTCCCAGGGTAGTTGGACTTCTCATGTGATAGTTGTTTCCCTCACAGCAAGTGTTTCAAGAAATAGAAAATGAAAATGTCCATTCTTTGAATCCCGGGCTTAGAATGTAGGTGGCCCAGTCACTTCCTCATATTCTATTGGTCAAAATACTCAGAGTCTGCCAAAATTCAGAGAGGACATAGACCCCAGCTTTCAGTGGGAGAAGTGCCAAAAAATTTGTAGCCATCATAAATCTGCATTAGTGTTATGTGTGATAGGTGAGTAGGGTGTGTCTTTCATTTCCATTGTTAAAATAGCAGAGACAAAAAGTCAAAACCTGTAGAGAAGCCAGCAGATCTACTTCTGCATAGGCAAAGTGAACTGTAAGTGCTTCAAAAGTATCTCCAAGGATCATAGTGCCTGTGTCCTTGACATTACAATTAGGTTGCCCATGAAAAGTACCTAGAAATTACCTTTATAAGTTATATCCCATGTGTGTGTACTGGGGTTGCTGGCTACTTAAGAAGAAACTTTTATTTAAAAAAAGAAAAATTTAAAGATATTGAGTGCATAGAAGGTACAGTGGTAAATGTTGCTTTTTTTCCCGTCCTTCTCTTGTTCCATTAGTGTTTTTTAAAGGCATACTGAGTTCCTCTTAAGACTTAACTGGGCTACTTATAAGCCTTGGATATACGATCCAGTTCTTGGTCTCAGGATCTGCAAGTGATCGTGACAGGGAGAGGTTAGCAAAGAAAATATCCAACAGGAGACACGAGGGGGTTACTTCATTTCGTGGAAACTGGTTTGGGTAGTGTATCTTATGGGTGTGTCTTTGTGTACCTTCATGTACTGATCCTTAGGAGAGAATAAAATGATAATGGGATGGATTAATAGAAGTGGGAAAGATCAGTACAGGTCTTGTGGAACAAAGGGGATTCCTTAAGATAGCTAGTGTTGATTTTATGCTACAAGGGCTACACTGAGCCACATACACCTCATATAGCATGCCCAATGAGGTACAAGTAAGTATAGGTGTGCTAGCATTCATAGTTGCAAGTGAATTTTAAAATGACTTAAAATGTGTAATCTTCCTAATCCTTATTTCAAGTAAGAATCAGGAAAACAAAATTCTGGGGCTGTCCTTTTACCGTGTTGCCTTTCACGTACTTTGGCAGAAGCTTGGGCTTTTGTCCTGAATTAATTTGAAATTTTGATTTAAAATATTGTGCTTCTCCATTCCTTCCTCACCCCTTTGTAAACTTTTAAAAGGGGAAAAAAGGATTATTTCAGATATTCGTGCTTGCATGATTAGAAGGGGTATGAATAGGGAAGGGTTTTATGTATCTATATCCAGTTACTAAAATAACCTTAACAAAATGGCATTAATATAATAGAAGAATTACCTCAGATATTACCCTTTGTCTAGAGAGCCAGTGCCAAAATTAAATGATTTTAATCACAATCTAGATTTTCATTTCATTATTTCTGTTAAAGTCTTATGATCTGTTGTTGCCTTGATACTATGACAACAGCAGGGAAGGGAAAAAACAGAAAATAAACAAAGGGGTTTAGAGTCTTAGATACATCTTTATGCCAAGTGTTTATTCTCAACTTACTGTCAGATAAATCTATCTTTTCTAACTCTGTTTGCAAAAGGTTTTATTTGAGAGATTTTCCTAGAGAGTTTCAAGTGTATAACTGCTAGAGTACTTGATAATCAGATAAAATAAATACGGCAAAGAATTAGAAAGAGAGAAGAATAGATAGCAAGTCTGTGTTGTTGTTGTTTTTAACCATTTAACCCTCTCTCGCAAAAGCTAATTCATGGCTTCTCCTTTGATAAATGCAAATGAAAGTTTGGCTGTTTGCTCTAAAATGGCTAATTTATGAAAAAACAATTACATTCTTAGAAATGCAAATATGCTTAATGAACTAATGACTCTAAATGGCAGCCTTTCAAAAAAGAACTGAATAGATGCCCATTGCAAGAACTTTCCACTGTTTTTTCCTATTTACCCATTACTAGATGTACCCACTCCCAACACAGCTGGAATGAGGTGTCATACGAGCAGATAACAAATCATATATTAAGTGTAAGGTCATATGAGGAATTTAAGAAACAAAACAGATGAACATAGGGGAAGGGAAGGAAAAATAAAGTAAGATAAAAACAGAGAGGGAGACAAACCATGACAGACTCTTAACTATAGGGAACAAACTGAGGATTTCTGGGGGGCGGGGGAGGGGGGGGGGGAGATGGTAACTGGGTGCAAGGCATTAAGGAGGACACATGATGGAATGAGCACTGGGTGTTATATAGAACTGATGAATCACTAAATTACCTCTGATACGAATAATACACTATATGCTAATTAAACTGATTTTAAAGAAAAAATTAAGTGTAAGGGAGGTAACCTACTAGCCTGCAATATCTACAAAGAGAATTCCGTATATATGAGTGGAAACACCATATTTTATTATTTTTGAGTCATTTTAAAGGGATATACTTTTTCTCCACTTGAAAGTAATGTCTGGGGGTGTCTGGGTGGCTCAGTAGTTAAGCATCTGCCTTCGGCTAAGGTCACGATCCCAGGGTCCTGTGGTGAAGCCCCACTTCGAGTCCCGCTTCGGGCTCCCTGCTTGGCGGGAAGCCTGCTTCTCCCTCTCCCACTCCCCCTGCTTGTGTTCCCTCTCTCACTGTGTCTCTCTCTGTCAAATAAATAAATAAAATACTTTTTTAAAAAAAGAAAGTAATGCCTGACTCTAAATGCTGTCCTATTGATGATTTTAAGAAATTGAGCTGGCTATTTCCAAAGTGGAATCATTGTTTTGGATCAAAAGGGTAACAATAACATCATGATTTTCCCAGAACAGTCCGGTTTATGCCTCTTGTCCCAGCATAATTATTAATAGTGCCCCCACTCACTCTCACAAGTATCCCAATATGAATGATCAATTACATGGTCACCCTATTTATACACTAATCCCAAAGCATTGAGGCATTGATTAAGCACCTAGCTGTTCATGCTGCTTCGTGATGCATTAATTATACTAAGAAATAGCAGAGAAGGAACCTCTGCCCTCTGGGAACTTCATGTGTAAGAGACACAGCATTACTGTGAACACACATATGAGATCAAGTATATTAAAAACAGTAACTCAAAGACCAAAATGTGTATGTCATACTCTGCAGAAACACTTATTTTCAGGCTGGGAGAGGAAGAACTCTGGTTGAGAGAATGTAGGAGTTAAAATGATAAACCTTTTATTAGTTTACCTGGAATGGCCATCTAAAAAGGACTATTTTCTTTCTTCTTTCTTTCTCTCCTTCCTTCTTTCTTTCTTTCTCTCTTTCTTTGTTTCTCTCTTTCTTTCTCTCTCTTTCTTTTTCTTTCTTTCTTTTCCCTTCCTTCCTTCCTTTCTTCCTTCTTCTTTCCTTCCTTCCCTCCTTCCTTTTGTTTTTCTTTCTTTATTTCTTTTTCTTTTTTTTCTTTTGCTATATCATACTATGGGTTGCCTCCCATGAGTAAGCTAGTTTGATCTCCACTAGAGTATCTTTGTCCACACACTGTACCACTGGAAACTGTCTACAAATCAGGACTGGACTTGGCTATATGATGGATAAAATCAACAACCATTTTCCAAATTGCTTTTTAGCACTTTCTCAAAATGTATCAATGTGTAAGGTAAAAAGTCATTCAGTCAGAAATGATAAACTTTATTCAAAAGACTATATTAGCAAGATGAGATTGCTTTGAACACATTTTAAAAAAAATCTTTTCCTAGTCTGATGTCTTATGATATTGACTGAAGAGTGAATCATACATTCTTTAGGCCAAGAAAACACCTAGAGTACTGGTGAATTGTAAAGTGATTTGGAAAAGGGCATTGGCTAAGAGGATACTGTTCTGAAGTTCTATACACGATTTACCTGCCCCTGGCTCTAGAACTATTGGGATAAGGGGGAAGTGATGGCTCCATTTCCCCAACCAGAGAGGGAGAGGGAACTTCAGGGAACAATGGCCCATGAGATGTTGAATGTATACTCGAAAGAAATACGTATTGAAATTAAATTTTCAGAGGCATTCCTCAAACTCTATGAGAAGGTCTTACTTATAAACCAGTAGAAGTCCTGTAAGGAAGCTGCCCACCCTCACCACTGATATGCTACTCATAGAAAAGAAAGTCAAAACCTCACCTTAAATTGAACAGCGATCAATGGCTACTGATCTTGAATTCATAGGAACAGGACATATTTGAAGCTGAAAGTATTTTATCCTGTTTCTTGTTCTCTTTAGTAAATCATATTATCTGTGATGCAATGTTGCATAGATATGACTTGGATATAGTTAAACTTTGGTTACTGAGAACTGCTAGATATTAGGGTGTTTGGGTTATATTGAATATTTCAAGGTAAATAAAGGTTTGGGGGTAAACCCAAGACCTATTAATTACGTGTAATTGCATTTCCCCCAAAACACCATGATAGGTCATCTTTCTTAGACTTTATTTATGTCATTTCTTCTGCTTGAAATTTCTTCTTGTCTGTCTGGAGAACCCTTACTCATCTATCAAGATTTAACTCAAGGGTCACTTCTTATTTGAAGACTATGTTGACTTCCTCCAGTTCATTTCACCTCCATCTCCTAGGTAGATGTGATCTCTCCTTTACTTGTACTGCTGTTTAACCCCATTAGAAGGTGAGCTTCTTGAAGGAAGAGACCTAGCAGGGGCTGGCATACAGTAGACAATTAGTAAATAAACAGGTGTGCTAATGAATGAAAAAACAATAAGAAGAGTCCAAAAAGACAAAATCATATGTTGGTGAGGGGGCCACTGGGCCCCTTGAAGACAGGTACATCCTTGTAAAATTTCAAGTTTGTTCCAAAAAATGCCAGGCCTGTCCAACATCAGCCTGCATTGTTACCTCCTTGTCTAGGCAGTTGTCACTTTGCTTAACTCTTAGCAAACTGGATGTGTAGCCAGGACTCCTACTCTCTGCCAATTTTTCATAATGACACTATATAATGAAATTTTAAAATAGACTTTTCCCCCCATGAAGTCTCTTAATGGTCAGACATCTACAAACCCTTTCTTGCATTCTCTGTTTTAATCTCTGAACCGAACATTTTCTTTCATTCTTTTTATTTTTCCCGGCAGGCTCCCCATTGATGATAATTATCGGAAATACACTTAAGAAAATGATACTTTTCTATTACCAGTATAGCGAAAGAATCATTTTGTTTCTTTTTCTGCTGTTGATTTTTTTTTAGTGAATTGTCTTTGTGTGATGAAAGATTAATAGTAAGAAAATCCTTGTTTATTACAAATATTTTTTTTTGTTTTTTCCCTCCAGCAGAAGTATCAGCATAAATGCCAAGCAATCTGAATTAAATAGTTTAAGTAGTAGTAATGCTATTCCAATTGCTTGTCATTACTATAGGCAATATGGCTGACTATATGGCACTACCTGAGCCATACATTTTACATTTGCAATCAGCCTATTATAGATGAACTGTGAAAATTGGAGAGGGCTTTTTATGGTAATTGGAAGTTGTTTTCCTTAAAGTATGTAAGGCCCTTGAGAGAGCTTGAATTACTTGTCTGTAATTTTGTTATAAGCTTTAATGCTATTTATTTAACTTGAAGTTTATTGCTCCTGAATATATTTTCCTATGTCTTTCGATTGAATGACATATATGCTAGAGTCTCAATAACATTTTTATTTTGAATATAATTATAAATTTTATTTTGCTTGTTGTTCTCAACTTCAAAGAGTTATCTTCCCTTAGGGCATGATTCATAGAAAAATGAAACTAACCTCTGGATTTTAAATTAAGTATGTGAATAGAAATACAAAAGATAGTCTCTCTTTGATTCCACCTGGTTCTTTCTGTGCTCTGAGTAAAACTGACCCAATTCAGATACTGAGTGAATCTATAGGTGATGTGTCCAACAATTTCTGCCATACATAATTATATGTTCTTGTAGTTTTCTTCCTTATCTTTACAGTCTTTCTCTGGTTTGACTGGTATTCTCTCTGCTCACTGAATAACTAATGTTCATTCCTTGTGTAGACAATCTCTCTGCCGAGAATATCCTTCCTCCTCAAAACTTATCCAAATCCCCTAATATCTCCCCTCAACAGGATGGTTCAGCTTATGTTACTGCATCTATGAATATTAAAATAACTACTCCTCAGCTGAAATTGGTCTCTTATCATCTGCCCGCTCTTAGCACATCTTTTCTTTCTTTTTTTAAAAGATTTTATTTATTTATTTATTTGAGAGAGAGAACAAAAGCAGGGGGAGGCACAGATGGAGAGAGAGAAGCAGACTCCCTGCTGAGCAGTGAGCCCGATCCAGCACAGGGCTCAATCCTGGGATTCCAGGATCATGACAGGAGCCAAGGCAGATGGTTAACTCACTGAGCCACCCAGGCACACCTAGCATTTATTTTCTAGGCCTCTATGTTGGTCTAACCATATGTAATGGCCCCTTGCTTCTCTAGAGAGCAGAAGTATGGGAAAGCCCACCTAAAGTAGTGATCACAAAGCTACAATATTTTAGGTGAAAATTTTAGTTAGAGGCTTAATACATAATTCCAATTCATAGTGAACTTGATTATCTGGTTTCTAAGTTCTCAAGTGAAAAAGACATAATCAACCAAACATCATTTTCTTACCTTTTAAATTGAAATTATAGTTGTATTTTGTCATATCTAAGATTGCATTGATTTAAGACACACCGCTATTTTATCTATCACTAAGAAAGAAAAGATGCTGCCCATAAAAGTATGTCACAAGGGTTTGTTGTTACCTAGAATTTGTATTTTATACTTATTGAAAAAACTCTTTTTATCATTATTTAAACATCTTTTTTGGTTATCAACAACATATATGTTTGGCATATGGGATAAAATAAAGTAATGCATTTTTCAACATTTTCTTAATTGAAATATATTTGACATATAATGGTATGTTAGTTTCAAGTATATGATATATTGATTCAACAATTCTGTACATTTAATAGTTCTTTAATCTCTGGAAGCTTTTCTTCATGGTCATGCTTCTGCAGCACAGTGTGATAATACTAGTCAGATCTGGGATCAAACCTCTCTCTGCCAATCAAGTAAATTTTCTTTACTTATAAAATGGGGAAAATAATTACTACTTCTCATCATTAATTAAACCAAATGAGATAATAGAGACTATGTGCAAGTATTAGCCCTCTGTCCTGAATGACTCTACACATTAAGCCTCCTAGGACTTGGCTCACTTTTTAAAAAAAAAAAAACTTAGTTTTCTTTGAAATATCTAATACACTTGGTTGTAATTGCATGTTTAGACATAATGGATTGCAATCTGAAAATTCATTATGATTCAGTTTTTGTGCCTTGTAAAATTAAATATTTTCCTATTTTATATGACTTTATAAATGACATTTTTTCCCAGATTACCCTATTAATGTCTGGTAATCCCCCAAACTGCCTCATTGTTGCCACCACTGTAAAATGCTGGGGATTGCTTTCCTTGAAAAGAAAGCAAACTTAAAAATTTTTATTGTGTGGAAAATAAGGGAATCTGGGTATACTGGACAGAAATGCTGCTTTTTAAACAATAAAACTCAAAAACAAATTCATGAAGAATGGCAAAAAAATAGTCAATTGGTAGTCACAATTCTAAGATAGCACAGCCGTTTAAAGTTACCATAATTAGATTCAATTGTAGATGTAATGGATGAACTGGTTCTTTCTCTTTAGATTTCTCACCTGACAGTAGCTGTAGGCCAGCCTAGAATTGGAAAAAATAAGAACAGACCGCTTTGTGTCTGTGTCTGCCTAAATTTCTCTTCTTTCCTGTCTTTCTTCATCCTGAATTTTCTTCTGTATTTATTGAATGACTGGAAATATAAAAATAAATAAAATGTTTTTCCCCTGGAGGAGCCTCATCCCCCTATTTTCCAGAGGCCTAGAGAGACTAAGTGATTTGCCCAAAGTCACACAGTTAGTAGGTGACAGATTTGGGATTAGAATCCATTTCAGTTTTCTGCCAATTAAATTCCATAATATTAATCAAGCATCTAAGTGCAATGGACTCTGCCAAACCCTACCTTGTCCATTTGGTTTTCTTTCTTCCTAGAAAGAAATGTAAACCAGAAATGGAGATTTCTCAGTCATATACCTTGAATTCTGTTGCAGTAATTTTCATATGAACACTGTTCACATGGAATGAAAGTGAAGTATCACATAAAATTTTCAGCAACCAAAACACAGTGGAAAGTATTATTTATTTTACATCAAGATAAACACCGCACTTTGCTTAGAGGCAGCCTTGTAATTTAGGTACCCTGCTTTCAGAGACCCAGGTGTCAAAAATTCAAGCTTATCAAAGAGATAAATAAGGATAAGTTTCTTCCCATTACATAAGGATTCTTCAACTTACAAATGGATTCACTGCAGGGTTCCTTTAAAGAGGTTCTTCCTTCTTACTTTCAAGTATATATTTGTTGATCAATTGACAAACTCATCAGAAAAAAATGAGGGGGAGACAAATAGCTAACATGTTAGAAATTGCTGCCATGTGATGATCACTGAAATGAAGATTGAACACTTCAAACATTATAATGTAAGTTGGTGAGAAACATAACATTTGATTTATGTAAAATTGAATTCAGACACTAATTTTTAAAAATAGGTGTACAGTATAAAGAAGCACACTGGACTTACATAATAAAACATTCTAGAGCAGATGATCTTAGCATACAGACTCTTGAGGGGGAGATGTTCTGTGAATGGGCATAACAGTCAAATTTAATGCAGCTGTAATAATGCTGCATTTAAAAAATTCCCCCAAACCCACTGGCTTAAAAGCAACAATCCTTTATTCTCATTTATACATTTGGAAGTCAGCTGGAGGTTGGGTGATTATAGGCTGGGCTTAGCTGGGCTGTGCTTCAAGTTACAGGGTGAGCCCAGGTCTACTTTCTTTGTCTCTCATCTTTCTTGGACCAAAAAGCTACCTGGAGTATTTTATTCTACTGGTAATGGCAGAAATGCAAGATGGATGAGCAGAAATATGCAATGGCTCTTAAAGACTAAGGTTGAAACCAGCATTATGTCATTTACATTGGCCAAAGCAAATTGTCAGCTAAGGCCGACATAAATGGGACAAAGAATATTCTCTGCCTTTACTGGGAAGAAGCACAAAGTCCTATGGCAAAGGACATGAATATAAGGAAAGGAGAAGTATTGGCAGCAATGTTGTAGTCTATCATGATAGGCTTCAGGGATACCAAAAAGCCACTGAAATTCTTTACTAAAATGTTGTATCGTACAGGGCTATTTTTCTAGGGAGCAAATTCCTACTGTTCATCAGATTCTCAAGGCCTTAATGGGATTCCGTTCATTTCCATTAAAGAACCACTTATTCTAGGGCCTTTTATTATTCATTTGTGTGTTCAGTCAACTATGTTAATGTACCCCAGTTAATGACCCAGGGTTTATTGAGGTACTTTCTAATTTTTAGGTGATTGAGGAATTAGTTACTTTCTATCAGGCTGTGTATTTTGAGAGCCCACTGATTTGGCAGGGCTCTATTTGGCACCTGATAGCTATTTGATGCCCAAAACTTAGTTGACAACTCTCTCCCATAGTGATATGTTAGTGAATTCCTTATGGAAGCAACACAGCTAGAATGGAGACATTGAAACGAGAAAGACCTAATTTCAAATTCTAGCCCTGCCATTTACTACCTGTGTAATCTCAGGGAAGCAAATAAATTTCTATGCACCTTAGTTTCCTTATCTGTAAAATGGGAGTAACTGTTCCCATGCTACAGGATCATTCTAAGGATTAAATGCAACAATGTGTGTATAGTACTTGTCACATGTTAGGCATTCAACAAATGCTAGTCCCTCTCATTCCCATAAGTGCTTCTGTTGCATAATACTTTTATTTTTGCTATATAATATAAATAGTATCTCCTCCTACAAGATATTAATGAAGAAATTTCTGAATCCTACTCCATCTTATTCTTTGACTCTTGAGAAGAGCAATTACCTGTTTCCTTCTATTATTAGATGTTGGACTGAAGATCAAGCTACACTGATTTTATTTTTTAAAAAATATTTAAATTCAGTTAACATATAATGTATTATTGGTTTCAGAGGTAGAGGTCACTGATTCATCAGTCTTATATAATACCTGGTGCTCATCACATCATGTGCCCTTCTTAATGTCTATTACCTAGTTACCCCATCCCTCCTCCCTCCCTCCCCTCCAGCAACCCCTAGTTTGTTTCCTATGCTTAAGAGTCTCTTATGGTTGTCTGTCTCTCTGATTGCATTTTGTCTTTTTTCCTCTCTTCTCCTAAGATACTCTGTTTTGTTTCTTAAATGCCACATATCACAAGATCATACGGTAATTGTCTTTCTCTGACTTATTTATTTCGCTTAGCATAACACCCTTTAGTTCCATCCATGTCCTTGCAAATGGCAAGACTTCATTTTTTGATGACTGAGTGGTATTCCATTATGTGTCTGTATATATACATATATATGTGTGTGTGTATATATATATATATATATATACACACACATACATACATACATAACACATCTTTTTTTTGAGATGTCCCCAGTGGCTTTATTGTTTTATAATTTTATGTTATTCACCATACAGTGCATCATAATTTTTTGATGTAGTGTTCCATGCTTCATTGTTTGCATATAACACCCAGTACTCCATGTGATATATGCCCTTCTTAATACCCATCACTGGGCTCACGCATCACCTCACCACCCTCCTCTCTAAAACCCTCAGTTTTATTCCCAGAGTCCATAGTCTCTCATGGTTCATCTCCCCCTCTGATTGCCCCCCTTCATTTTTCCCTTCCTTCCCATAATGTCCTCCATGCTATTCCTTATGTTCCACAAATAAGTGAAACCATATGACAAATGTCTTTTTCTGTTTTACTTATTAAACTTACCATAATCTCCTTTAGTTCCACCCATGTTGATGCAAAAGCTGGGTACTCGTCATTTCTGATGGCTGAGTAATATTCCATTGTGTATATGGACCACATCTTCTTTATCCATTTGTCTGTTGAAGGGCATCTTGACTCCTTCCACAGTTTGGTTATAGTGGACATTGCTGCTATGAACATTGGGGGTTCATATGGCCCTTTTTTTTCACTACATTTGTATCTTTGGGGTAAATACCCAGTAGTGCAATTGCTGGGTCATAGGGTAGCTCTATTTTTAACCTTTTGAGGAACCTCCACACTGTTTTCCAAAGTGGCTATACCAACTTACATTCCCACCAACAGTGTAAGAGGGTTCCCCTTTCTCCACAACTTCTCCAACATTTGTTGTTTTTTGCCTTGTCAATTTTTGCCATTCTAACTGGTGTAAGGTGGTATCTCAATGTGGTTTTATTAAATGTGCTGCTGAAGTGCACACTCTCAATGTGGTTTTGATCTGAATTTCCCTGATGGCTTATGATGATGAACATTTTTTCATGTGTCTGTTAACCATTTGTTTGTCTTCTTTGGAGAAATGTCTGTTCATGTCTTCTGCCCATTTTTTGACTTGATTATTTATTTTGGGGGGGTTGAGTTTGAGAACTTCTTTCTAGATCCTGGATACCAGCCCTTTATCTGTAGTGTCATTTGCAAATATCTTCTGCTATTCCATAGGCTGTCTCTTTGTTTTGTTGATGGTTTCCTTTACTGTGCAGAAGCTTTTTATCTTGAAGTCCCAAAAGTTCATTTTCGCTTTTGTTTCCTTTGCCTGTGGAGATGTGTTTTGAAAGAAATTTCTGTGGCTGATGTCGAAGAGGTTTCCTGCCTATGTTCCCCTCTAGGATTTTGATGGATTCTTGTCTCACTTGAGGTCTTTCAACAATTTTAAATTTATCTTTGTATAGGGTATAAGAGAATGGTCGAGTTTCATTCTTCTGTATATAGGTGTCCAATTTTCCCAGCACCATTTATTGAAGAGACTGTCTTTTCCATTGGATTTTTTTTCCTGCTTTGTTGAAGATTAGTTGTCCATAGAGTTGAGGGTTCATATCTGGGCTCTCTATTCTGTTCCATTGGTCTATGTGTATGTTTTTGTGCCAGTACCATGCTGTCTTGGTGATCACAGCTTTGTAATATAGTTTGAAATCAGGCAACGTGATGCTCCCAGTTTTCTTTTTCTTTTTCAACATTTCCTTGGTGATTTGAGTTCTTTTCTGGTTCCATACAAATTTTAGGATTATTTGTTCCAGCACTTTGAAAAATGCCTATGGTATTTTGGTTGGGATGGTTATGAACATATAGATTGCTTTGGGCAGCATAGACATTTTAACAATATTTGTTCTTCCAATCCATGATCATGGAGTGTTTCTCCCATCTTTTTATGTATTCTTCAATTCCTTTCATAAGTGCTCTGTAGTTTTTAGAATATAGAGTATAGATCCTCTTTGGTTGCATTTATTCCAAGGCATCTTAAGGTTTTTGGTGCTATTGTAAATGAAATCAATTCCCTAATTTCTCTTTCTACAGTTACATTGTTAGTGTATAGGAAAGCAACTTATTTCTGTGCATTAATTTTGTATCGTGCCACATTACTGAATTGCTGTATGAGTTCTAGTAATTTGAAGGTGGAGTCTTTTGGGTTTTCCACATAATGTATCATGTCATCTGTGAAGAGAGAGAGTTTGACTTCTTTGTCAATTTGAATGCCTTTTATTTCTTTTTATTGTCTGATTGCTGTTGCTAGGACTTCTAGTACTATGTTGAACAATAGTGGTGAAAGTGCACATCCTTCTCTTGTTCTTGATCTTAAGGGGAAGGTTCTCAGCTTTTTCCCATTGAGAATGATATTTGCTGTGTGTTTTTCATATATGGTTTTTATGAAATTGAAGAATATTCCCTCATTCCTATACTCTGAAGAGTCTTAATCAGGAAAAATGCTGTATTTTGTCAAGTGTTTTTTCTGCATTAATTGAGAGGCCATGTGCTTCCTCCCTCTTTTCTTATTTATGTGGTCTATCACACTGATTGATTTGCAAATGTTGAACCAATCTTACATCCCAGGGATAAATCTCACCTGGTTGTGGTGGATAATCCTTTTTATGTACTGTTGGATCCTATTAGCTAGGATCTTTTTGAGAATCTTGGCATTCATATTCATCAGGGATATTGGTCTGAATTTCTCCTTTTTTGGGGGGTCTTTGCCTGGTTTGGGGATCAAGGTAATGCTGGCTTCATAGAAAGAGTCTCAAAGTTTTCCTTCTGTTTCTATTTTTTGAAACAGCTTCACGAGAAGAGGTATTATTTCTTCTTCGAATGTTTGGTAGAATTCCCCAGGGAATCCATCACGCCCTGGACTCTTGTTTTTTGAAAGGTTTTTGATCAGTGCTTCAATCTTGATACTGGTTATGGGTCTATTCAGGTTGTCAATTTCTTCCTTTTCAGTCTTTGTAGTTTATAGGTTTCCAGGAATGTATCCATTTCTTCCAGATTGCTTAATTTATTGGCATATAGTTGTTGATCATAATTTCTAATAATTGTTTCTATTTCCTTGGTATTAGTCATGATCTCTCCCCCTTCGTTCATAATTTTATTAATTTGGATCCTTTCTCTTTTCTTTTGGCTAAGTCTGGCCAGTGGTTTATTGATCTTATTAATTTTTTCAAAGAATAAGCTTCTAGTTTCATTAATCCACTATACTGAATTTCTGGTTTCTAATTCTTTGACCTCTGCTCTAATCTTAATTATTTCTCTTCTAATGTATGGCTTGGGCTTTATTTATTGTTCTTTCTCCAGTTCTTTAAGGTTTAAAGTTAATTTGTATATTCGTGATTTTTCTATTTTTTTGAGTGAGTCTTGGATAGCTATGTATTTTCCCATTAGGATCAACTTTGCAGTATCCCATAGGTTTTGGACCAATGTGTTTTCATTCTCTTTGGTTTCCATGAATTATTTAAGTTCTTCCTTGATTTCCTGGTTGACCCAAACATTCTTGAGCAGGAAGGTCTTTAGCTTCCAAGTGTTTGAATTTCTTCCATTTTTTTTCCTTGTGATCGAGTTCCATTTTCAAAGCATTATGGTCTGAGAATACGCAGGGAATAATCTGAATATTTTGGTATTGGTTGAGACCTGATTTGTGACCCAGTATGTGGCCTATTCTAGAGAAAGTTTCATGTGCGTTTGAGAAGAATGAGTATTGTGCTGTTTTAGGGTGTAATTTTCTGTATATATCTATGAGGTCCATTTGGTCCAGTGTGCCATTCAAAGCTATTGTTTCTTTGTTGATTTTCTGCTTAGATGATCTATCTGTTGCTGAGAATGGGGTGTTGAGGTCTCCTATTCTTAAGGTATTATTATTAATGTGTCTCTTTATTTTGGTCAACGGTTGGTTTATGTAGTTGGCTGCTCCCATGCTGGGGGCATAGATATTTGCAATTGTTAGATCCTGTTGTTGGATAAACCCTTTAAACATGATATAGCATCCTTCTGTATCTCTAACTATAGTCTTTAGCTTAAAATCTAATTTGTCTAATATGAGAATTGCTACCCCATCTTTCTTTTGAGGTTCATTGGTGTGAATAATGGTTCTCCATCCCTTCACTTTCAGTCTGGATATATCTTTAGGTTCAAAATGAGTTTCTTATAGACAACATATGGATGGGTCAGGTCTTTTTATCCAGTCTACAGCCCTGTGCTATTTCATGGGAGCATTTAGGCCATTTACGTTGAGAATGATTATTGAAGGATATGTTTTTATTGTCATCATATTGCCTGTGAAGTCCTTGGTTCCATAAATAGTCTCTGTAAATTTCTGTTCTATATCACACTTGGGGTCTTTCTTCTTTTTTAGAACACCCCCCCCTTAATATTTCTTGCAGGGTTGGCTTGGTGGTCACATATTCTTTCAATTTCTGCTGATCTTGGAAGCTCCTTCTCTCTCCATCCATTCTAAATGAGAGCCTTGCTGCATAAAATATCCTTGACTACATGTTCTTCTCATGTAGCACCCTGAATATAACTTTCCAGCCCTTTCTGGCTTGCCAGGTCTCTGTGGACAGGTCTGTTGTTATTCTGATGTTCCTCCTTCTGTATGTAAGGAATCTCTTCCTTCTTACCACTTTCAAGATTGTTTCCTTGGATCTAAGATTTGCAAATTGTACTCTTATATGTTGTGGCATCCGTCTGTTCTCATTGATCTTGGGCAGGGTCCTCTCTGCCTCTTGGACACAAATGCTTGTTTCCTGCCCCAGACTAGGGAAGTTCTTAGCTACGATTTGTTCAAATATATCTTCTAGACCTCTCTCCACCCCCTCAAGGATCCCAATAATTCTTTTTTTTAAGATTTTATTTATTCGACAGAGAGAGACACAGTGAGGGAAGGAACACAAGCAGGGGGAGTGGGAGATGGAGACACAGACTTCCCACTGAGCAGGGAGCCTGATGCAGGGCTGGATACTAGGGTCCTGGGATCATTTCCTGAGCTGAAGGCAGATGCTTAACTACTGAGCCACCCAGCACCCCCCCCCCAATAATTCTGATATTGGAATGTTTCATTATGCCGGTAATCTCTCTCAGTCTGATCTCTTGGGCTTTAATCTGTTTTTCCCAGGCAGCCTGTTTCCTTCTTTTCTATCATCTTATCCCCTATCTCACTAATTTATTCCTTTGCCTCCTTTACCCTGGCAGTCAGATTATCCAGCCTAGACTGCATTTCATTCATAGCATTTTTAAGTTTGGCTTGATTAGATCTCATTTCTGCCATTAGAAATTCTATGTTGTCGTTAATATTTTTCTCAAGCCTAGATATTACCTTTATAATTGTTACTTTGTAGTCAATTTCTGACATTAGGCCACAGTCTCTGAATCTTTGTTGGGGGTTGCTCAACTCAAGCAAGATGCACCTGTTGTTTTGTTTTGTTTTAAAAGATTTTATTTATTTATTTAACAGGGAGAGAGATCACAAGTAAGCAGAGAGGCAGGCAGAGGGAGAGGGGGAAACAGGCTCCCTGCTGAGCAGAGAGCCTGATGCGGGGCTTGATCCCAGGACCCTGAGATCATGACCTGAGCTGAAGGCCAAGGCTTAACCCACTGAGCCACAAAGGCACCCCAAGATGCACTTGTTTTATAGGGACCTTAGGGTTGTTGGCCTCTTGTTCTTCCAGCCTGTCTTCTGGGGGAGGGGCCTTCTGCACTGTTACTCAGGCAACCCTGTTTGGGCAGAGTTTCCCTGCCCCCTGTGGGGGGGATAGGCTCAGTGAAAACCAGTTTTGGGGGGCTTTTGTTCTCTGGAGGAGTATCCTGGCAGCTTTCTGTGTCTCTTCTGAGTCATAGCAGAAGTGACCATATCCAAACCTCTGTCTCAGAACAGAGAGATCTCAATCTGATCTTCAGTGAGCTCTCCAGGCCACACTGTCTCCATGTCTGTCTGTGCTGCTAAAAACCTCAGTGTCCTGGGTTGTGCGCCTTGCAGTAGCATTCTAAGCCCTCGCTTCCAGGTCTGGGCATGTCTCTGCCCTTTGTGCTTCTAAAACCACAAGCCACCCTCGGTTTGCATGCATGCACCCAAAGCTCCAGGTTTCAGTCTAGGGGGTTGCCCTAAAGTCCTTTCTCTGCCACTACCAGTCTGTGAGTCTGTGCCTGGTTCCCAGCATGGGAGAATTTTGTGCTCATGTGTTATTTCACCTTCCTGGCTCCAGCGTTTATGGCAGCTCCCTCCCCCTTCTGTTTATCTTCCAATATCTGCACACAGAATCAGGTCTCCCTACTTCATACCTTGAGACCAGTAGCTGGGGAAATTCTGTTTGTGGAGATCCAGATATATCTCTTATATGTCAGGCTGATTTCTTGGGTGTTCAGAATGGTCTGGTAGATATTCAGCTCAGTTCAGGGGACTGACTGAAAGAGGGTCCCCTACTCCTCTGCCATCTTTTCTCCTCCTCTCCCCATACCGTATCTTCTTTATTCATTCATCTGTTGATGGACATCTGGGTTCTTTCCATAGTTTGGATATTGTGCACATTGCTGCTATAAACATTGGGATACAGGTGCTCCTTTGAATCACTACATTTGTGTCTTTGGGGTAAATACCCAGTAGTGCAATTGCTTGGTCATAAGGTAGCTCTATTTTCAACATTTTGAGGAACATCCATTCTGTTTTCCTTAGTGGTGGCACCAGCTTGCATTCCCACCAATAGTGTAAGAGCGTTCCTCTTTCTCTGCATTCTTGCCTACACCTGTCATTTCCTGAGTTGTTAATTTAAGCCATTCTGACTGGTGTGAGGTGATATTTCATTGTGGTTTTGATTTATATTTCCCTGATGCCTAGTGATGTTGAGTGCTTTGTCTTGTGTCTGTTGGCCATTTGGATACCTCCTTTGCAGAAATGTCTGTTCATGTCTTCTGCCCATTTCCTGACTGGGTTATTTGTTCTTTGGGTGTTGAGTTTGATAAGTTCTTTATAGATTTTGGATACAAACCATTTATCTAATATATCATTTGCAAATATCTTCTCCCATTCTGTCAGTTGTCTTTTGGTTTTGTTGACTGTTTCCTTTGCTATGCAAAAGTTTTTATCTTGATGAAGTCCCAATAGTTCATTTTTGCCCTTGCTTCCCTTGCCTTTGGTGATGTTTCTAGGAAGAAGTTGCTATGGCTGAGGTCGAAGAGGTTGCTGCCTGTGTTCTCCTCAAGAATTTTGATGGATTCCTGTCTCACACTGAGGTCTTTCATCCATTTTGAGTCTATTTTTGTGTGTGGTGTAAGGAAATGGTCCAGTTTCATTCTTCTGCATGTGGCCATCCAATTTTCCCGACACCATTTGTTGAAGAGACTGTCTTTTTTCCATTGGATATTCTTTCCTGCTTTGTCAAGGCTTAGTTGACCATAGAGTTGAGGGTTCACTTCTGAGCACTCTATTCTGTTCCATTGATCTATGTGTCTGTTTTCTGCCAGTACCACACTGCCTATTCTTTTCAAGATACATTTATACTTGGCATTTCCATGGATTCTTTTTAGCCTTTCTCTCCTAGTATGAATGTTATAGAGGTAGAGTAGTTCCTTGTTTTCTGGGAGGGGACTTCCAAGGCCAAAAGGAAATTGAACTTTGTCTTTTTAGCCACCTCTGGCTTTTGACATAACAGAGACCAGGGAGGTGAAAAATAATCTTAGCAAGTGAAGTACTTTCTGACACAGTAGATTAAGCCATAATGGAAAAATTTCTGAGATGTTGTTTTTCATAAATTACCCATTAGTCTCCAAATTACAACTGAGACGATTGTTTATTTTTTGAACTCTGACACAGATTGGGTGAGCCCTCATAGGGAGTGAGAAAAAACATTTCTCTAGGTTAGTAGGAATTGGATTATTTTGAATCTTTTTCTAGCTAGTAAAAATGCAGTTAATGTTGACAACTCTTTCTGGATCTAAAAAGAAATTCTCTAATATCTAAGTATTTAATTATCTATAAAAATTCTCCCAGCTTTAAGTCCAAAGGTTTTTTTTTCCTTAAAGATTTTATTTATTTATTTGAGAGATGGTGGGGAGGAGCAGAGGGAAAGAGAGAATCTGAAGCAGATTCCCCACTGAGCTTGGAACCTAAGGCAGAGCTCAATCTCACTATCCATGAGATCATGACTTAAGCCAAAACTTAGAGTCAGACCCTTAACCGACTGAGCCACCCAGGTGCCCCTCTAACAGATTGTATATTTAGCACTGAGCAATATGGCAGTTCCAGAATGGTATCTGTATAATTAAGAAATGATAACTCTTAGGATATGTTCTATCTTTATATATCTATCTTCTAGAAATATTACTAATATTACAGATAACAGTCAGTTTCCATCTTGGCCAATGTAAATAACAATAAGTTCAGGCTAGAAATTGTAAATATTTTATATCTGAAATGCTTTTACATTTCATTCATTAAATTCTACTGAGAAAGGCAATAACCAAATAAAAGCTAAAGGAAGAAAAAGAAAATTATAAATTGTGCTGAATGCTATGAAGGAAATAAGCTGATGATAAAGTATATACACTATCCAAAGGGACTGAGAATTCTACTCTGTTTTTAAAAAGGTTTTTATTTATTTATTTTAGAGAGATAGAGCATAAGCGAATGAGTGAGAGAGAGCGAGAGCACAAGTGGGGGGATTTGGAGGGGTAGAAGGATAGAGGGAGAAGCAGTCTCCCCATTGATCAGGGAGCCCAAAGGTATCAATCCCAGGACCCTGGGATCATGACCTGAGCCAAAGGCAGAAGCTTTACCAACTGAGTCACCCAGGCACCCTATCAACTACTCCTTAAGAGAACATCTTTAATGCATTTTAAAATTTATGTAAAGTAATTTAAATACTATACAATGGGAAATAAAATATTGTTCAACAAGTTCATTGTCCTATTAGAGCTGTACTTTCTTTTGGGAGGGGGCATTAAGAGTTGATGGTATTTAATACAATACCCCAAATTGTCTTATTCCCCTCTGAAATTACTACTATTTTCAAATCCTCAAAGGGGAGGAAGTGAGCTGTGTTAAAGGCTCTTACGTAGACAAGGCTAACCAATTTTGGTGAAAAAAGAAAAACCTTTTCATTAAATGTAGTCAGCTCAGTAAGTAATATGCTAAGTTGTCACCTTTATATATCTTGGTTAGATGTTATTCCCTCTCTTCTCCCCAATAATTCTGGTCCCAGCCAAGATGAGAAGTTATTAAAAAAAAACTTTTGAAGGTAATTCTCCAGTAGGCTTTCAATGGAAATGAACTTGGGAAATACTTAGAAATTTAAATACCACAGTAAAATCCAAAGGACTAACTCTCTTGGAAAGTTATTGAGCAGACTTGTAACAAAGGGAAAATAATGGGTGTCCTCTATGATTTCCCAGAACTTTAAAGTCAGTTTTATTATCCCTAGTTTACAGACAATAATAATGGAATGCAGAAGGGATAAATAGTGTTCTGTTCTGTCATACAACAGTGGGTATCAAAGTCAAGGTTAAAACTGAGAGCATTCTGGCTCCTAACTTAAAACTATAGTTTGGATTGTTGAGTCCAAGGAGAGGAAGACTGTTGTGTCAAAACCTTACTTAAAAGTGCCTGTGTATCTTACATTCTACTTGAAAATGCTCTCTTCATATTTGTGTACTACTCTGTCACCAATTAATGGCCATCGTTGACAGTCACTGTATTAATTGTTCCTCTCTTGATAGTTCTGCACTAAATTGAAAAGTACTCCGCTGAATGTGGTTTTTTTTTTTTAATTCTAGCTTTACACATCTCATCATGTTGTGTTTCTTATTTTTCCCCTTGGGTCCAACAGGTTAGAAAAAGATTTGGCTTAGAGAATACTATCCTGGTCCAATTTCCCATATTATGTATAACTAGTTGAGATAGCCATGGTCATAGGTATTGTACCATAGGTATAGCCAAAGATCTAGTAGTAATAAAGGTATTTTGGTTCCATTCCATCAAAATAGCTTTAGAAACATGTTTTACTTCTGTCATAAAAAATATTTCTGAGGCCTGTAGGGTCCACTCTCCCTTTTGGTATTAGGAAACCACAAAAATGTGATAACCCAATGTCATGCTTTCTCCTTTAAGGACCAGTATTCTCATTTCACAGCCATTAAGATGTGTGGTATATACTTATTTGTAGTTTGATTGTCTCTTATCTCAGATCACTGGTAGTGCTTCTAGATTATAGCTGTTCTATGAGTATTCCACGTGTCAACCAATCTTAACCACAACTGTCAGCCTCTAGTGTGAAACATTGAACTTCCATTATTCTGTTTAGTTCTGTGTGAAATTAATTAATTTTTTTTTAAAAAATTGCTAATTTTATCCATCTGTGTATCCAATGGTGAGAAACCCGCCATGATATGAATGTTAAATTGAGATTTCTTGGTTTCAAAATTTATAAAATTAAATGATTTTAAGTACTTTAATTTCTTCTTTGAATGTGGTCATCATAACAAAACTTGCATTTTTAGAAACTAATAAAGTGATATCTTGGGGGTTTTGTTTTTGTAGCCTTCTACTTCTAAGACTGTATCATGAGGCTTATTGACCTACAGAAAGGGAAAAGGGAGAGAAAGGCACATGCAAGTAATATTAGGAATGAACACGGTAATATAGTAAGTAAAATGAAGAATTGAAAAATCAGAAGAGAATATTGTGGAGCAACTTTATGCTAACAAAATTGAAAAGATAAATTCAATTGACATAGAATATGTAATTTATCAAATTTGACTCAAGAAAAATTAGAAAACCTTTGTAAACTAATATGATTAAACTCATTGAATTGATAATAAAAATTAACCTACCTCTAAAAAAAAAACCCAAGTCCAGGTGATTAGATGTTTTTACTGGAAAATTTCCCCTGTCAAGGATAAAACAATCTAAATTACAGTAACAATTTTGGAAATTGGAAAAAAGAAAGAAAACGATTCAACTTGCTTTATGATACTAGTGTAGCTTTGATTTAAATAAAAGCAGGAAAGGGCAGACTCAGTAAAGAATAGTTCAATCTCATCTATGAACATAGGTGAAACGTCTGAAATAAGAACCATTAGATAATCATTGCTCAGCTCCAAATGCCATGAGTCATCTTTACTTCCTCTTTTCCCTTTTGTACCCCACATCTGATGAATCAGTTTGCAAGTTCTATTGACTCTGCCTTTTAATTAGATTATGTCATTCCTGGATCAAAACTCTTGAAGGACATTCCATGATGCATAGAATAAAATCCAAACCTCTCACCATTATCTCCAAGTCCCTTCATGATCTGACTTCTGCCTACCTCTTCAACCCTATCTCCTATTTTCCTTCTGGCACACTCCACTTTTGACATACTGATCTTATTCCTGTTTTTTGAAAAGACCAAACATGTTTTCAGCAAAGGGGTTTTACATTTTCTCTTCCCTCTGCCTGGACTCTTCCTCCAGCTGTTTGTATAATAATCTCCTTTTCATCATTTAGGCCTCTGTTCACATATCACTTCAAAGAAGTCTTCACCAAGCTCTATCTTGTCATGTCTTCATTCTCCTTCCCTCTGTATCTTCTTAACTTTCTTTATTTTTCTTCATATCACCTATCAGTACTAAAACTATAATTTTTCTTTTTTATTTAAAGATTTTATTTATTTATTTGACACAGATAGAGAGATCATAAGTAGGCAGAGAGACAGGCAGAGAGAGAGAAGGAAGCAGGCTCCCCGCTGAGCAGGGAGCCCGATGCAGGCCTCGATCCTAGGACCCTGAGATCATGACCTGAGCCTAAGGTAGAGGCTTTAACCCACTGAGCCACCCAGGGGCCCAAAAGTATAATTTTTCAAATCTAGAAGTTTATTGTCTTTCTCTCTCATTATAATGTAAGTTCCAGAGGGCAGAGGTTATTTTTGTTCTCTGCTATATTCCTAATACCTAGAAAAGGGTCTTGTAGGCATTAAATATATATTTAATAAATAAATTTAGTACAACATTTTTTATTTCATGGAAGGTATAGGGCTTGTTCAAGGTGACTTGTCCATCTGAGATAGGAACCCTTTCTTTTGAGCCACATTCCAGTGCACTTTCTATTATACCACATTTCTCTTTCTGCCTCTAGCCCCATAATTTTAGTTTAAAAAGACAATCCTGTCCTCTCCCTGGCAGACTAGTAAATGTATTAATTTGTGAAAACATTTATGAAGCTTGCTGCAGGCAAATTAATATGATGAGACTTATACATGAATACTATCTTAATTTGTGGCTTTCCAGTACTGTCTACATTTCATTTAAGGAGTGTCTTCCTTTAAGAAGTAAGGAAAATGCTTACCTTCCATTTGTGTGTCTATTAGCAAATACAATAAAGCATGTAAGTGCCAGATGTGCTGCACTGATGACATTAACTTATCCCAAATAACTCATGAGTCCAATGGCTCTGATTAAACTCTTGCTATTCACATCATGTGAAGTAATTTTAAGTAAACTCTGTGTCCAATGTGGGACTCAAACTCATGACTCTAGAATCACGAGTCCCATGTTCTACCAAGTGAGCCAGCCAGGCACTCCTTGAAAGGTAATTTTACAGTGTGAAAAAAAAAACAAAACAGAGAAGGTCACAGAGCAAGGGTGTGTATGTGTAAATGTGTACATGGTACAATTTCATTAGTTCATTATGCAAATATGTTGTGCCTGTGACTGTGCCAGTGGAGATACAAAAGAAGTGGCAGGCATTAATTCTTATAATAGGAAATCTTATATATTCTTGAAAGAATTGGAAAAGAATTCTGACACAGCATATAAGCAACAAAGAATATTAAGAGTAAGACTGTATGTACCAGGACTGGTGAGATTCAGAATAAGAGAAAAATCACTATAAGGTAGAGTTCATGTGAACAAACAACACAGAGACTATGTGATACAAGACTATGTGTGGTCGTTCTCTCTGCTTTTTGTGGCAAAGCTCACAGTGTATTGATATATCATTAAAAATAGTTTATTTTGTTTGCATTCAGGATGAAAGTCATTGACCACAGGAGACACAGTTTTCTAAGGTTTTAAAGTGATTCTTGGAAGATAATAAGGTCTGGTAGTTGCCTTTGATTTTCTAGGCAGATGCACAGTGTTCAAGTATCCTTTGTCTCCCTTTAGAAGTGGGACTGGGATGTTGTCCTGCCACTGTGGAATATTTCACAAGGTTTCATCAAAGTTTCAGAATATCAGTTTCTTCGTGGCTTATCAGTTCAAGCCCCTGAACAAACTGGAAGGGATATGTTCTCTTTTGTTTGCTCTGGGCAGCCTATATCTCTGGATTGTCTGCTTCCTGTCAACTGCCACTAGAGAGACACTGATTAACTGCATTTGATTTGTGGATAGAATTTTAAGCCACATTAAGAGATTCTCAATGAAACTGCTTAGCCCTTTCAGGCATAATCCTACAAACTCCAGCTCTGAGTAATGCCCATTAAAAGTAATGGGCACTCTGTCTGATAAGGGCAGTTCAGTCAACTGAGCAGTCTGTGATGGTGGCTAGAGAGGTTATTCAGAACTTTCAAATGCCATCCACGTCTGTGGGAAATCAGGCCTTTATATGAGCTGCAGAGTAAAGCATTCCATTTAAAACATGCAAAACACTAACCACATTTCTCTTTAAAAATGTATTAAGGGAGAAATTATGTACTAGAATATTAGGTTTGTTATAATAAGAACTACAGGGACTTTAAAAATAGATTTTGGCTACTGGGAATAGAAATTTGGTTCAAAGTGATAAATTTTCTGCTTTATTTATTTCAAGGTATTTCCTTGAGCCGTGTATATAGGTAAATGAAAAATACAATTGAATTTATTTTAAACGTGACATAAGAACCAGAGCAATGTTTCTCAAAATAGGGACTGCCTGCAATAGAATCACCCAGGGAGCTCGTTATAAATGCAGATCCCTAGGCCCCACACAAATCCTGATGAATCATATTCTAAAGTTAGAGCCTATGGATCTTCATTAAAAACAAACAAACAGGGCACCTGGGTGGCTCAGTGGGTTAAGGCCTCTGCCTTCAGCTCAGGTCATGATCTCAGGATCCTAGGATCGAGGCCCGCATCGGGCTCTCTGCTCCGCGGGGAGCCTGCTTCCTCCTCTCTCTCTCTCTGCCTGCCTCTCTGCCTACTTGTAATCTCTTTCTCTCTGTGTCAAATAAATAAATAAATAAATCTTTAAAAAAATGCAAAACTGACCTGATGTTTCTGATATAATCTAAAGTTTGAAAACAGTGGAAGTTAAAGTTGGAGAGTAATTACTTAAGAGTGAGGTTTGTTAGTAAGGGATCACTAGGATGGTGTGTGTAGGGAATGCTAGTCAAATTTCTGACAGCTTTTTATCTCATTTGCATCCCAATGACATTGATAAGAATAAAAATATTTAATGTCCAGTAAAAGTAGACTAGATATATTGGGATATACTGATGCAATACTATGCAGTCATTTAAAATGATTTTATAGAATGATACATGAATACATGGGAAGTTATTCATTTTATCTTGTTAATTGAGAAAAGCGAGTCACAAAACATTATGTATGTTGCAATTGTTCTTAAATTCCTAGGCAAGGAAAAATATCTGGACAGACATATAAAAGGAATTAATGGTATACAATTACAGATAACTTTTATAGTTTTCTTTTTATTTGTATTTTCTCAATGTTCAATGATGAATATTCACTGTAAAAGTAATACCAAAGTTGTTATAATAAAAAGAAAGTATCCACTTCTTATGGCATAATATAGTTTCTAAAACTTTAATTGAAGGAATCTTTTCAGATCCATACTATTTAGTATTTTAGCACCTCAGATGCCATTATTCAAACAAAAAGTGGTTGTTATATAGTCACATATTTTTAAAATATAAATCTATGGAATAAGTTGTATATAAATTGAAATGCTATTTTTAATGGAATGGAGGAAAATGTTATTTTTGATTTGGCCTATCTTACCTTCATTGGAAAGTATGTCTTTCTACCATTGTATATGCCTATTTTAAATATTTTTATTGAAAACCAAGATAAATTAAAAATATTAAGTCTTAAAAAAGTTTCTAAAAAGTGAGAGATAGAGATCTAGTCTCTACAGCTGTGATGTCCAATATGCTTGTTACTAGCTGCATAGGGCTACTGAATGCTTGATACATGGCCAGTCCAATTTTATATGTGCTGGAAGTATAAAATACACACTTACTAGGAAAAGACTTACTAGGAAAAAATATAAAATATCTCAATATTGATGTTGCTTGCATGTTGAAATGGTAAATTTTGTATATACAGGGTTAAATAAAATATTAAAATTAACTTTACCAGTTTCTTTTTAGTTTTTAAATATGGTTTCTAGAAAAATTTAAATTATCCATGTGCCTTGCATAAGTTGCTTATTATACAGTGTTTTTTAAGTCTATACATCACGTTCTTGAAGGAAAACTTATGGATGACCCACTTTGCCTGGAAACCAAATGGTGCTACTGAACCTGGGAAAGGAGTTAGTTTACACTAGGGCTTCTCAAAGTGTCTTACCTGGACCAGCAGCATCAGCATGAACTGACAATTTGTTAGAGATACAAATTATTGGAACCCATCCCAGACCTACTGAGTCAAAACCTTGGGAGCAAGGCCCAGCAATAACAAGCCCCCACTAGGTGATTCTGATGCTAACTAAACTTTGGGAAGTGCTGATTTGAATAATCCTATGGTGAGTCTTACTGTAAATGCAAGAATACTTGCCTCTAGTCTATCTGTTTTTAAAAATCTGGATTTCTATCTTTTCTTGTTTGCTTAACTACTGGCCTATTTGCCTTAAGATAGAGAATAAAAGGGTGATGATAATTATTAATGATAATTATTGTGTTATGGTATAATTATTTGCTTTTTATTTTTTAATTTTATTTTTTAAAAGATTTTTATTTATTTATTTGACACACACACAGAGATTACTAGTAGGCAGAGAGGCAGGCAGAGAGAGAGAGGAGGAAGCAGGCTCCCTGCTGAGCAGAGAGCCCGATTCTGCTTTTTAGATTTAGAAAAGAAAATATGACCCTTAACCCTAAAATATATGAATGATATCTATTTACAATTCCCTATGGGTTTAAACATGTATTAAGTAAAAATAACATCTATGTGTTTATTATTTCTTTTTTAAATCATTTTCTCTTATTTTATTTGATATATTTTTAAATATCTTTGGCCCTAATATTCCAACTTCAGGATATTTCTTCTGAATGTAGACAAAGGTTAAGGCCTGGTGAGAAAAGGAAAAAGAGGAATTAGTTCTATTTATTCATTCACTAAGTCACTCATTCATTCATTCATTCAGTCAGTCAGCAAATAACTATTGAACACCCATAGGAAGAGATACTTATTCTGATCTGGTATCCCCTTCTCCTGCCTCTGCATGGGCAATTATACTGGATAGTTAACAGAATCCAGAAAATTAGTTCTAGTCAATGGAATTAGTTAATCCAGAGAATCAGTTACTGCAGGCCAGAGTGGCCATAGAAAGATGAGGAAACAACATTCCTCACAGCCAACAAATGCTCTCAGGTTTCTCATAATGCAGGTGTGGATTTTTTAAGAAGGAGATAATTTTTAGCATCAGCTTCATATAATAATCATAATAATAGCTTTTTGGAAGCAGAGGATTTTATAACTATTTTAAAAAATCACTAATGTCCATAATGACTGTATTTTTCTTTTGAACTGTGATGTGGCTTTCAAAAGCAAATGGAATATTTTTAGATGTCATACTCTGCCAACAAATGAACCTCACAGCATCTACTACATATATCATAGTTGATGTTTAAAGACCTTTAGGTTACACTGGAATGTTGACATAACAATATTCACTTCTAAGCATATGACATAAAGTAGATGTCTTTCATCTAAAAGAAGCTACATTTGAAAATATTGTTTCCAAGTTGTTGTGCTAGGTTCTAAAGTAAGGGGAAAAAATAAAAGACAGGGTTTGTCTTGCTGCTAGTCAGCTCTGGATGTATCTAAGAATCACCTACAGAGCTTTTGAAAAATACCACAGCTCAGGCCCCATCCAATTAAATAAAAATCATTAGGATTGGGGACTGAATATAGAGTTCACTACTGGTAGAGCTCTAAGATTACAAACAGAGCTAAACTAAAGTATAAATAAATTGTTATAAGAATGCAACTAGGGGCACCTGTGTGGTGCAGTTGGTTGTGTCACCCACCCTTGGTTTCAGCTTAGGTTGTGATCTCCGTGTTTTGAGATTGAGCTCTGGTCAGGCTCCCCACTCAGTATGGAGTCTGCTTAAGACTCTTCCTTGCCCTCTGCCCCTCCCCTCCGCACTCACGTGCACTCTCTGTCTCAAATAAAGAAATCTTCTTTTAAAAAAGGGGGGTGCAAATAAATTTTTCAGGGAGGAGTTGTCAATATTGAGAGAAGATTTCACCAAAAAAGTAATCAGATAGGAGTCAATAAGGTATCACCACCAATTGGCCTGATTTTTCTCAGATGTCTATTTTCTCTCCTACTGTCTAGGACCAATCCAATGCTAGTTAGTACTTTTTCTGGGTTTCTAGGTGGCTTTCTTTTTCTGTTGAGTTCTTTTCTTCCCCACCACATATATTTATTTAATACTTTTGGGGAATTCTTTTCTGAAAAACCTTTGGTGAACTAGAGAGAAAGACCCATTCTGTTTGTTTGCTTTGCAATGAGAATTACTTGCATTCCTGGTTGTTATTTTCTTTTGTTTTGCTGCATTCCTGCACAGCCCATTGATTTCAGATTGCTTTGGAATGGACAGATATCCTCTTGGTCATGAAATTAATTTTTCATGCATGGGTTTTAAATTATTTCTCAAATTTATTACTTCTTCCTATTTTGTCCAAATATTTTAGTGTGGTCAATGGAATACATTGTCTCTCCAACACTGACCCCACTACAGTGTAGTCAATGAGACCCTTACCCTGGTTTCCAGGTATGAAGTCTCATTATATCTCATACAATTTTCCCTATCTGGAATACCTAACCAAAGATTAAAGGAGAGGATGGGGCTGTCTAGAATAATTATTAAGAGGCTTTCCACCAATCCTCTTCTAACCCCACCCTAAACCCTATCTTCAGAAATAGCTGTGTCTTCAATATCTGTATTTCAGGAATTGCATGGGAAGAATAGGCTTGTTTCTTGTTGGTTTTCTCACATGGTTTAAGTTTTCACTTTCTTCAGCATGCTCATTGATTTGTTTTCCAGCTTCCACAATTTTGTTTTCTTTCCTATTGTGCATGTTTATTTATTTAATGTCAATTTAGTAAGGTTTTAGAAAGGAGATGGGGGAAAATTGTGTTTTCAATCTGTCATGTTTATTGAGAAGTAGCTATTTGCATTTAATAAATGTTTCAATTTCATATCAGTCAGCCAAGTTTATCAATATCTTCATATACTAATCACAAAAACATGCCTTAAATCGTGCTTTAATCACCACGTAAGTTACACATGTGTAAAGGTAATCTGTGAATGCATTGTTTCTCTGTCATAATGCACACTCTGGTCTGAGACTGTCACCTTGAACTCAAAATTGGCAAGTTGGTACAAATGTTTAGACAAAGCTATATAAACATTTGGGAATGGTTAAATGAATACAAAGAATGATTTATTTGCTATTCCAGGATTTTTATGCTTTTCGACTCTCCCATTTCCTATGATAAATTCCTGAGAAGGTAAATCAAGATATTTGTGTCATCTTCAAGAAATAGACTAATGAGTTAAGATATTCAATGGTAGGCAGAGTACTATAGATGATACCAGCATGGCTAAGAATCTATAATTTTTGATCTGTAGTTCTCAGTTAAATTCTAAAGAAATAAAGTGGAAATTTGTCTTTTCTGATCTTTTGACTTTTTCTTAGCTCAATTAGTGAAACAGGGTTGGAGGAGTAAAATACAAAATTGTAGGATTTCCCTAATGTCATTTCGTGAATGCTTGATATTTAAACATGTTGCTTTTAAGTCAACTGCTTTGAAGCCACTTAACTTAAATGCCCTATCAATTAAAGAGAACTGCAAGAGAAGATATCTTGTCAGTGAAGACATATCAAAAATGTAAAGATCACCAAAAGGAAGAACTAGGAGAAGAACAAATTTTGGTCTATAACCTTTTATTATTAGGACTATATAATTTTTGAAGCTACAGAATATAATTGGAACAGTTAGGGAAAATGAACAAGAAGACAAGATCTCTTTATTTTTTTTAAAGATTTTATTTATTTATTTATTTGACAGAGAGAGAGGTTATAAGCAGGCAGAGAGGCAGGCAGAGAGAGAGGAAGAAGCAGGCTCCTGGCTAAGCAGAGAGCCCGATGCAGGCCTTGATCCCAGGACCCTGAGACCATGACCTGAGCCAAAGGCAGAGGCATTAACCCACTGAGCCACCCAGGTGCCGACAAGATCTCTTTAGAAAGAAAAGTGAAAAGCTGAGAAAGAGAGGGAAAGAATATGATTAATACATAAAGTCACTTAGGATGTAGAGTAGAATAATATAGATTTCCCCCCAAGTCTATTGATCCCATTCCCAGTCCCAAATACATAGTCTCAAATCTCAAAGGCATACACTTACAACAAATGGCAAATCAAATATAGTACTATATTTAGGAAGGAGCTAGCTATAAATTGTCAAGAAGAATCAATGCAATATTCAAATGTAAATCCATTAATTTAAAAAACCTTTATTGAGTCTCTACTCTAGTTAGGCATTAAATTAGATCAGGTTGTTAATACAAAAATGAATTATATTCATTGACCTCATGGAATGGATAAATGAGTAAGGTGTATAAACAGCTGAGTAGAATATTATGTCATAGGTGCTAGGGAAGTGTTAAAAAAATAGTTGTGATGCAAAGGGTGCCAAATGGATCATGAAGTTTTAATAACAGAGTAGGAGCTTGAGCTGGATAATGAAGTATGAGTGGAACATTTGCAGGCAAAAATATTAAGGAAGAACATTTAATAGGAAAGGAACAATATCTATAAACATATAAATGTGTAAAATAGCATATCAAAGTCATAGCACAACTAGTAGTTCTCATTGGCTGGTGCATGGTGTTTGAGGCAACAAGTAATATATTAGTTTTCTATTGCTGCATAAGAAAATAATACAAACTTAGAAGCTTAAAACACTACAAATTTATTAAATCACAGATTCTATAGGGCAAAATTCTGGGTACAGCCTGACTGGATTCTCTGTTTAGGGTCTCACAAAACTATAATCAAGTTGTTGACCAGATACATTCTCATGTGGGTCTCAGATTGCTGGTTGAATTAATTCCTTTGTGGCTGTAGAATCTATGGTAATTTGATTCTTCAAAGTCAACAACAAGGAGTCTCAGCTGCTTCAAGTCTCTCTTTAAGAGAGTCTCTCTTCAAGTCACTTTAGGGATGGACTACATCTTCTTTTAAAGGCTTCACCTGATTAAACCAGGCCCTTCCAGAACCCTCTTTTGATTAACTCAAAGTCAGCTGATTAGAGGCCTTAATTATATATCAGCAAAATTCCTTCACTTTGGCCATATAATGTTACATAGTCATGGCAGTGTTATCTCTCACCTTTGTTATATTCTATTTGTTAGAAGCAGGTCACAGGTTCTACCCATAGTCAAGGGGAAGAGATTAGAGGGAGGAGATTGCACAAGTGTTATGACTCATTGGAGGTTATTGAAGGGCGTGTCTGTCACAAGTGGGGAGACTAGACATTAGAGGTTATATTTATCATGCTAAAGAGATTGACTTTTGGGGATCTGGGTGACTCAGTTGGTTAAGCATCTTCCATTGGCTCAGGTCATGATCCCAAACTCCCTGGGTCGAGTCCCATACTGGGCTCCCTGATTAGCAGGGAGTCTTCTTCTCCGTCTGCCCTTCACCCAACTCGTGCATGCACCCTTTTTCTTCAAATAAATAAATGAAATCTTTTTAAAAATAGATTAAGTCAAGTAGAGAAAGTCAATTGTATGATTTCATTTACTTGTGGAACGTAAGAAATAGCATGGAGGACATTAATAGAAGGAATGGAAAAATGAAGGAGGTGGAGAATTGGAGGGGGAGATGGACCATGAAAGACTGTGGAGTCTGGGAAACAAACTGAGGGTTTTAGAGGAGAGGGGGGTGGGGGATGGGTTGGCCAGGTGATGGGTATTAAGGAGGGCACATATAGCATGAAGCACTGGGTGTGGTGCATAAACAATGAATCATGGAGCACTACATCAAAAACTATGATGTACTGTATGGTGACTAACATAACATAAAAATAAAAAAATAATAAATTGTCTTTTTTTAACCAGACACTTATAAAAAAGAAGTAAAGTTTTTTAATTGAAGTATAATTAACATATAATGTTATATTATTTTCAGGTGTTCAACATATTGATTTAACAATTCTATACATTACTCATTGATCACTATGATAAGTGATCAATCACCATACAAAATTAGTATAATATTACTTATACACCCTACGCTAAATTTTTCACCCCTGTGACTTATTTTATAAGTGGAGGTTTGTATCTCTTAATCCCCTTCATCTTTTTCACCCATCCCCCTACCTACCTCCTCTCTAGCAGTCACCAGTTTGTCCTCTGTATTTAAGTCTTTTTTGTTGTTGTTGTTTCTTTGTTTTTTTGCTTGTTCATTTATTTTGTTTTTTTAAAAGATTTTATTTATTTATTTGACACAGAGAGAGAGATTACAAGTAGGCAGAGAGGCAGGCAGAGAGACAGGGAGAGGAGGAAGCAGGCTTCCTGCTGAGCAGAGAGCCCGATGCAGGCCTCGATCCTAGGACGCTGAGATCATGACCTGAGCCGAAAGCAGAGGCTTTAACCCACTGAGCCACCCAGGCGCCCCATTTATTTTGTTTTTTAGATTTTATTTATAAGTGGAGTCATATGGTATTTGTCTTTCTCTGCCTTATTTCACTTAGTGTAATACCCTCTATGTCCATCCATGTTTTCACAAATGGCAAGATCCCATTCTTTTTTATGGCTGAGTAATATTTCATTACACACATCATATCTTCATTATCCATTCATCTATTAACAGATACTTGGATTGCTTGCCTATTTTAAATAATGGTGCATTAACATAAATGTTCCTATATTGTTTTTGAGTTAGTGTTTTTGTTGTCCTTGGATGAATAGCTAGTAGTGGGTTTACTGGATCATATGGTAGCTTTATTTTTAATTTTTTAAAGAACCTCCATACTTCCACTGAGGTTGCACCAATTTACATTCCCACCAACAGTGTATGAGGGTACCTTTTCTCCATATCCTTGCCAACACTTGTTATTTCTTTGTCTTTTTGATACTAGCCATTCTGACTGATGTGAGGTGGTGTCTCATTGTAACTATTATTTTCATTTCCCTGATAATGAGTGATGTTGAGCATCTTTTCATGCATTTGTTGGCCATCTGTATGTCTTCTTTGGAAAAATGTCTATTCAGATCCTCTGCCCATTTTTAATCAAATTTCTTTTTGGTGTTGAGTTGTGTAAGTTCTTTATATAGTCTAGATATCAATCCCTTATTGGATATATCATTTGCAAATATCTTCCCACCCACTGAATTGCTTTTTTGGTTTTGCTGATAGTTTCCTTTTTTGTGTAAAATCTTTTTATTTTGGTGTGGTCCCAATAGTTTAATTTTGCTTTTATTTCCCTTTCCTGAGGAGACAGATCCATAAATATTTCCTAAGAGCAATGTCCAAGAGATTACTACTTATGTTTTCTTCTAGTTTTATGGTTTCAGGTCTTACATTTAGGTCTTTAATCCATTTTGAGTTGTGTGTGTGTGTGTGTGTGTGTGTGTGTGTTTGTGTGTGTGTGTGTGTGTACAGTACAAGAAAGAGTTTGATATTTAGTATTTAATCAGTAGTGGGAACTTAAGGAGCATTTAAACTGAGGAAATAACATTATCCCTTCATACATGTAGCTTATGAGTTAGCAAATACCTCCAGGGGAGTTTGCCTGAAGAATTTCTGGCTTATCTCTTTCTTGGATCATGATTCCTCAAGTCTCTACCCCTTTGGCAGCCCCAAACTCCAATTTCTGTCTTCTTATTACAGTGAGACTGCTGTGAGGCTCAGACTGATAGTTCTTCTCTGGCTCTTGACATAGTTAGTAGATGAATCCCCCAGGAATAAAAGCAGTGATGAATGTGGAGCTCACCTCAGTGTAATTCCCTCCTATCCAGAATCCTGGATCCTTTGAATTATGGTTTCTTTGGTTGATATCTGATACCTTAAAATCATGTATTTAGAAAATTTTATACAGCTTTTATAGTTGTTCTCAGTCTGATGTAAACTACTCCATCATGCCCAGAAGCAGAAGGCAGTCTTAAAGTTTTTAGTTTGTTGGTAAGCCAATTGTTTGAAACCAATGTCTTAGCTTGGTTTCTTATCTTGACTTTTGTTCTCAGGGTAATGATCTTTTGCTTTAGTAGACCCATTCTTATTCTCAGGGAGGAATATTCATTGGCCTCCCAACTCTAAAAATTCTGGTAGGCCATTATTACATACATTCCAGATGAAGCAGCATGATTTCAATGACAAAAAACACAAATCTAACTATTTTCAGTGTTCTGAATTGTCTATAGGAAAGAATCATACATAGGCTCTTACAATGCCACACCAAAAACCATGTCATAGAATAAAGGGTTCGGCTAAAATGGAGGTACAAGCCTTTCATCTGCAGCAAGTAGCTCAGAATAAACCCACTCCCACCATTGGGGTAGGAATAGCCTTCTGACAGTGGCCCAGTGGCTTTCTCTTTGTACATGAAAGCTAACAGCTCACTAAGAAGAAACAAGCCAAAGTCCAGATACTAAGAATTTACCTTGGAAGGCACAAAAGGAGCAATATATATAGCTTCCTATGTGACTGTTGACCCACTCCTTGAGAGCTTTCAAAAACAATTTGTAACTAGACTTTTAGCATGCTTTTCATTTCAAATCTTTTAATATATTTTTTTGTTTGCCACATTGAATAATTATATTTCAAGGTTAGGTTAGTACTGAAAGATTATACTTGGGCTTTAACGTTGCATACTCTGCCATGCAGCAATGTAATAATATTTTTATGCTAATATGACTGTATTCAGGTGGGTTTATAAAAAAAAATGTGTTTTTCAAAGACCAAATACCACTAGTTCACTTCATGAAACTTTATTCAGAATGTATACTTGAATGAAGCAAAGCTAATAATTCCTGCTGTCAAGACTTGCAGTATGTAACAAAAAAGATGCACAAATCACATTTTGTTGGTTGGATTTATACCTTTCCATTTTATCTGCTGCAATTACAAATGCTCATTTAATAAACTTTAATTTTTTTCTCTCGTATAATTCCTTCCTGACTAAAAAAAAATATTTATTTAGCTTAACTGAACAAAGCTTTGCAACACTATGGGAATGTAGGCGTTCTTTTGTCCATAAATTGAAAATAAATTTAACACAACTTAAACTTATTTGCTAATCTTCTTTCCTCCTTCCTTCCTTTCCTTCTTTCTTTTTCTCCTTTTCTTTCTTTTGTTGTACTAATTTCAAAGGCTAGTACAGAAAATATGACTAGATTGACCCAAAATCTATTGCCAAATTCAGTCAGTTCAATCCTATTCAGGAACTGGTCTTATATACAACATTTTTGCAAATTGCCTGACATCAATTGACAGTCATCACTTGCTTGCTGAAGGCAAACAACTGGAGCACATTTAGAGCAAAGTACTGAAATAATAAGTGAACGTGTTCAAATATATGAAGAACACATGAGCAAACTGGATCTGTCTAGTCTGAAGAAAAGACTGAAAGGGAGGTAGGAACATGATAGCTGTATTTAAATGTTCTAAGAGTTGTCATGTTGAAGAGGTATTAAACTCATTATAGAAGGTCGCAAACAGTAGAAATAGGATGAACCATGAGAAGCTACAAGATGAAACATCTCAGCTGAATATAAGGGTAAACTTTGTAATAGTCACTGAATAAAATAGCAATATGTTCTCTTTTTTTCCTTTTTTACTTAAATTTCAGTTAGTTAACATATAGTGTACTATTGGTTTCACGAGTAGAATTTGGTGATTCATCACTCATATATAACACCCAGTGCTCATCCCAACAAGTGTCCTTCTTACTGCCCATCACCCATTTAGCCCATTCCCCACCCTCTCCCCTCCAGCAACCCTCAATTTGTTTCCTATAGTTAAGAGTCTCTTACGGTTTGCTTCTCTATTATTATCTTATTTTATTTTTCCTTCCCTTCCCCTATGTTCATCTGTTTTGTTTCTTAAATTCCACATAGGAGTGAAATCCTACGGTATTTGTCTTTCTCTGACTTATTTCACTTAGCATAATACCCTCTAGTTCCATCCACATCATTGCAAATGGCAAGGTTTCATTCTTTTTGGTGGCTGGGTAATATTCCATATATATACACATACATACACACACCACCTCTTCTTTATCTATTCATCTGTCAGTGGACATCTGGGCTCTTTCCATAGTTTGGCTCTTCTGGACATTTCTGCTATAAACATTGGGATGCATGTGTCCTTCTAATCAGCACTTTTGTATCCTTTGGATAAATACCTAGTGCAATTGTTGGGTCATAGGGTAGTTCTACCTTTTTTAAGATTTTTTTTTTGAGAGTGAGAGAGAAAAAGAGAAAGAGAGAGCAGGAGGCAGGGGCAGAGGAAGAGAGAGAGAATCTCAAGCAGACTCCCTACTGAGCACAGTTTGACAGAGCCTGACCTGAGTTGAAATCAAGAGTTGGGTGCTTAACCAACTGAGCCACCCAGGTGCCCCAGGGTAGTTCAATTTTTTAAATTTGAGGAAACTGTGTACTATTTTTCCAGAGTGACTGCATCAGTTTGCATTCCCACTAATAATGCAAAAGGATCCCCCATCCTTGCCAACATTGTTCTTTCTTGAGCTCTTGATTTTAGCCATTCTTACAGGTGTGAGATGGCATCTCACTGTGGTTTTAATTTGTATTTCCTTGATGATGAGTGATATTGAGCATCTTTTCATATATCTATTAGCTATCTGAATGTCTTCTTTAGGGAAGTGTCTATTCATGTCTCCTGCCTATTTCTTAACTGGATAATTTGTTTTGGGGCTCTTGAGATTGATAAATTCTTTATGGATATTGAATGCCAATCCTTTACCTGATATGTCATTTGCAAATATCTTCTCCCATTCTGTAGGCCAACTTTTCGTTTTGTTGATTGCTTCCTTTGCTGTGCAGAAGCTTTTTATCTTGATGAGGTCACAATAGCTCATTTCTGCTTTTGTTTTCCTTGCCTCCACAGATGTGTGTAGTAAGAAGTTGCTGTGGCCAAGGTCAAAGCAGTTGCTGCCTGTGTTCTTCTCTAGGATTTTGATGGATTCCTGTCTCACATTGAGGTCTTTCATCCATTTAGAGTTTATCTTCGTGTATGATGTAAGAGAATGGTCAAGTTTCATTCTTCTGTATATAGTTGTCCGATTTTCCCAGCACCATCTATTGAGGAGACTGTCTTTTTTCCATCGGATAGTCCTTCCTGCTTTGTTGAAGATTATTTGACCATAGAGTTGAGGGTCCATTTCGGAGTTCTCTATTCTGTTCCATTGATCTAAATGTCTGTTTTTGTGCTGGTACCATACTGTCCTGATGATTACAGCTTTGTAATAGAGCTTGAAGTCTGAGTTTGTGATGCTTCCTGTTTTGCCTTCCTTTTTCAACATTACTTTAGCTATTCAGGTTCCATACAAATTTTAGGATTGTTTGTTCCAACTCTGTGAAAAATACTGATGTTATTTTGATCAGGATTGCATTGAATGTGTAAACTGCTTTGGGTAGCATAGACATTTTAACAATATTTGTTCTTCCAGTCCATGAGCATGGAATGTTTTTCCATTTCTTTGTGTAACCTTCAATTTCTTTCATAAGTGTTCTGTAGCCTTCAGCATGCAGATCTTTTACCTCTTTCTTTAGGTTTATTCCTAGGTATCTTATGCTTTTAGGTGAAATTCTAAGTGGAATCAATTCCTTTATATCTGTTTCTGCTGTTTCATTACCGGTGTATAGAAATGCAACAGATTTCTGTACATTGATTCTATATCCTGAGACTTTGCTGAATTCATGAATCAGTTCTAGCAATCTTTTGGTGGAGTCTTTTGGGTTTTCTACATAGAGTGTCACGTTGTCTGAGAAAAGTGAAAGTTTGACTTCTTCCTTGCAGATTTGGATGCCTTTTCTTTTTGTTGTCTGAATGCTGAGGCTAGGACTTCCAGTACTATGTTGAATAGTAATGGTGAGAATGGACATTGCTGTCCTGTTCCTGACTTTAGGAGAAAACTCTCAAAAAAAAAAAAAAAGGAGAAAAGGTCTCAGTTTTCCCCACTGAGAATATATTAGCTGTGGGTCTCTTGCATATGGCCTTTACGATATGGAGATACGTTCCTTCTATCCCTACTTTCTTAAGCATTATCAAGAAAGGATGCTGCATTTTGTTAAATGCTTCTTCTGCATCTAATGAGAGGATCATATGGTTTTTATCTTCTCTTTTATTAATGTGATGTAAGTTGCTGTATTTCTCTCTGAAGTCCTACTGTGCTACTGTGGGGAGCGGGGCGGGGCGGGGGTGTGTGTGGAAGATGGCGTCACCCTGCCCTCTAGGCTCTGGGGAGGGGAACTGCCGCTGTTCAGGAGGCTCTTAGAGAAAAGTGAACAATCTCCGCTCCCTTGCCCCAGGATTTCATCAGATCCCTGTCCTCAAGCTGTCTGTGCCCAGGCAGTAGGCATGCCTGGTACCACAGTTCTCCTCTTTTATCTCTGGCAGGTGTCTGGGATTCAAAACTCCGTATCTTAAAGAGCCTCTCAGGGCTATGCCTAGCACAGTTCAGTCTCAGAAAAGCAGTTGTTTGCCTGCATAGGTGCCTAGAGTTTATGCTGAAGCACAGCAAAAAGCTGCCGACCAGATTATTTACCCTCTGTGCATGCCTCTGTCCCCTGCTGTTGAAAGGCCTTTCAGTGGCCCCAGCGGGCCTTTTGTCTTTGGAGGGACAAAATTCTCTCTTCCAAATGTACTCCAGGAAGGGGAGTGATCTCTTCCAGTGTGGCCCAGGGCATCCCCACACTGAGGCATCTTGTGTGGACACTACAGCACTGCTCTCTCTCCCATTCTTTCCCTTTTCCCAATTTTGTTCATGAAAAGGGCTCCCTCCCCTTCGTGGCACTGCTACTTATCTCTCCCCTAATTCACAGCCTGGAACCTCACATCTGCCACATTCTCTCCCTCCAATTGTGCAAATTGTTTTCTTAATCCTCACACCGATTTCCTGGTTGTTCAAAATGATTTGATGTTGATCTCGCTATATTTGACAAGGCAATCTCAGGGTCCCCGTACTACTCCACTATCTTAACTCCTCCCAAAAAAGCCACAGTATGTTTTCAATTTAGAAAAAAGCCTTTCTTAAATCTCAAAGTTTCGATTAGTTTTTCTGTTAAGTTAGTTAAGAAATGAAACTTTTATTTAAGAAACAATTATTTGAGGGGCGCCTGAGTGTCTCAGTGGGTTAAAGCCTCTGCCTTCAGCTCAGGTCATGATCTCAGGGTCCTGGGATCGAGCCCCGCATTGGGCTCCCTGCTCAGCGGGAGCCTGCTTCCTCCTCTCTCTCTCTGCCTGCCTCTGCCTGCTTGTGATCTCTCTCTCTCTCTGTCAAATAAATAAACAAAATCTTTAAAAAAAGAAACAATTATTTGAGAACTAATTATTGAAAGTTCATTAAGTGATATCTTTAAAGTACTGAAAGAAAATAGCAGTTAACCTAGAATTCTTTACTCAGTGAAAACATTCTCCAAAAATGAAGACAAATTACATTTCAGTAAGTTTATTTTTTAAAGGAGGTGAAATAAACACATTTCAGACAAGCAAAATATGTAGGAATTTGGCACCTTCTTACCTACTCTGAAAGAAACATGAAGGGGAGTTATTAAGGCCTTAGGAAAATAATCCCAGATGGAAGGATAGGAAGGCAGAAGGAATGAAGAACACAAGAAAAGGTAAATATGTCGGGCGCCTGGGTGGCTCAGTGGGTTAAAGCCTCTGCTTTCGGCTCAGGTCATGATCTCAGGGTCCTGGGATCGAGGCCCGCGTCGGGCTCCCTGCTCGGCGGGGAGCCTGCTTCCCCCTCTCTCTCTCTGCCTGCCTCTCTGCCTCCTTGTGATCTCTCTCCCTCTGTGAAATAAATAAAAATAAAATCTTTAAAAAAAAAAAAAAAAAAAAGAAAAGGTAAATATGTGAGGGACTATAAAGGGATATTATAAAATAATATTGCTTATTTAGAATAATAACATATTGTGAGGTTTAAAAATATGTATAGAAGAAAATATATATCAACAATAGCATAAATTACAGGAAAATAAGGGTTAAAGTATTTTAAGATCTTTGCAATGTTTAGGAAGTAGTAAAAGTGTTATGGTAATCTATAATAGGTCAAGAGTACATGATGTAATTTCTAGGGTAATCACTGAAAAATACTAACTACCAAGATTAAAGCATGAATAACCACAATTTAAGAATGGAGAAAATAAAAAAAAAGAATTGGAGAAAATGAAATAATAAATAATACGGAAAGACACTCTTTTGTTCTAAAAGAAAGAAAAGGTGAATTTAGGAATAAAAAACCCAGATAGGACAAATATAGAGTTGATTTAAATCAAAATGTATCATAATTACATTAAATGTGAGTAGACTATTCCAAATAAATGATAAAGATGATCGAAACAGATTTTAAAAACATAATATTTGCAAGAGACAAAACTTAAGTAAAAGACAGAAAGATGGAAACTACAGGTCCAGAAAAAATATACCATGCAAATACTTGCCAAAAGAAAGCTGGCATAGTTATACTAATATCAGACCAAGTCAACTCTATACTCTATTACTACTAAAGATAAAGGGAAATTTCGTAATGATAGAAAAAGAAGTTGATCTAGCAGGAAGAAAAAAGAAACTATCTTAAATTTAATTACCCTAATATCCTCAATACATGTAAAGCAAAAGTTGGCAGAAGTATAACCATAATCACAGTTTAAAGCTTTGAGAGACTTCTCTTGGTAATGATAAAAAAAAATCAGTATGTATATAGAGCGTCTGAGTAAAAAAATGATAGCAAGAATTAATTGACACATATAGTAAACTATATCTAACAACTACAGAATCATCACCTTTTACCAAATGCACATTAACATTTACCAAAATACATCTTATGCTGGGACATAAAGGAAATCTTAATGAATTTCTTTTTTAAAAAAAGATTTTATTTATTTATTTGACAGAGAGAGAAAGAAAAAAAAGCAGGGGGGAGTGGCAGGCAGAGGAAGTGGGAGAATGGAGAGGTGGAATGGGGAACCCAATGTGGGACTCAGTCCCAGGACCCCAGGATCATGACCCGAGCCAAAGGCAGAGCTTAACTGACTGAGGCACACAGATGCCCCTCTTAATGAGATTCTAAAGACTAAAATTATAAGCATGTTCTTTTTTAACTTATTAGAATTAAGCTAGAATATCTCTAAATGTTTGGAAATTAACCAAAACATTTTAAAATAAAATATAGATTTAAATTATGGCATTTTAGGGGTGCTTGGGTGGCTCAATTGGTTAAGTGTTTGCCTTCAGCTCAGATTGTGATCTCAGGATCCTTGAATCGAGTCCCGTGTTAAGCAGGGAGCCTGCTTCTCCCTCTCCCTCTGCCCCTACTCCCTGCTTGTGCTTGATTTCTCTCTCCCCCTTTGTGTCAAATAAAATAAAATCTTAATAAAAATTATTTAAAAAATAAAATATGAGATTTTAAGGCTTTAAAGTAAGGGTAATGTAGTACTTAGAAGGAAATGTATAGCCTTAAAGATGCATCTATTAGCAAGGAAGAAAGAATAAAATCAACCCACTAATTATCTCAAGGTGCTCAAAGAAGAGTAGAAATAAGAAAATTTATAAAAGATAAGTGCTGACGTAAATGAAATAGAAAATAATCATAAAATAAATAAAGAATACCAATAAAGCTAAAAATTGATTTTCTGGAAAGATTAATAAAATTGACAAACCTCTACCAAGGCCTCTCAAGAAAAAAGGGTACTAGAAATTAGCAAGCAAAAACAATATGCTTTATAGATAATTAAAAACATCATTAAAATGTTGTGGCCTTGTGCCCAAGATTTTGAATACTTAGATGGAATGTAAAAAATCCTTGAAAAGCATAACCCAGCAAAACTGTTACAAGAAATTTAAAATTGAGTTTTCATATACTTATTTACAAACAATAAACCTTAATTTAAAACCTTACTTAAAAACAAAAGCAAAGACAAAAACAAAACTGGTCTGGGGCACCTGGTAGGGTCAGTCATTTAAGTGCCTTCAGCTTAGGTCATGATCCCAGGGTCCTGGGATTGAGTCCCCCATTGGGCTCCTTGCTCAGCAAGGATTCTGCTTCTCTGCCCACCCCCAACTCATTTCCTCTCTCCTCTCTCTCTCTTTCAAATAAATAAATAAAATATTTTAAAAAAAAAACAGGTCCAGATGGTAAGTAGGGAATCTTTAAAGCATTTAAGAAAGAAATAATATCACTCTTACAGAAACTCAGAAGACTAAAAAAGAAGAAACATTTCTCAATTTCTTTTATACTGTTAACATAATCTTGACATGAAAACCTGATAAGAACATTACAAGAAAATAATAAAATGCATTTATATCATAAGTGTAAATAGAACTTTTAAAACAAAATAATAACGGGATGCGACTCAGTCATCAAGTATCTGCCTTCTGCTCAGGTCATGATCCCAGGGTCCTGGGATCGAGCCGCATTGGGCTCCCTGCTCAGCGGGAAGCCTGCTTCTCTCTCCCCCACTCCCTCTGCTTGTGTTTCTACTCTAGCTGTCTCTCTTTATGTCAAATAAATAAAATCTTAAAAAAATATATAATAGCAAATTCTCATATGTATAAAGGATAATAAATCACACACAAAGAAGTGGGTTTATTCCAGCTTACACTTACATTAAAGGAGAAAACCTCAATGATTTGAATAGATGCCCAAAAAAGCTCAATACAGATTCATGATAATTCTTAGCAAATTAAGAATTGAAGAGATTATGGGTGCCTGGGTGGCTCAGTTCCTTAAGCAACTGCCTTCAGCTCAGGTCATGATCCTGGAATCCTGGGAGCAAGTCTCACATTGGGATTCCTGCTCAGTGGGGAGTCTGCTCCTCCCTCTGACATCTCCCCCCTCATTCTCTCTCTCTCTCAAATAAATAAAATCTTTTTTTTTAAAAGATTTTATTTATTTATTTCACAGAGGGAGAGAGATCACAAGGAGGCAGAGAGGCAGGCAGAGAGAGAGAGGGGGAAGCAGGCTCCCCGCCGAGCAGGGAGCCCGATGCGGGCTTCGATCCCAGGACCCTGAGATCATGACCTGAGCCGAAAGCAGAGGCATTAACCCACTGAGCCACCCAGGCGCCCTCAAATAAATAAAATCTTAAAAAAAAGGAACTGAAGAGATTCTTAAGCTCGTAAAGGACAGCTGCAACAAACTATAATAAATGCTGTTAATAGTAAAATACAGAATATTTCCCCCTGTGATTGGGAATGAGATAAAGATACCCACTTTTTCTTTCCTTATTATCTGCTAAACTTCCTGATAAATTTAACACTGTCTTGGTCAGTAAAATAAAGCAAGGAAAAGAAAAAAAATATAAAAGTCAGAAAGAAATAAAGAGCATTGTTATTATTTGAAGGCAACGTGGCTGTATAACAGAATATTTTCTAGATGTATAGGTAAAATATTAAAATTAAGAAGTCAATTTAGCATGATTATTTATTACAAAGTGAAGGTACAAAATGCAATTATCTTTTAATATACTAGCAAAAAATAATTAGAAAATGAAATTTTAAGAAACAATAAGACTTATAGTAGCAGCAAAACCAATCACATATTTATTTTTAAAAAAATTTTTTAAAAAGACCTCTGCATAGAAAAGTACAAAGTATTATTGAGAGTAATTACAGATCTAAGTTAAAAAAGGGATATACCATGTTTATGATTTGGAAGTCTCAATGTTGAAAATATATTTATTCTTCAAAAATTGATCTGTAGACAAAAAGAATTTACAATCAAAAGCCCAGGAGAATTTTGTGGCAACAGCTACCTTACTAAATGTGAGAAAGGCCAAGAATAAATAAGAAAATCTTGAAGAAGAAAAAATTGGGATATTTTACACTAAGAAATGGAATGATAATATTTGTTATAAAGTTATGGTAATTAAAACAGAGAGGTACTGGTGCAAAGATAGGCAAAGAGACCAACAGATTTGAGAGTACAGAATTACACTCATACATGTAATCTCACCAGATTTATGACAAAGGTGGTACTGAAATGCAGAGGAGGAAGGGATGGTCTTTTCAATAAATGGATCTAGGTCAACTGGCTATCCATGCTGAAAACAAATGTGTTTTGATCCCTACCTCACATTACATGTAAAAATCAATTCCAAATGGATTTTAAATACATTTTAATTGCAAAAAATAGAACTCTAGAAGATAATAAATTACAAATGAATATTTTCATGACCTTGGTTAGGTGAAAGCTTGCTTAAGCAGGATACAAAAAGAACTAATCATAAGAGTAAATATCAAAAATTGTACTTGATTACATTTCAAAACATATTTATCAGAAGACAATATTAAGTGAGTATAAAGACAAGCCACTGAGTAGGAAATGATATTTGCAATACATATATCTGACGAAGGACTTTTAGCATTATATGTAAAGAATACATGGGCGCCTGGGTGGCTCAGTGGGTTAAAGCCTCTGCTTTTGGCTCAGGTCATGATGTCAGGGTCCTGGGATCGGGGCCCACATTGGGCTCTCTGCTCGGCAGGGATCCTGCTTCCTCCTCTCCCTGTCTCTCTGCCTGCCTCTCTGCCTACTTGTAATCTCTCTCTCTGTGTCAAATAAATAAATAAAATCTCTAAAAGAAAAAAAGAATACATAAGGAAGTCTCTCGTATCAGTAAGAAAAAGAGAACAAAATTGAGGTTTTTTTAAACTTTTAAAATGTTTTTAAAAACTTTTTTTTAAAAGTTAGGTAAAAAATTTGAGCAGACACCTTACAAAAATGATTTCAAATAATCAATAAGTATATGAAAAGATGTTCAATATTTGTAGTTATTGAAGAAATGAAAATTAAAACCACAATAAACCAGGATAGATAAAATTTGGAAGACTGATAACACCAAGTATTTGCAAAAATGTTGAACAGCTTGAACTTTCATATACTGCTAGTGGAAGTGTAAATTGGCATAAACAATATAGAAAAGCTGTTTGGAACAATTTTTGAATGCCATTCATACATGTATATAATAACCCAGTGGTATTACTGCTACTCAGGAGAAATAAGCCCATACCTCCATCAAAAGTTAGGAACATAAATGCCAATAATATCTTTATTAATAGTAGCCAAGACTTGGTTTAACAAATACTGAATAAGTGGTCATTAACCTAATGGAATACTATACAACAATGAAAAATAATGAACTACTTACACACAACAACATGGATAAATCTCGCAGGCAAAAAATATAGAGCAAAAAAGCAAGATTAAAAAAAAGTATGTCTTGTATGATTATATTACACTCAAATTAGTTACTGATAGAGAATGAAAACTGCCTTTGGGTTAACTGGGAATTTGGTGACTTTATCTATGAACAGACTCTGGCTTCACATTTTAGAGTTATATAATTGAAAATACTTTATCTCTATATGGGAAACCACTGCCCTTCTGTGTTATTTGTAACCTTCAATGTTTGCTTATCATCTTTGCTTCTTTTTTTTGTTTTAAAAGATTTTATTTATTTATTTGACACAGAGAGAGAGATTACAAGTAGGCAGAGAGGCAGACAGAGAGAGAGGAGGAAGCAGGCTCCCTGCTGAGCAGACAGCCCAATGCGGGGCTGGATCCCAGGAGGCTGAGATCATGACCTGAGCCGCAGGCAGAAGCTTTAACCCACTGAGCCACCCAGGTGCCACCAATCTTTCAGCTTTGTATTAGTAAACAAGATTCTGTCATCTGACATCCTGAACCCCGAGAGTAGATGTAGATCCTCTAAAGCACATAGAAAGCTTTCTCCACTCTTTATGTCAAATGTTCTGGAATTGTCAGCAAGAGTGCAAATGTCTGCAGTGTGTTTGAAACAAGTCATAGAAAATTTTAAAAAAATGTGTCAACTGTGTTATTTAATATAGAATATTGAAATGGCAGTGAAAGAGAATGAAATTGACACCTTCTATTTTTTTCTACCTCCAGGGTCTAAAGTGTTCTTTGTTACTATTATTATAAAGGAAAGAGCCAGGATATCTGCTAAAGCAAAACAAGCAACTGTCCCTGATAAAAATAAGTACCTGTTTTCTAGTTTATGGAAAGAAAGACAAAGAGGAGAAGAGGAATATAAAAATCTCAAGCCCTCTTACTTTCTTCAGATATCAGAAAAACTATAAATTTCTCATTAGATTTCTGATGTTGTAATATTCAAGAGGAGCAAACTAACTCATTGCAAAAGAAGATCCCTTAGGTCAGATGTTGTCCTGGGTGAAAATGAAACTAGGAACTCTTTCATTTGATTATTGCTCCCAATTTTTTTTTAATCTTAGGGAAGTTCCCAAATTGGCTGTGGGTTTTAAAGTGAGGACTCTGCCAAAAAAAGGTCACTAACTGACAGAGTAAAGTAATTTCACAAGGTGGACCAGGCAAATACAGGCCTCCCCAGTTCCCAGACCTATTCTAGGTTATCTCATTGCTCCCAGAGGAAATGGCTAATTACCCTCTGGAACAGTCTAACTGTATTTGCATGGTAAGAATTTAAACACCAGGATTTACAAATGAGTATGCCCAGTTGAGCTGAGTCAGCAGCTAAAAATTGCTTGACAGGAAAACTGGCTTAAAATGTTGCTTAGAAACAATTAATAGAAACTTGGATATTAAGAGTTTGTGACTGAATTCTATACAAGATAAAGCAAGCTGCTTCTTAATTCAGAAAAGTAAGAAAGACTTATAACTGTTTAGAAAGTGTCTTCTCTTTCTATCATTTATTTTGATTTGCAGTAGCAGTGACTTCTGATTTAACTTTACCAGATATATTAGTTACTGGGTAACTAATATAGGTAATAAAACCAGAGAAGATCATTTAGGACTCCAAAAGAGAATTTGTGTAAAAATTGTTGAAAGTATAGTAATTAGGAAATTAGCAAGTTAGACATTAACTACAGAATTTTCCATAGTCCAATGCTGATTATGTCTCTCAACTGAAAATTTGAGATGATATAACATACACTAATCTCTGACAACATTGTATATTTTATTTCTAGCTGACCACCATGGCAGAATAGAACATATTCTTAATCAGGCCAGGACTCTAGATTTGGTTTCCTATAGTAGTAACCTTGGCTCTGTTCTATGATGGTAGATCACATTCCAGCCACATAAAAAGGTCATAAAAGGAACTAAAAAAATATGTCTGTTCTATATAACCTCATTCACACAACAAATAATGATTAAGCACATACCATAATTCTGGCATGTTGCCTGAAAAATGCAGAAGAAAAATTGGGGAGTGTCATAGAAAAACCATATTCTCTTTACGATGGACCAATAGGATTATATTAACATTATATTAACATTCATTTATTTAACACTTGGAAAGTTGTAGCACAAAGGATTGGCAAAGATTCCATGTCTTAGTATTTGACTTCCACTACTTATGATAATCACTTCTGTTGGCAATAACTAACTTAGATATTACTATTTAAAAATACATGAGATAACTGGGAGAGAGGCTTGGGATGATGGTAGAGTAGGAGGACCCTAAACTCACTTCATCCCACATTTACAACTAGATATCACTTACATCGAAGTATATAAACTAGGGAGAGAAAAAAAGACTGGCAGAACAAACTCCACAACTAAATGTAGAGAAGAAGCCACTTAGGAGAGGTAATGAAAGGCAAAAACCAGGAGCTGCCCACAGGAGGGAAAGAGTTGCAAGCCCAGAGAGGGGAAAACACAAGGGAACACAAATGGGGAAAACAAATCCCCATAATATCTGGCCTTGAAAACCAGAGAGGCTGAATTCCATGAGTTTGGAACCTGGACCTCTAAAAGTCAGCTGACTTAGCACTGGGCAAACCAGGAGGACAAGTGAGCCAGGTCCCTACCCTTAAAGAGACAACAGCCTGCAAAAAGGCAACATAGAAGCAAGAGGTTGCACAATGGGAGACAGATCTGTTTATACTGATTTCAGGTCATTTGGGAGGACATTTCTCTCAGAACAAAGGAGCTGGCAGAGACCATTTTCCTCCTCTGCTCCCCAACATAAACACAGAGTCATTTGCAGAAGGCAACACCAAACAGACAATTTCTCCCTAACTTGCTAGTAGTGCACCTGGCTCATGAGTTCTCCTGATGACTGGCTTACTCCAAAACTGCTGGACTGGGCCCTGGGCTCCATCCAAATTTTGTTAACACTTTGGGAGCCTCACCTAGCCACCACCCACACAAAGGTCACACCCAGGCCCGGCCATCACAAACACAGCCATATGCTGTGCTCCTGGCTTCTTCCATGCTTTGGAGGATTGGGCCTAGGACTAGAGGCTCAGGGCAAATTTTGTTAATACTGTTGCCCCACCCCTGAGCCCTTCTGCAGTCACACCCCCTCAGAACCTGCCTTCCTGGATCTTACTAATATCACAGAGAGCAAGCACAGCCCAGCCAACAACAGGCAGAAAGTCAGTGCAGATGACTGGACTGAAAGGAAAAGCAACTCAGATACAATTGTAGGACTCAAGCAACACACATAGGAGACTCCCCTGAAGTGCCAGGTTCTGGTTAATAGGGGGCACTGCCCTGCAGGGCACTATGGAAACTCTTCTTCATAAAGCCACTACATTCAAAAGCAGAGGGCATACTTGACTTTCCTAACACAGAGAAACAGACACAAAAAGACAAAAAAATTAGGAGAGAGAGAAATATGTGCCAAATGAGAAAACAAGATAAAATCAAAGCAGAAGATCTGAGCAAAACAGAAATAAGTAATACACCTGATAATACAATATTTAAAGTAATGATTATAAAGATACTCACTGGACTTCAGAAGAGGATGGAGGACATCAGTGAGACTCTTTACAAAGAGATAAAAATCACATATCAGAGATGAAGAACTCAGTAAATGAAATTTAAAATATAATAGATGGAATAAATAGTAGGCTACAGGAAGCAGAGGAACATATCAGTGACCTGGAAGATAGAATAATGGAAAGCAATCAAGCTGAATAGGTGAGAGACAAACAAATACTGAATAATGAGAATAGAGTTAGAGAACTCAGTGACTCCATCAGGTGTAATAACATTTACATTATACGGATTCCAGAAGAAGAAAAGAGACAAAAGGGGATAGAAAATGTATTTGAAGAAATAATAGCTGAAAACATACTGAATCTGGGGAGGAAAACAGAGAACCAGATTCAGAAGACACAGAGATCCCCCCAAAAATTCAACCCAAGGAGGTCCACACCAAAACACATAGTAATTAAAATGACAAAAAAATAGTGATAAAGAATTTTAAAGTTACAAGAGGTGAGAAGACAGTTACATACAAAAGAAACCCCATAAGTCTATCAACTGATTTTTCAGCAGAAACTTTGCAGGCCAGAAGCAAGTGACATGATGTATTTAAAGTGCTGAAAAGGAAAAATCTGCAGCCAAGAATATTCTATCCAGCAAGACTATCATTCAAAATAGAAGGTGAGATAAAGAGTTTCCTAGACAAACAAAAGTTGAAAGAATTCATGATCACTAAACCAGTTCTATAAGAAATGTCAAGGGGGACACCAAATGAACAACAAAAACCAAATGGACACCAAAAGTGACAGTAAGAAAAATAAACACAAATGCAAAAAAAAAAAACATTAAGTATATTTGTAAAAATCAGTCAAGAGAAGCACAAAATAAAAGGATGCAAATTATGATACCAAATATCTGAAATGTGGAGAAGAGAGGAATAAAGAATGAGTTCAATATCAAGTGACTATCAGCTTAATATAGACTGCTATGTGCAGAAGATATTATATAGAAACCAAATGGTAACCACAAATCAAAAAAAGTAATAGATATGCAAAAAATAAAGAGTAAAAAATCCAGTTATATCACTAAAGAAAACCAGCAAACAATGAAAATGAGAAAAAGAAAGGACCAGAGAAAAATTAGAAGAACAACCACAAAAGAAGTAACAAAGTGGCAACAAATACATATAAATAATTATTTGAATGTAAATAAATTCTCCAATCAAAACACATAGTTCTACAGAGTGGTTAAAAAAAAAATCTAAACGCTACATACAAGAGACTCATTTCAGACCTAAAGTCACCTACAGATTGAAAGTGAGGGGATGGAGAAATGTTTATCATGCAAATGTATATGAAAAGAAAGTTGGAGTAACAATATTTATATTAGACAAGACAGACTTTTAAACAATGTCTGTTAAAAGAGAGAAAGGACACAATATAATAATAAAATGGATAATCCAATAAGAAGATATAGCAGTTGTAAATGTATATGCACCCGACAGGGGAGCACCCAAACACATAAAACAGTTAATACAAACATAAAGGAACTAATTGATAGTAATACAATAATAGTAAGGGACTTAAACACCCCACTTACATCAATGGACAGATCATCCAAACAGAAAATCAACAAGGAAACCATGGTTTTGAATGACACATTGGACCAGATGTATTTAACACATATATTTAGAACATTCCATCCTGAAACAGCAGAATACACATTCTTTTCAAGTGCACAGAAAACATTCTCCAGAATAGATCACCTATTAGACCACAAAGCAAGTCTCAACAAATTCAAAAAAATCAAAGTCATACTATCCTTTTTTTTATCACAATACTATGAAGCTAGAAGTCAACCACATGAAAAAATCTGGAAAAAAACACAAATACATGGATTAAGTAACATGCTACTAAACAATGAATGCATCAACCAAGAAATCAAAAAAGAAATCAAAAAGTACATGGAAACAAATGAAAATGAAACCATAATATTTCAAAAACTTTGGGATGCACCAAAGTGGTTCAAAGAGGGAAGTTTATAGCAATACACGCCTACCTCAAGAACCAAGAAAAATCTCAAATAAACAACCTGACTTTACAGCTAAAGGAGCTAGAACAAGAAAAGCAAACAAAACCTAAAAACAACAGAAGGAAGGAAGTAATAAAGATTAGAGCAGAAGAGTGCCTGCATGGCTCAGATGGTTAAGTGTCTGCCTTCGGCTCAGGTCATGATCTCAGAGTCCTGCGATCAAGTTCTGCATAGGGTTCCCTGCTCAGCAGGGAGCCTACAGCAGGGAGCCTACTTCTCCTTCTCCATCTACTGTTCCTCCTGCTTGTGTTCTCTTGCCCTCTTTGTCAGATAAATAAAATCTTAAAAAAAAAAAGATTAGAGAAGAAGTAAATGATACAGAAACTAAAAAAAAAAAATAGAACAGAGCAATGAAACTAAGAGACCGTTCTTTGAAAAAAAACAATAAAATTGATAAATCTCTAGCCAGACTTATCAAGAAAAAAATGACCCAAATAAAATCACAAATAAGAAAGGAGAAAGAACAACCAACACCATAGTAATACAAATAATTATAAGAGAACTTTATGAAAAATGATACGCGAACAAATTAGAAAACCTAGTAGAAATGGATAAATTCCTACAAACATATAAACTACCAAAACTGAAAAGGAAGAAATAGAAATTTGAACAGACTGATAACCATTATAGAAATTAACTCAATAATTTAAAAAATCCCAACAAACAAAAGTCCAGGACTAGATGGCTTCACAGCCAAATTCTACCATTTAAAGAAAAGTTAACACCTGTTTTCAAACTATTCCAAAAAATATAAATGGAAGGAAAACTTCCAAATTCATTCTATAAGGCAAGCATTACCGATACCAAAACCACATAAAGACTCCACTATAAAAAAAGAGAGCTACAGACTAGTATCTCTGATGAACATAGATGCAAAAATAGTAAACATAATACTAGTAAACTGAATCCAAAAACACATTAAAAATAATTCACCATTATCAAATAAGATTTATTCCTGGGTTGTAAGTGTGGTTTAATATTCACAAATCAATCAACAAGATACATCACATCAATAAGAGAAAGGGTGAGAACCATGTGATCATTTCAGTAGATGCAGGAAAAGACTTTTATAAAGCACAGCACCCATTCATGATAAAAACCCTCAACAAAGTAGGGTTAGAGAAAACATACCTCAACATCACAAAGGCCGTATATGAAAATCACATAGTTAACATCATCTGTAATGGGGAAAAACTGAGGGCTTTTCCTCTAAGGTCAGGAAAAAGACAAGGACATTCACTCTCACTTTCATAGTACTGGAAGTCCTAGCCACAGCAATTAGACAGAAGAAATAAATGGAATCCAAATTGGTAAGGAAGAAGTCAAACTTTCACTACTTGCAGATGACATGATACTATACATAGAAAACCCAAAAGACTCTACCAAAAAACTACTAGAACTGTTAAGTGAATTTATAAAATCCCAGGATACAAAATCAATATACAGAAATCTGTTGCATTCCTATACACCAATAATGAAGCAGCAGAAAGAGAAATTAAGAAAATAATCCCATTTATAATTGCACCAAAATTAATAAGATATCTAGGAATAAACCTAACCAAGTAGGTGAAAGACCTATACTCTGAAAACTATAAAGCACTGATGAAAGAAATTGAAGGAACAAAGGAATGGAAAGACATTCTATGCTCATGGACTGGAAGACCAAATACTGTTAAAATGTCTATACTATCCAAAGCAATCTATGCATCAAATGCAATCCCTATCAAAATACCAACAACATACTTCACTTAACAAGAACATTAGATGACTCTTATGCTACACTTCATATCCTCTCTGCTTCACGTCTCTGGGGCTCTTTGGCACTTTTTCTGTCCCAGCCAATCTTATAGGGACTAATTTTGTCTGGGATCACATTGACTTTACAAGGGTACAAGTTTGCTTCATATCTGTACTGTGTGACTCATATCTCCCTTCCTATTGCCACTTAAGCATGAGATGTTATGGGACTCACTCAGCACCCTTGTCTGTTTAACTTAGAAGTGTGAGGGAATTCATGCTCTGTGGGGAGACTGACCACTGGAGACTGTTGCTGGCAAATCATTTCTACTCTTCTTCATAACTCAGATTTACTCTTCTGAGTCACAGTACTTCAAACAGCCTCTCAATAAATGCTCCCTAGAAATCAAGCAATTGATTGTGCTTGGTACTAAGTAGTGGGCAACTCAGCATCACTCTCTCCTACCTCTTTTCTTCTCCCTCCTTCACTTTCCTTTTCCCTTACTTCTGCTTCCCTGGGATCACATTACCAAATAGTACTAGTGGCACACAAGATTTTACCTTAGGCTGTGCTTTCTAGGGGATACCAAACTAACACACAGACCATTTGTATACATTTGAAAAACAGTTACACTTACCAATAATAAAATTATAAAAACATGCATGGTGCTGCTAACAACAATATCAAAATGGTGGGTAACTCTGGGAAAGAAGGAATAGGGCAATGTTTTAACTGTATTAATAATATTATATAAAGGGAAAGAAAAATCTGAAGTAAATATGGCAAAACTTTTTGTAAAATCTGAGGGTAGACATATCCCTTACTTTCATTCATGTGTATATATATTTAAACCCTAAGATTCATTCCAAATCTAACTGTATTTTACCTAAAAATGAAAGAATTTTTTAAATTGATATATAATACACAATACCATAAAATTCACTCTTTCAACAATTATGATTTAATGGTTTTTAATATACTTATAATATGTAATCATCACCACTTTGTAATTCCACAATATTTTCACTTCCTCAAAAGTAAACCTATTAGTTGTTATTCCCCATACCCAGCTCCCACTTCCCCCACTCCTATACCTGGTCCCTAGAAACTTCTAGTCTACTCTTTCTCTGTGAATGTCTGTATTTTAGACATTTCAAATAAATGGAATCATATAATATATGGGCTTTCTGTCTGTTTCTTTCACTTAGTATAATATTTTCAAAGTTTATCCTGGTTATACTATGTATCAGTGCATCATTTATTTAATGCTGAATACTATTCTTTTGTATGGATATGTCACAATTTGCATATTCATTTATGAGTTGATTGACATTTGGATTATATCTACTTCTTGGCTATCATGAATGCTGCTGCTATGAACCTTCTTATACATGTGTTTATGTGGACTTATGTTTTCATTTCTCCTGGGTATATACCTAGGAGTAAAATTACTGAGTCATATGGTAACTCTATGTTTAACCATATGAGGGAATGCCAAACTGTTTTCTAAAATGGCTGTGCCATTTTACATTCCTGTCTGTGATATATATATGAGTGTTCTAATTTTTCCACATCCTTGGTAACATAATAACAGTTTTCTTGATTATAGCCAACCTAGTAGGTTTGAAGCGGTATCTCCTTGTGGTTTGTATTTGCATCTACCCCATGACTAAAATTGAGCTCTTTTCATGTGCTTTTTGGAGAAAGATCTACTTGGATCCTTGGCCCATTTTAAAATTGGTTTATTTGTTGTTTTATTGATGAATTAAGAGTTCTTTATATATTCTGGATATATGTCTCTTATCAGAAAAATGATTTCTAAGCATTTTTTTCTATTCTGTGAGTTATCTTTTTCACTTTCCTGGTAGTATCTTTTAAAACACAAAGTATATTAATTTTGATGATGTTTAATTTCTTTTTTCTTTTGTTACTTATGCTTTTTGAGGTCATATCTAAGAAACCATTGCTTAATCCAAGATCGTAGAATTTACCCCTTTGTTTTCCTTTTGTAGTTTTAGCTCTTACATTGAGGTTTCTGGTCCACTTCAAGTTAGCACTTTTGTATATGGTGTGAAGTAGTGGTACAAATTAATTCTTTTGCATATGGATATGAGTTATTACAGCTCCATTTTTTAGAAATGTTTTTCTATTAAATGATCGTGATATCCTTGTCTAAAAGCAATTGACCCTGCCAGCAATTCCCAGTGAATAGTATTTATTATCATTACTACACGTCTTCTTTATCACATTGTATTGCCATTTAACTTTAGTGTTTTGAGGACAGGAATGTTGAGTTATAAACATTTATATTTCCTAAAGTACACTGCCTGATATTTTATTCTAGATTTGTTGAATCAATCTTGAATGAATAGTTTAAAATACCTTCTGACACTATTGTCCTGATTCACATTAAAAGTGTGACTGAATTTTTTCCACCTTTCTTTCATAACAAAAATACATAATTTTGTAGATATTTAAAGAAATATAAAATAAAATTTAGAGTTTAGCTTACATATTAATTCCTTCCCTTCCACTTTCCAAAGTTTTCTACTTCATGAAGTCAATAATGCTTCCTTTTTAACTTGAGTACCCTGCCATGGAAATATTTTTCCTCTCTGTATTCTGTAGAAAACAACATTATTTAATCATAGTATTATTTTATGTTACTTTCTTGAGAAGCGTGACAATTGGCATTGTCACCACTCAAAGGAGTGTTCACTTGAAAGCACCAGGGCCAGTTCTCTGGTTATTGGTGAAAACAGATGGTATCATTCCAATCGCAAAGTGTATTTCCACCCTACAGGTATGGACAGGAGCAATGTCCAACTCAACATTTAGATCAATGTTTGATTAGATTCATTATAGATATTGACCCAGCTTGTTGTGGTTCCTTGAACTTTCGCCAACAAATGTGTTGTCAATCCTTTATTCTCTTTCTTAGCCTGCATAGAGAATGTGTTGGGACGTAGTAAATAGCAACTCAACGTTCATCTGGCCTGGGAGACTTGAAGAAACCTTTTAGATTTAGTCATGTTGAGTGAACCATGTTTTTTTCTCTATCAGGCTGGTAATCTGCCACACTTAAGAGAAATTAGTTATTCTAACAAAACGGTTTTTTCTCTCTTTTTCTGAGCCAGAAGGAGACTCCAGGGAATAAGCAAAGTTGACATTCTTGAAGAAATTTCAAGGTTTCCCCACTCCCAGAGCTCAAGTAGCAATGGAAATAAGCACTGGCCAAAAATGTATGGACTGGTTAGGAATTGGGAGCCATTTAAGAAAAGGGAACATAAGTATGTGCTATATGATTTTACTCTCTGGAATTGGATAGGCTTGTGTTGACTTGCTGTTTTAAGAAATAATAGGAAAAATTTGGTCTCCTTTGTGTAGGTTTGTGAGGTAGGTAGTGATGGTGGTGAGAGGAATGGGTTGGCTTTGCTATACTGAGGCAGGATTAGTGGTGATAATACAGTTTGCATATATTTCTGGTAAAGGGTTTTTAAAAATAGGGCACCTGGGTGGCTCAATGGGTTAAAGCCTCTGCCTTCAGCTCAGGTCATGATCTCAGGGTCTTGGGATCCAGCCCCGCATCAGGCTCTCTGCTCAGCAGGGAACCTGCTTCCTCCTCTCTCTCTGCCTGCCTCTCTGCCTACTTGTAATCTCTCTCTCTCTCTCTGTCATATAAATAATAAAATTTTTTTAAAAAGAGTTTTTAAAAATAAAATAAACTGGTCTTAGATTCATTCACATTTCATTTGGTTAAGGAATTAGTAACCTTTCTCATTGGGGTGTCAAAAAATGGATGATTTGATCTTTTTACCATTTTAGTAGAAAAAAAGTTATGCTATGCTCCCAAGTTGGCTTATATACAAAAGCAAAGTTATCAAAAATTAATACAACTTGTTCCTGTGACCCCTTAGGTATTACAAGGGGTTTCATAATGTTATAAAAAGACTTAGCAAATGCAACATTAGCATAATTCATGGAATTCATGCCATTTTTTCTGTATACTTATGACCATATGAGTCCCATCAATAAAATCCTAAGTCCTTCATTTTTCATGAGCCAAATTCTCTTGACCCAAAAGACTCAGCCTTATAGTAAGTGCTATGCTCAAGAGGACTCGCAAACACAGTGCAGGGACCCACTTTCTATGTCACCTGCTCCCATTTATGTTCCATGCCATTGGTGTTCACTGGCCCAGTTGGGCCCTCTCTAGCAACACTAGCCCCAGGAGCTTGGCTTACCAGTGACAGCATACATTCTTGCTTCCAGAATTCTAGCCTCACACCTCAAGTGTTATTTGTGTAGCCCAGGCTTTTTTATTGCAGTGTTTATTTCTGCTACTGCTTCATCATTTTTTAATTTATCTGACTCAACTCCACGTAGTTTTTGCTCAATCTCTGGCAGGTTGTTAACCAGCATGTGTGTTTGGGGCTGCAATTCATTCATCCATTTTGACATCCACACCTGACATCTTCATTAATGCCCAGCACAAATTTCTCAGATTCCAGATCTGTTTTGTGTCTACATATTCCTTCTGTATCCAGCTCTTTGCCACAAAGTATATTTCATGTAAATGTCACTTTTTTTTCAAATGTTTCACATGTTCTACAGTGGAACCATATGCCTTATAGAAATGATGTCTTTTCAAGTCTGTATCCAAACATAGCTTGTCAATAACCTCTCACAAATTCTAAGTCAGCTTATAAGATTTAGCACTTTTTCTGAAATGTTTTCTTCAGGGCTTATAAACTCCTTCTTATGCGATTGCCTATGTTCTATACTCCTGTGTTCTTTTTTGACATCAACTACAACCACATTACTACCTTTTTATTGCCCTTTAAATTAATCATAATCAGCTGAGATGCTGCCTCAAGAGAATGTTTATTGAGTTTGGGGCTATCTCTGTCACAGAAATTCTACTTTGGACTTTCTTCAATTGTATGACCACTTGCTAAGCTCTTAAAACATCAGTGACTGGGGCGCCTGGGTGGCTCAGTGGGTTAAAGCCTCTGCCTTCAGCTCAGGTCATGATCTCAGGGTCCTGGGACAGAGTCCCACATCGGGCTCTCTGCTCGGCAGGGAGCCTGCTTCTTCCTCTCTCTCTGCCTGCCTCTCTGCCTACTTGTAATCTCTCTCTCTCTGTCAAATAAAAAAAAAATCAGTGACATACAGTTCCCAGAAAACCTACATTGAGGAAGAAATAGTGGTATTATTTGTAGGGAACTAATTTAAGATTTATGGTCAGGGCTGCCTGGGTGGCTCAGCCAGTTAAGTGTCTGCCTTTGACTCAGGTCATGATCCCGGTGTCCTGGGATTGAGCCCCACATGGGCTCCCTGCTCAGCAGGAGTCTGCTTCTCCGTCTCCCTCTATGTGCTCTCTTTTTCTCTCTCTCACTGAATAAAATCTTAAAAAAAGAAAAAAAAAGATTTATGGTCAGGTATTATAAGTTGCTCACTGAAAGATGAGCAGGGAACCCTAGGAGAGTCACATTGACAGGTAAGAAATGTGTGCCTGGTCTATAAATGTGACTTGAGAGCTGTTGGTTTTCTTTGTTTATATAGTTGTCACCATTGTTGCACAACTGTTAACATTCACTGAGTGCTTACCTTGTGCTAGGTACTCTGCTAAGGGCTTTATGTGAAGTATCTCATTCAATATTCACAGTAGCCCTTTAAAGTGGGTTCTCTAATTAACCCCGCTTTATAGATGAGGGAATAGAGACTCAGGTGGATGAGTCTTGTGTTTAAAGACATACAACCAGTTAAGTGGTAAATTAGGTATTTGAACTTAGGTAGTGTAATTTCAGAATACATATATCTCTTAAACTTCACATTGTACAGCCTTCTTAAAATGATACCTAATGTCTTTTGTGTACTTACAATGATCTAGGCACATAGTATAATTACCCACCATGTACTTATTAGTTTATCTAATCATTTCATCAGCCCTTCAAGACAGTTCACACCATTGTTTTTCACTGTTTTTCTTTTACAGATGAAGAAACTGAGGCTTAGAGGAAGTAAGTAGTATCTCCAAAATAACATAGCTAGTAAGGAGCAGAGACAGGATTTGAACTCATATCTGCAAACACTGTGCTATACTGTACCAGTAAAGGATTAACAACTAACAAACAGAAATGCTGATCTATAGCAGCAAATATTATATTTCTTCCTATAGCAAGAAGCAAATATTATATATCTAATATAGCTGCTTGCAGGGCCTATTAAATGGAAGGTGTTGGGATACGTAATAAATATCAATAACTTATATGTAGTTTTTCCTGATATTAAAAATGATAAGATTTCCCAAGGAACATGGAATCAATACATTTCTTCATTAAGAAGTTTGACTTACCAAGAATGATCTTGTCAGAAGTAGCACTAAGGAGAGTCGGAGTAGGATGTGATCTGTATCCCTAGGAAAAGTGAATATATATAAATCTATACTACAGTAGAAACAACAACAGCAAAAGAAAGCATGAATCAAAGGATTGTGCTGTTATAATAACTCCCTCCCTTTAGCAACAAACTGCCAATGAACTGCTAGGATCTATATTTGACTATTTGGCAGGAGAGATTGGCATATTAAAGAAATAGGATATTTGACTGGAGAAGGTAGGAAAGATGATTTAAGACTTTGAGCTGCTTCCTAAGGAAGACAGGGCAGGGTAGACTTCTACAGTGGGAGGCACAGAAGTCCTGGGTAGTAGGGGAATATGTGGCAGAAGCCCACTGAAAGGTTAGAAAGATACTGAGAGAAAGATTTTATCTACATCCGACCTTTGATCATGGCTAACCTTAATTTTAGGTATTATTTATTTCTACTTCTGAGATTCTTAAAATTATCTGAGAGAAATACTTTTTTTTTATTCTAGAATTTGGGTTGGAAAATTTCTGCTTCCTAACATACTGAGATTAGCAGGGATTCAGAATTTGCTGCCAGCCTTCTCTTGGAATGTTTTCCCCTTGGCGTAGCTACAGAAATGCTAATTTGAAAAATGGCATCTGGCTAACTGCCCCTAACTCAGCCACTCTTGAATTTCCACTAAAGTGTATATGAAAGCATGGAAAATGATGAGAACTCAAAACAATGCTGATAATTTGGACTGACAGTCAAATTATTGACAGAACTAAGGAGAAATTTTCACTAGGTAAAACTCTGAAAGAAATGGATTGAAAGGTATAATCAGTGGACCACTCATACTACAGAGCTAGAAAGTTGGTAAGCTAATGCACTGAGATTAGGTAGAAAAATGCTGTTTTGCTCCCATACAGTCTAAATATTGATTCCAACATGCAAATTCTATATTCAGCAAAACAGGATAATTTTTTTTTATTGCATGAAAGGTACTATTTTAGTGGGCTAGAAAGTGGGCCACCACCCTCTAAAATATTGCCATTCTGCCTATATATACTTGGGAACTAAAGCTCCCAGAAAGAAAATTAGGGCAAGGCAAAGGATGAATAATATTTTGGCTTTGAGAGTTTGAGAATGAAGCAGTGGTGAATCACATTCTTAAGAATTAGTCCCCACAAACAAATTTCTGTAAAGTAGGAGCAGAGAAGAGAAGAATCTTGGTAGGGGTGTATTCCAGGGATTGTAGTATTCTGTGTACTCCATAAATTCAAATTATCAAGGCAGACATTTGGATAAGGAGAGAATCAAATATTAGTTCAAAGGAGGTACATTAGATGAAATCAAGTTAGACACAGGGAACAGGTAATTGAGACTAGGAGATGAATATATCAACCTACCATCCAGCTGTATACCTGATAAAGGGATTTCTCTAACACCCAGTTTGAACACAGCTTAAGAAAAATCATTGTGTCCTAATGATTGGCAAATAGGGTCAAGATAGATTACAACTCCTTTGAAATAAGCAATAAAAGAAAAAAGAATATGAAATATATGGAAAACTTACAAAGAGGCTAAAAGACAAAATTATTCTGCAGAATCAAAGAGCACATTTCTGAAAATATGTTTTTAAAGGAGTCAGAAAAATATTAGAAAATATTTTGTTATTTTAACTAAAATGGAAGATAACTTCTATGAAGAAAAAGCAAAGTATAAAATGGCCGGTGTTCAGAACATTTTGTAGAGTCATGGACCACTTTAAAAATCTGATGAAAATTTTAGACCTTCTCTCCACATAAACTGAATTTATAAATACAGTCATACAGTCACATTTTTTTTTTGCATTCAGTGTCTGGATTTTCACATATCCTCTGAAGTCTGTTTATAAAACTCAGTCTAAACCTGTGCCACAATCAAAGAACAGATGAAGATAACAGAATGAGAATATTAAAAATGGGACATAAGATAAAAATTACAAGTAATTAAAACTCGGCCACAGATTTATATTATCAATGAAGTCATATAAAGAGCAGATTTGATAAGGCTGACAATCAAATCAGTAAGAATGTCATACATACTTGAAAAAATTCTCAGAAAGCAATGAAAAAGAAAAAGATGAGACCCATCTTCTCCAGATGATTAACTTGAAGAATGGATAACTGGTCTAATGATTTTAAGTATTCCTAAGGTAGAAAAAAATCCAACTAAAATAATAATGAGATTTGTGTAGAAAAAAGAAAACTTCCCTAAATTGAGAAAAGAGGGCCCATTACAGTCTAGGTTAAAATTAGTGAAAAGAAGAAAGAGAAGATTGCCACACTTTCTGAAGTTTTTGTTTTGTTTTGTTTTAAATCATACATTGTTTGCATGTATCGATACAAATATCAATAGCCAAGAGGGATTACAAATAATAAAAATATCAGAAAAAAATATAGTATAGTGCTTAAGACCTTGTGCTATGGATCCAGGCCAATTCTACCACTTAGAACTTATATGGATCTGGAGGAAGTAAGTAATTATTCTGAGTCTGTTTTTATATCTCTGAAACAGAACTATTCATAGTTACCTCACTTTGCAGGACTATTGTGAAAATTAAATGATATAATTTATATAAAATGCTTAATAAAAGGTCTGACACTAAGGAGGCACTTCCTGTTTGTGAGTATATTGCTGCTACTGTCATCATCATCATTATCATCATCACCACTGTCATCATCATAATGGATGGTAAGATTATAGATAATTTTTAGTTTCTTTTTTTTATATTTTCCAAATTTTCTACAATGAACATATATTACTTTTGTAATCAGAAAAATATGTAACTTAAAAAATAACTATATGCAAATTGATATATAGAGTGCAGGGCCAACATAGTGGCATGACAGGGCCACAGAAAACAGAAATGTAAATTTTTAAACTAATTTTCCTAATTTTTGGTAACAACTATGTATTAGTTTTATAATAAAAGCTTTTTTTAGTTTACAAGCTTATTTTTTTATTAACATGTAATGTATTATTTGTTTCAGGGGTACAGGTCTGTGAATCAGCAGTCTTATACAATTCACAGCATTCACCATAGCACATACCCTCCCCAATGTCCATCACCCAGCCATCCTATCCCTCCCTCTCCCCTCCCCTCCCCTCCAGCAACCTTCAGTTTGTTTCCTGAGATTAAGAGTCTCTTATGGTTTGTCTCCCTCCCTGGTCCCATCTTATTTCATTTTCCCTCTCTTCCCCCCACAACCCCCATCCCTGCCTCTCAAATTCCTCACATCAGAGAGATATGATAATTGTCTTTCTCTGATTGGCTTATTTTGCTTAGCATAATACCCTCTGGTTCAATCCACATCATTTCAAATGGCAAGATTTCATTTTTTAGGGCTGCATAGTATTCCAGTGTGTGTGTGTGTGTGTGTGTGTGTGTGTGTGTGTGTGTGTGTGTGTGTATGTATATATATATATAATCTCACCTCTTCTTTATCCATTCATCTGTTGATGGACATCTAACCTCTTTCCATACTTTGGCTATTGTAGGCATTGCTGTTATAAACATTCAGGTGCATGTGCCCCATCGGACCACTACATTTGTATCTTTGGAGTAAATACCCAATAGTGCAATTGCGAGTTCATAGGGTAGCTCTATTTTCAACTTTTTGAGGACCGTCCATACTGTTTTCCGGAGGGGCTGCACCAGCTTGCATACCCACCAAAAATTTAGGAGGGTTCCTCTTTCTCTGCATCCTGCCAACACCTGTCATTTCTTGACTGGTTAATTTTAGCCACTCTGACTGGTGTGAGGTAGTATCTCACTGTGGTTTTGATTTGTATTTCCCTGATGCCTAGTGATGTTGAGTGCTTTGTCATGTGTCTGTTGGCCATTTGGATGTCTTCTTTGGAGAAATGTCTGTTCATGTCTTCTGCCCATTTCTTGACTAGGTTATTTGTTCTTTGGGTGTTGAGTTTGATAAGTTCTTTATAGATTTGGGAGCCCTTTATCTGATATGTCATTTGCAAATATCTTCTCCCATTCTGTCAGTTGTCTTTTGGTTTTGTTGACTGTTTCCTTTGCTGTGCAGAAGCTTTTGATCTTGATGAAGTCCCAATAGTTCATTTTTTCCCTTGCTTCCCTTGCCTTTGGTGATGTTTCTAGGAAGAAGTTGCTATGGCTGAGGTCGAAGAGGTTGCTGCCTGTGTTCTCCTCAAGGATTTTGATGGATTCCTGTCTCACACTGAGGTCTTTCATCCATTTGAGTCTATTTTTGTGTGTGGTGTAAGGAAATGGTCCAGTTTCATTCTTCTGCATGTGGCTGTCCAATTTTACCAACACCATTTGTTGAAGAGACTATCTTTTTTTCCACTGGACATTCTTTCCTGCTTTGTCAAAGATTAGTTGACCATAGAGTTGAGGGTCCATTTCTGGGCACTCTATTCTGTTCCATTGATTTGTGTCTGTTTTTGTGCCAGTACCACACTGTCTTGAAGATACAGCTTTATAATAGAGCTTGAAGCCTGGAATTGTGATGCTGCCAACTTTGGTTTTCTTTTTCAACATTCCTCTAGCTATTTGGGGTCTTTTCTGGTTCCATATAAATTTTAGGATTACTGGGGCGCCTGGGTGGCTCAGTGGGTTAAAGCCTCTGCCTTCGGCTCAGGTCATGATCTCAGGGTCCTGGGATCGAGGCCTGCATCCAGCTCCCTGCTCAGCGGGGAGCCTGCTTCCTCCTCTCTCTCTACCTGCCCCTCTGCCTACTTGTGATCTCTCTCTCTGTCAAATAAATAGATAAAATCTTTTAAAAAAAAGTTTTAGGATTATTTGTTCCATTTCTTTGAAAAAAGCTGATGGTCTTTTGATAAGGATTGCATTAAATGTATAGATTGCTCTAGGTAGCATAGACATTTTCACAATATTTGTTATTCCAACCCATGAGGGTGTAATGTTTTTCCATTTCTTTGTGTCTTCATCAATTTCTTTCATGAGTACTTTATAGTTTTCTGAATACACTTTGTCTCTTTGGTTAGATGTATTCCTAGGGATCTTATGGTTTTGTGTCCAATTGTAAATGGGATCAATTCCATAATTTCTCTTTCTTCTGTTTTGTTATTTAAAAAGTGTATGAGCTACGCATACTCACTAGAGGGCTGGGACCCTGAAGAAGAGTACAAGAGGAGGTGTTCAGTGTCCCGTTTACCAGGAAATGAACATTGTTGATTTTGTGTGTACATTTGTATGTATTTTTGTGTGTACTTCCATTTCTATGTTTATTGCACTCTTGAGATAATACCAAACATAGGTTCCATATCCTGCTTTGTCTAACCTAATGTTGTACTAGGAAAATTTACCCATGCAGTTTAAATTTCTATAAACATCATTTTCAATAGTTGCTCAGGTGATTCAGCTATTCTGCAATTGTCGTATATCTAGATTGTTCATGATTTTCTGTTGTTATGTTTGATGTTCTTACAGCCATATATATATGACTCTTATTTTGAATTTCTGATCATTTCCTTAAAATTGATTCCTAGAAGCAGAGATACTAAGCCAAAAATGATATATATTACTAAGGCTCTTAATGAATCTTGATGCTTCCCAGAAAAGCTGTAATAATTTGTAGTCTTCTTTTACCTACTCCCTAAACACTCTAGTCTCATCAGTTTTAATTGTTTTAACTTTTATTACTTTGCTTACATATTAACTTGAACAGTTATTTTCATCTTTATTGGCCTGTTGTAATTCCTCCTCTATGAACTGCTCCTGTGTGACTTTTGTCATTTTTTTGGTAGCCTTAGATATTTCTTTTTGACCTGTAATAACCCTATCTACTCTGAAGATAGATACTAACACATTAAAAAACAAAAAGAAATTCATGATAAATATTCTCAGTAAACTAAGAATAGAGGAGAATTTCTTCAACTTAATGAAGAATATCTATAAAAAAGGTACAGCTAACATCATATTAATGGTGAAAACTCAAAGATTTCCAATAAGATCAGGTACAAGGCCTTTTTTTAACATCTCACTGAAAGTTCTAACTAATGCAATAAGATAAGAAAAGGAAGTAAAATGTATAAAGATTGGGAAGGAAGAAATGAAACTGTCTTTGTTTAAAGATGACATGATAATCTATGTAGAAAATTCAAAAGAACCAATAACAACCATAAAACCCTCCTGGAATGGGCGCCTGGGTGGCTCAGTGGGTTAAAGCCTCTGCTTTCAGCTCAGGTCATGATCTCAGGGTCTTGGGATCGAGGCCTGCATCGGGCTCCCTGCTCAGCGGGGAGCCTGCTTCCACCCCACCCCCCCGCCTGCCTCTCTGCCTCCTGTGATCTCTCTCCCTCTGTCAAATAAGTAAATAAAAAAACCCTCCTGGAAATAATAAGCATTTATAGTAAGGTTGCATGATACAAGGTTAATATACAAAAGTCAATCACTTATCTGTATACCAGCATGAACAAGTAGAATTTGAAATTTGAAACACATTACCATTTACATTAGAAACCCCCAAAATGGAATACTTATGTACAAATCTAACAAAATATGTAACAGATCTATATGAAAAAAAACTATAAAACTCTGATGAATGAAATCAAAAAATAACAAACAAATGGAGAAATAATCTATGTTTATAGACATGAAGACTCAATACTGTCAAGATGTCAGTTCTTTACAAATTGATCTATAGATTCAATGCAATCCCAATCAAAATCCCAGCAAGTTATTTTGTGGATGTTGACAAACTAATTTTAAAGTTTATAGAGGGAAAGAAAAGACACAGAATAGTTGACACAATCTGGAAAGAGAAGGAACTGACACTATCTGACTTAAAGACTTAGTATAAAGCTACAGTAATCAAGACAGTGTGATGTTGGCAAAAGAATAGACAGATATATCAATGATACAGAGTAGAAACCCAAGAAAGACTCATAAATGTAGCCAACTGAACTTTACCCAAGGGACCAAGGTAATAAAATGGAGCAAAGATAGTCTTCTCAAAAAATGGTGCTGGAACAACTGGGTACCTACAGGAAAAAAAAAAGAATCTAGAAACAGATCTAATGCCCTTCACAAAAAAACCTAAATGTAAAATCCAAAACTATAAAACCCCTGGAAGATAACATAGGAGAAAACTTAAATGATCTTGTGCATGATGATGACTTTTTAGATACAACACCAGAGGTGAGATCCATGAAAGTAATAATTGATAAGTTGGACTTCCTTAAAATTATAAACTTCTCTTCTGCAAAAAACAAAACAAAAACAGAAAAACAATGTCAGGGGAATGAGAGGAGAAGCCACAGACTGAGAGAAAAGCTTTGCAGAAGACACATCTAATAAAGGACTGTTATCCCAAATATACAAGAAACTCTTAAAACCCAATGATAAGAAAGCAAACTCATTAAAAATGAACCATGATAGGGCACCTGGGTGGCTCAGAGGTTTAAACCTCTGTCTTCGGCTCAGGTCATGATCTCAGGGTTTGAGATATTATGAGTCCCGCACTGAGCTCTCTGCTCAGCAGAGAACCTACTTCCTCCTCTCTCTCTCTCTGCCTGCCTCTCTGCCTACTTGTGATCTCTCTCTCTCTCTCTCTGTCAAATAAATAAATAAAATCTTTAAAAAAAATGAACCATGATTATAATAGACTCTTCACCAAAGAAGATACACAGATGGCAATAAGCCTATGAAAATGCTACCAGGGAAATGCAAATTAAAATAACAATGGGATACCTCTGCATCCTTATTAGAATAGCCAAAATCCGTAACACTGACAGCACCAAATTATTTTTTTTACTATTTATTTATTTATATTTTTTAATTTTTTTGTTATTTTTTTTACTTTATTTTTTCAGTGACCCAAGAGCACCAAATTCTAGCAAAAATGTGGAGCAACAGGAACTCTAATTAATTTCAGGTGGGAATGAAAAATATTACAGCCACTTTGGAAGACTGTTTGGTGGTATCTTATAAAACTAAACATACTCTTACCATATAATGCAGTAATTGAGCTCTTTGGCATTTACCCAAGGAGTGGAAAATTTATGTTCACATAAAAACCTGTGCACAGATGTTTATAGCAGCTTTGTTCATAATTTCCCAAATCTGGAAATAACTAAAATGTCCTTCATAAGGTGAATGGATAAACTGATAATTCAGAGAATGAAATATTATTCCGTGCCAAAAAGAACTGAGCTATCAAACCATGAAAAGAAATAGAAGAAGCTTAAATGCATATTGCTAAGTGAAACAAGCCCATCTCACAAGGCTACATACTATATGATTCTAACTATCTAACCTTCGGGAAAAGGTAAAATTACAGAGACAGTAAAAAGATCTGTCATTGCCAGGGGTTGGGAGAAGAGAGGAGGATGAATAGGATTTTTAAGGCAGTGAAAATACTCTGTATGATAATGTAATGATGGATACATGTCGTTATACATTTGTGCAAACCCATAGAATGTACAACACCACCAAGAGTAAACCCCAATGTAAACTATGGACTTTGGATGATTATGATGTACCAACACAGGTTTACCAATTATAGCAAATGTATCACTTTCGTAGAGGATATTGATAACAAGGGAGAATATGCATATTGTGAGAATAGGGGTATATGGGAAATCTTTGTACCTTCCCCTCAATTGTGCTGTGAAACAAAAATTGCTCTAAAAATAAGCTTAATAAAAAAAGAAAACTTTGGTATAAAGTGCAAAATGAAATATTTTTGACCACTGTAACCAGAGACCATAATTTTTATGGCAAAAAGAAAATGGAAAGAAAGAAAGCTTCACAGAATGAGATATAAATGTTCCTCTGGAGAGAATTGATGAATTCTAGCCAAGGCTTTCTTTGTAAGCATGTGAAAATTAACATATCATCTGTTTTAATCCATAAATACACTCTTCAGCAATCATTTTCACTTGAAGAGTGTGCCATACTCACAAAGCCAAATGTTTTTTTTCCATTTGTTCTGTTCCTCTTAGTAGACCCAGAATGGACTGGACACTTTCCAAGGCTGAAATTAAATATGATTTTATAGGATCTCAGTTCTTGGAAATTTTGTGAATGTGTATGTAACTATTATGACAGGACAAGAATGTGATATAATAAGAGCATAAAATTCTCAGTTAGGATGTCCCTGGCTCTCATTTCTCAAATGTTTTCAACATCTCTCTGTATTCAGAACTGAAATCTCTGGCATTATTCTTACCTGAGCAACATGTTTCTGTTCTTCTACAGTTGGACTTCCTCAAACTCTATGGCTTCTACTCTAAACAGAGCCCAAACTTGCCTATTGAGAATATATTCTACACTGAGCATAGCTGATGATGTGCTATACATCCCTTGATACATGTTTTCTTTCCTTCCCTTCTCACAGAATCATTTCTTCTTCTCCTTCTCCCCACCTTTAACCATTTTGCCACACTTTTCTTCCTCCATTTCCTTCCCTGTTTGAATTTACATCCCCTCTCCCATTCCAAAAAAAGATAAAGTCAAATACCAATCAGAAAGATCTACCCAAGAGCATTTTCCAAACAGTGTATATATAAATTCAATTTAGTCGGTTACAAACAGTACTTTAAAAATGAAAAAAAAGAGAAAATATCAGGATATATCACATATAGTAAGGCAACAACCTTTATATGAAATAAGCTTAGAAGGGTACTGGGTCCAATGTAGAATGTATTTTATACTGTGGGTCAAGGCCAAAAATGTTTAGAAGCACTGCTATAAAGTACACTTCAGGATGTAAGACAGATTTAGAGACAGAATAAATCATCTATCAGCTAGGCAGTTGTTCTGGGTGCCAATCTATACATGCAGAAATATTTCACAGTTACGATAAGCAGATGGAGAAAATTGCACTTATTAGGACTCTTCAATAGGAAAGTAGTTAGGTAGATGAGTTTGTAAATAGGATTGTATTGCTTAGAGCAACAGGCAGATACTGAGATTTTCTTCCATGTTTTTCCCTCATATCCACAAAGTTCAACCTGTCATTTCAATAAATATTGAAAAAAATTTAAAGTAGTTTTATTTGAAGGGGCACCAAATTATTAGTCTGCTGAATTTGCTCTTGTCTTGACTCATCTCTGTGTAGACTTTACACTCAGAGAAAAAAAATGCGTTGGGAAAAATGTTAGGTTAGTAATAACTTCTGTAACAAGTAAAACTCAAAATTTCAGTGACTTAGCACAATAGAAAATTTATTTTTTGTTCATGTAATTTACATTGCAGGTGTGGGCAAGTCAGTGGGTAGCTTTTCTCCAAATGGTGATTCAGGAAATCAGATATTTTTTTTGTTTACATGAAACATATTAAAATTATAACACCTAATTTATTTTATTTTTTTATTATGTTCAGTTAGCCAGCATATAGTACATCAGAAGTTTTTGTTGTAGCGTTCAATGATTCATAGTCCAAACTGTGGAATCCTCTCCCATAGGGCTTTCAGAGTCTTCACATCCATCTCAAAGATGAGGAAAGAAAGAGTAGAAAAAGACACACCCACTTACTAAAAACTCCCACTTGAAAGTGATAATCATCACTTATGCTCACATTCCATTGACAAGAACTAGTTACTTGGCCACACCTGGATCCATGAAGGTGCTGGAAATGTCATCCCTGACTAGATAGCTGCCTCCCAGCAACATCACTACACAATAAAGAAGAGCATGCCTCTGCCTTCGGCTTAGGTCATGATCCCAGAGTCCTGGGATTGAGCCCCGCTTTGGGTTCCCTGCTCACTGGGGAGCCTGCTTCTCCCTCTCCTCCCCACTCGTGTGCTCTCTCTTGTTATTTCTGTCTCCCTCTCAAATAAATAAATAAAAATCTTAAAGAAGGAGCATTCACTTTTGGTGAACAGCTAGCTCTTTCAGTCACAGTTAGTTATAGGCACCTGGGTGGCTCAGTTGGTTGTGTCTGACTTTGGCTCAGGTCATGATCCCAGTGTCCTGGGATTAAGCCCTGTGTCAGGGTCCCTGCTCAGTGGGGAGTTTGCTTATCCTTCCCCCTGCTCTTGCTCTCTCTCTCTCTTTCTCTCTCTCTCTCTCTCTCCATCCCTCTCAAATAAATAAATACAATCTTAAAAAAAGAAGTTATAGCACTCATCAAGGTGTCTCTGGAAATTGCCAACACAGAATTTCGGGATATGTTGCTCTTCTCTTTACTATCTCTATGCTTTTTTGCTGTGTGACAGGGTTGTGTTGATCATTGGTGCTTAAACCTTTTTTGGATAAAAATAGGCTGTTTCATGTCTATCTTACTAAGGTGGTGATTTCAGCATCTTCACATTTAGCTGAATATTACTTTTATTTTAAATGAATGTAGTTAGCAAGTATGACGTGTATAAGATAGTAAATCCTAAGTTGTAGCAAGCTACCTCGTTTATTCAGCTGCTGATTTCCATTTGGTTGACCAGACGGAGCACTTTGCATTCTATAATATGTGATATTTGGATACAATAGAATGGCTTTAAGTTTTGATTAAAGAGAAAGCTTGCAAAGGCTTAAAAGGTAAGCCAGTAATATTGAAAACATTACAATCTGGTTTAGATAAACAATCATCTGAGTGAATTGGATATAAACATATTTATTTGGGGCAGAAAGCACTTCTTTAGAAATTGCTCTTAGAATATGATTTTTATGTATGCTCTGAATATCAAAATAGTTCATAATTATGGATAACAATTGTTGGAAAATGCATTATTGCTTTATTAGAATTCTTGCCCAACATCAATATGATACTATTATTTGACTTTATTTTTTCTTCTCTGATAATCAGAACAAAATATTGAAATTTGTGATCTTTTAATAGCAACTAGAGTTTTCTTCAAAATACTTGCTAGCTGTGTGACTATGGAAAATTGTGTAGCCTATGACTGAAGTGCAATGTGCAAATATCTTCAAAATAATGAATGTGATAGATTTGTTGAATTATTACTGATAAACTGACTTTGCCTTCACTGAAGTGTTTCCAACACTAAATTTATATAATGAATTTCTCTTCTTTCCTTTTTGTTTCCTGCTCTAGTTTAGTGAGCAGGTTAATTAAGTGCTAATATTAAATTCGCTGGAGTATACAAAAAAGTACTAGCATCCACACTGTTGATTAAATGGCAAGGTAGAAGGCTGGCCATGATGTTTAATTAGAAACACGGGAGCTGTTGGTTTCTTTATGTATCTGGCCATCTGAATGTCGATTATTTTCTAACAAATGACCAGGGAGAAGAGGAAAATGGCGACATGGGAAAAATAGCATTTTCTCATTTCAAAAATAATTGATAAATAGTCATTTTGAACTTAGTCATTACTTTACATCAGCGTTTTGCAATGTGTATTCCTGCGAAACAGTCCATAAAAAAGGTTCTAGGAACAAATAAGTTAGGGAAACACTGAACCCTCTCTCACAGATAATCGTAACTCATGTTAGCATTTTAAGGGCTTTGAGAAATTCTTTAGTTTGGAAGCCCATTTGACTTTTTTTTTAACCTAGAGATTTCAATTTATGTTAAACCACTATTTTTGTTTAGTAAGCATTAACCCTAATCCCTGGATCTCTGCCCAACCCTTTTTTCTTATAAGGAAGAGGTAAGAGATAATGCTTATAGTTGTTAAAGAACAGACATATTTTTTTGTTTTCAAGGTAAGTTATATACCTGAAAGAACTGGAAACAGGTTTTCAAACAAAAACTTGTATATAAGTGTTCATAGCAGCTCTATTCACAAGGCTAAAAGGTGGAAACAATTCAAATTTCCATCAATAGATGAATGAATACAGAAATGAAGCACATCCATATAACGGAATATTATTTGGCCATAAGAGGAAATAAAGCAGTGATACATGCTACAAAATAGATGAACTTTGAAAATATGTTAAGCGAAAGAGGCCAGTCACATAAGACTACATATTATATATTTCATTTATATGAAATGTTCAGAAGAAGCAAATCTATGGAGACAGAAACTAGATTAGTGAGCAATTGTTTAGAGCTGGGGAGATGTAGGGTAGGGGGATGACAGCGAAAGGGTATAGAGTATCTCTTTGTGATGATTAAAATGTAAAATTGTCCATGGTGATGGTTGCACATATCTGTGAATATACAAAAACAATTGAATTGTACATATAAAATGAGTTGTATGGAATGTGAATTATATCTCAATAAAGGCTATTAAAAAACAAATGATAATCATCATTTAGTAAATACTTAAATGTCCATAAGATCCTTTTTTAAATATAGGGACATTTTGTTTTAAGTGGGGTTATCTTGAAAAAGCTGCCTACCATTTTCTGTTTTTTTAATTTAAATCATTAATAGCAATATTATATACCTCAAAACTGGTATATCATATAATGGTATATATATAAACATGGATATTTTTTCCTATGTATGTATATATATATATTTTCAAATGACTTAGTTTAGAGTAATACATATTGCTATAATATATGTATGTATCTATCTGTATCATATACTGTAGTATATGTGTATTATCAACATACTTTCAAAAAGGTATAATAGAAATGTAAAGCAATATAAATATACCATTATCCCTGATTAGTGGCAGTTAAAAAAATAACATCCCAATAGAAGACATTTTGGAGAATTCAAGCCTCAAGATTTTATTGTGAATGTTAAAGAAACACCAGTTTGGCATTTTAGGGTTTGTTTATTCTGGTTCTGATCTCACTGGCTTTTTCATCTCAGTTTCTTTTACTGGTTTCTCTTTCTTCTCCTTTTCCTTCTCCTTCTTCTACTTCTTCTTCTTCTTTTTCATTTCTTAACATTGGAGTACCCCAGAGCTCAGTCCTTATATCTGTTCTTTTCTTTATCTGCACTGATTCTGCTGGTCATCTCACCTAGTTTCACATTATTAAATAGCTTTATGTTGATAACTCCATAATTTCTCCAGACCAGACTTCTCCCCTGAGATCAGCTTGAATAGAAAATTTGCCTTCTTATCATCTCCATTTGGTTATCTAATAGATATCTCACATTTAACTTGTCCCCAACTAAACTGAACGTTTTTTCTAAATTCTGCTCCATCTAATCTTCATTTCACAGTTAATGGCTAATCCACTTTTTCCTGTTTCTCAGGTTAAAACCTTTGAGTCACCTTGATTGATCTCTCATATTTCAGTCATGCTGCCCCTATAGGGCCTTTGCACTGACTGTTCTCTCTACCTGGAATGTTTTTCCCTTGACATTCATATGCTGGGGTCCCTTTCTGCCTTCAATCCTTTGTTCATATGTCACCTTTTTTTTTAATGAGGACCACACAAATCACACCACTTAAAATTGCAAACACTCAGCACCACTGATCCCCTGCCTACTCTGTTTTATCCATAATACTTATCACCATCTAACATGCTATAAGCTTTACTTACTTATTCTGTTAATGTTTAACTGCCTTTCCCCAGTAGAATGTAAATGCCATGAGGGCAGAGATTTTTTGTCTATTTTGTTTACTTCATGTATCCACAGTGCCAGGAACTATAATGGGCACATGGCTTCAATAAATACTGTTCAATTAACCAATGATACTATGTTACATATAGTCTCTATTATTTTTAATGATCCTAAACATGGTTCTTCATGTTGGCAGTGACTGATGTGGATTTTACAAAACAAATGTAACACTTCCTTTCTTTTTTTCCTAAGATTTATGTATTTATTTGAGAGAGAGAGAGAGAAAGAGAGAGAGCATGAGCTAGAGGGGAAGAGGGAGAGAGAATCTGAAGCAGACTCCAAGCTGAGCAAAGCCCAAGGCAGGGCTTGATCTCACAACCCCAAGATCAAGACCTGAGCTGAAACCAAAAGTTGGACATTTAATGGACAGTGCCACCCAGGCACCCCTGTAATATTCCCTTTCATAGGACACATGATGTGTATTTTCTGACTGGACCAATATGTGCTCTTTATAACAATGAACAAGCAGTTATTCTTTAACCACATGCCCTCTCCACCCACAGCCATCTCCAATTCAAATTAAGTGTCAAGTTGTAATCTTTTTATTTAAAGATTTTATTTATTTATTTGAGAGAGAGAGAGAGAGTGAGCACAGGTGGGGGAGTGGTGGAGGGAAAGGGAGAGAGAAGCAGACTCCCCGCTGAGCACAGAGCACAACATGAGGCTCAATCTCAGGACCTTGAGATCATGACCTGAGCTGAAGGTGGAAGCTTAACCAACTGAGCCACCCAGGTGCCCTCAAAATGTCATCTTTATCAGTTAACTGAAACTATTTCCAATTTTTATTATTTGACCACTAGAAAGTCAGCAAGAGCCTTGATTTCTGAATTTTCTCTTTTTTCTTTTCTAAACATTTCCCCTATACAGCTTCAAAAGTGAAACCAAGGATATTTTACATGAAAGTCTGTGTTATAACATCTAATTATCACTCATTTTCACACTGAATGTGTTTTTTGAAAGTTCTCAAGGCTTTGTTCTCTTACCAACATTAACTTGTCTCTAAAAACAGGTAGTTTACAGCCTATCAAAGAAAGCAAAATAGTATATGTGTGAAATTAACACAAATTAATCAAGCTATGAGAACTTTAATTTCAGATTTGGGGACTTAAGTGATTCTTATATTTGAGTTGTCAACCTCAGAGTCTCATTAGTCTAACTTTTACATTTAATTGATGAGGACTGTGCTGCCTCCTTAGAATGGGCACATATAGTTTATAAGTTACACGATGTCCAGTGGGAAACACTGCTTTAGGATTCCTTTTCCTGGGTCTTAATTCTAGCCTTTTCATTAACTTATGTGATTTCAGACTAATTGTTTATTCTTTCTGTGCCTCAGGGTTTTTAAACATAAGAATTCGGCGTGCCTGGGTGGCTCAGTCGTTAAGTGTCTGCCTTTGGCTCAGGTCATGATTCCAGCCAGCAACCTGGAACCAAGACCCATATTGGACTTCCTGCTCCATGGGAAACCTGGTTCTCCCTCTCCCACTTCCCCTGCGTGTGTTCCTTCTCTCACTGTCTCTCTCTTTCTCTCTCTTTCTCTCTCTTTCTCTGTCACATAAATAGATAAATACATAAAATCTTTAAACAAAAAAAAATCCATAAGAATTCAGAGAGGTATTCTTCTGCTGTACCTGTCTTAGAGAAAGACATTGATGTGTGCTGAACAGAGCAAAGGTTTTGGAGTCATAAAGACCTGTATTCAAATCCTGCCTCAGCCACTAACTTTCTTTGTGGCTTTAGGGAAGTCAGTATCACTGATCCTTATTTCTGTTCTCCAAAATGATGATAAGACCTATTTCACAAGATTTTGAGGATTAGGTAAGTAATTTGAAAACTGCCTAGCTTAGTGGCCAGCACAAATCTCACTTTTCTTCCTCTTGTTGCTTCTCCATCTGCATCTGTCCTAGTTGTAAAATGAGGTTGTGAGCATTAAATTTTATGTAAGTAACTATCATATAGTAGGTGCTTAATAAATGTCAGTTCTTTTGGATGTTTGATGAATTAATTAAGGTTACTAAATAATGAAGGGTGAATGTTACAAATAGTAGGGAAGAGGAAAATGAGAAAATAAAATTTTCAAGGAAAACATGAGAACTTAGTAAATTTAATAATTTTTCCCATTTAAAATAACCATTTCCCACTGGTTTGAGAGTGCTCATCTTCCCAAATGTCTAAAATATCTCAAAACTAAAATCTCTGCCACATAAATGAGCCCATTATCTGAGCCCCATATTTTTGCAAAGATTTCATAAGATATGTAATATAGATTCATAACTAAAAAATGTTTAAATTATCAAATTCATCGCTTTGCCCAACATGTTTATCAGAGCACTATCTGCTGTTAATTGGAATCTGGTGTACAATACACAGGGCTCACTGACCTCCTTGGAAATAAGTGTCTTAGAGGAATGTGTGTCTTTATAAAAGGATACAAGTTAATTTTAATAACTTCATATATACCTTTTTTATATACTCCCAAAGTGAAGTGTTCAATGTATGTGGATACTAAAGGTGAATGTTTGCTAATGTCTTGAAGAGAAAAGGCCATTTGCAAGTTCATTTATTATGGTCCTAATGCAATGAGTATGTGTAACACATCTTGCCTTGATTTAATTCACTATTAGTCATGCATAAGTGGGAATATGCTCCAATCTATATAGACCTTTTTGATTTTCTTACAATTTACTTTCTTTTTTCCAGCGTATTTTAGAATCAAATGGCTAAACACTTTTTTTTTCCTTTTTATAGGACCATAAGAGTAGTCCTGTTCCTCTAGGCTTTTAAAAAGATGTATAAATGTATATTAATAATAAAATACATGTTAATTTTATTATTTTTAACTAAATCTAAAAGTATGATGTATAATTACATAGCATTTGCTATAATTCCAGATATGGAAGTATAGAAAAGGGTAGCTCAATTAAGGTGAAGATAGAGTCATTTATATTCAACCATCTGAGCTAACGTTACCAAAAAAGAATGAAAGAAACAATTTTTTTAGCTCCTAATGGAAAATTAAACCTAATTCATGAAAGGGACTTTAACTTTTTGATGCTCAGCTTAACTGTTCAATTCAACAAATATTTATCCTGAACAGTCTACCATAGTGCTGAAGAGCTTGGGCTTTGCAATCAAGTGACCTGGGTTTGGATTCCCATATCACAGTTTACTCTCTGACTCTAAGCAAGTTACTTAACTGCCAATTGTCTTAGTTTCTTCAACTGTACAGTGGGCTCTCATACCTACTTTGCAAGAATGTAGTATAAGGATTTAACAGGAAAGTATGTATGTGTGCCTGGCTATAGAAAGCACTCAATAAGTAGTAGCTGCTAATACAATGTATCAGAGTCTGTGCCAAACTCTATACACTGGTTATGCAAAGATAAATAAGACATTATCTGGTACTGAACTTAAACTACAAACAGAATGTATATTGACATACAATTGTAATGTTGCTGGATTTACAAATAACGTGTACCAATCAGCCACATTATTTAGCTATCTGTATTGCACATATTATAGGAAATATATACTTTATAAGCAATGCTGAAATGAGCTCTGTGTGTATAAAAATTTGAGAATATATGAGTTCTCAAACCCTGATATAAAATTCCTGGTGGGGCTTAAGTTGGCTATGGTTTTACAATACAAAATATGCTAGTTATAAAATGTATTTTGTGGAAATTAATTATATCCTTAACATCTTTAGAGTGGGATAAACATTTAAGAAAAGCAATCTTTATTTTGTTCTAAATCGACTAATTTTAAAATAAAATTTACATTTTGGAAAATAGGTATTTTTTGTTGTTGTTGCTCAGAAGCTTCACGTGAAAAACTTCTAAGGAAGCCTAAAGAGCATGCCTTAACTTTCTATAGGTTTGCTGGTCAACCTCTGTAGATTGTTTTTTTATTATTATTATTATTATGTTACGTCACTCGCTATACAGTACATCATTTATTTTTGATGTAGTGTTCCATGATCCGTTGTTTGCATATAACACTCAGGGCTTTATAGTTAAAAGATAGACCCCTCCAGAATGCAATAAAATGTAATAAATCACTTTTTTGGGGGGGTCGTGCTTATTGTTTTGAGGTCACAGGTCAAGCCATACATCCCCACCAGGAAGGGAAGCAGATACCCTGGGCGTGGGGCACCCAGAGTGGGCGAACTCCATTATTTCACCTTTGGAGGCCCAGAGGCCTGTGAAGATGGTTGTGCCCTCTCTGCCCCCCACTCCCCGAGAGTGCATTTATTTTAACAAAGGAAACATCAACACACAAAACAGTATTTTAATTATCTCATTGATAGTTATGTATTAATTTCTCAGAAGGGAAGAACTTTGATAGTGTGTCACAGACACTGATCATTCATCAATTAAAGGTACCTATATAGTAGAAATGTGGTAGATGAGTAAAAGATAGGTGTTTCCCACATCATCTACTTCCCTCCCTGCATTATCAGCTGATAGAGAGTATCATTAGAATGATACCAAATTCTTCTGATGTCCAATTTACAAAATTCAGTTTTCTAATTAATTTAGAATTTTATTCAGAAAGAGCTCTTTGTCAACTAGCAATCCAAACTTTTCAAATTCTGATCAGAGCTCACAATGGTGACTCTGAAATCTCAGCAAGGTTCTTCTGAATCAGAAGAAGAGATTCATTTATGTGCAGTGTAATGTTTATGTATGGTCTATATTTTGATGCATTCTTTAGCAAGTCATAATTCTTGGGTCGTGTGTCAGGTGTGATTGTAAGTAATGTGACTGATTCTTCTGAAGGCAATTGTAAAAGAAGAGTTAAAAATGGCTTCAATAACTCCAATACTATATGAATATATGCTTCCTATAGCTAATGTAATGAAAAATCACCTTCTGTATTTACTCTGCATGTGTGAGAAGTTACAGAGTTGAGGAAGTCTTGGCCCTGTCCTCAGAGATGTTGTTGTCTAACCATAAGAGACTCTTTTTTTTTTAAAGATTTTTTTTTTTATTTATTCATTTGTCACAGAGAGAGAGATCACAAGTAGGCAGAGAGGCAGGCAGAGAGAGAGGAGAGAGGAGGAAGCAGGCTCCCTGCTGAGCAGAGAGCCCAATGTGGGCCTCGATCCCAGGACCCTGGGATCATGACCTGAGCCGAAGGCAGCGGCTTTAACCCACTGAGCCACCCAGGCGCCCCATAAGAGACTCTTAATCTCATGAAACAAACTGAGGGTTACTGGGGGGTGGGAGGGTAGGGATAGGGTGAATGTGTTATAGACAATTGGGTTGGGTTTGTGCTATGGTGAGTGCTGTGAAAGGTGCAAGCCTGATGATTCACAGACCTGTACCCCTCGGGCAAATGATAATAAAAAAATAAAAAATAAATTTAAAAAAGGGTGGTGTTGTCTAGTTGAGGAGATTAATAGGTCAATGGGCATTTATTTATAGTGCAGTGTGGTAAGTGCTCTACAGAAGAAACCACAGGTTCTGTAGGAGCCCAGAAGAACAGATACCCAAGTTGGAGAAATCTTTGTAAATTGGAATGAAAATACATTTGGATAGATAAGTTCTGAGATGTTCATGTCATATATTGTGTCACAATATCTATGTTTATATCTCATATTTTGGCATTCTCTTTAGTGACAAAATCTTTAGCAAAACATTCCACATGAAAAAGAACTACTTAATTGTTTTGTCTTCTCTTTTACAAGCAATTGATATACTCAGGTTCAGAAGAAAAGGTTGAGGAACATTCTTTGGCCTCTTTGTTTTGATACCTTGTAGCTAAACTAACTGGCTTAGTATAAGATGAACAATGAATCCAAAATAAAGGGTTACATTTCTAAACGGAACAGAGATATTCATCATGATGAGTGTAAATATCTATTTTTCTCCCATAAACTGCAGCCATAGTGTGTGTTCTAATATGTTCCTGATTTTCTTGGTGACGTGAATCAAAGATTCAATTACCCCCAATGCATAGCCAAGCATGCCAATCTGAACACTAGCATACCTAGTATATGTTTTCTTAGTATAGGTCATAATCTAATTTTCTTTTCCTTCTCTACTTCTCTTTTACTTTTTATAGAATGACTGTTCTTGTTGAACAGTGAATTGAAAAAGAGTGAGGAAGATGGGAATTAGGTCGTGTTCCAAACTGACAAAATTAGGCTGTGGAAATCAAAATGCGTCCAGGGACGGTTACATTGAAGATAGAATTGAGGGGATATTCTTCCTCTCTGCCCTGGGCCAAGAGATCCAACTGAATCAATTCAGCTGACAAGCTATTTTAAAAAGTGCTGTGTGTGTAAAATAGATTCACAGGGAAAACAGTGTTAACTCTAAAGCACTCTGTGGATAAGTACATTTCACATTAACAGACGTTGACTCTAGAGAAGAAGAAAACCACAGTGATTTTCAATCATTAATAATAAGTCTTCAAATCATAAGTAAGCAGCATGGAGAAGTAATTTTTCCCTTTTTGGCATCATTATCCACAAAACCATGGATGTTTTGAAGCATGGATTCAATTTAATTCAATACACATTTCTTGAAGACTTGCTAGGTGCTATGTACTGGAGATGTGGTGATACACTAGACAGATGTAGTTCCTGTCCTCACTGAGTTTCCAGTCTAGCAAGCAAAACAGATATTACACAAGCAGATATAAATATTATAAACATGCTTAAAAGTCACTGGGACACTGTCTTCAGGGGACTTGGGTGTGGGAGAGTCTCTCCCTGGTTCACATGCTTTATATGCACTTATTTCCTCTCTAAGCTGGAGTGCCTATTACTCTTTATATTCCCCCCCAAGATAATGGAGTCATTTCTTAAGTGCTAAACTTCCCAAGCTCTGCAGCTTTTAAGTGTTAAACTTCCCATGCTTTGTAACTCTTCTAGAAAGGTTAACCCCTAACCATAATTGAGGAACTCTTCTAGGTGTGTTCAATAATTCTATGGCATTCTCAGACCCAGCACAATGTCTTTACCTTTCTTCCATCTGGCTTCAGAATCTTGTCTCCTAGTAGGAAATGTAAGTAGTTAAATTTGGTTTTTGTCACTCCTATTATTAATTCACTGAGAGTCTTCTGTGCCAAAGAGTGGACTGTGAGTCGGAGTCAGTTTTCTCTATTAATGAAAAACTACCAGAGGGCAAGAAAGTAATTTTAATAAAGTAGAAGGGCACTGTGAAATCTAACAGTATTTGTTCTGGTACTTACTTAAAGTGATTCAAAGTTGCTTCCTGGGGTAAAATGAAGTATATACAAAAGAGTTGGGATCGGTACTTTTTTCTGTGTTCCACAAGTATTCTGCAGAAAGCCTGGTAAATTGTCTTTCTGCATATCTGTCCTGTTGTGGGCAAGTAAAGGACATAGAGGAGAAGAGTACAGCTTTTCCTTCTCACCCAGCTCTGACTGACTTAGTAGGTAAAAGATACCCCTGGAATACACTGAATTGGGAGGAAGATCTGCATTCTAATAGTCCCCACAGTGCTACTGACTGACACTAACACTGGGTAACTCATTTCCCTTCTCTGGGACTCAGTTTCACCATCTGTAAAAATGAGAAATTTCAACCATAATTCTGTGGCTTTCTTCATAGCCTTAGGCATTCCACAGAGACACCATTAGGAGGAATTCTGGTAGCCAAAGGTTTACACCCATGAATACCCTTAACCCTGTGTTTTCAACAAGAACAGCTCAGCTTTTATATCTAGTCAAGAAATTGGCAGAAGATATGAACAGACATTTCTCTGAAGAAGACATACAAATAGCTAACAGACACATGAAAAAAATGTTCAACATCACTCGGCCTCAAGGAAATACAAATCAAAATCACTGAGATACCATGTCACACATTTAGTCAGAATGGCTAAAATAAACAACTCAGGAAACAACAGATGTTGGTGAGGATGTGGAGAAAGGTGAACCCTCTTACACTGTTGCTCGGAATGGAAACTCGTGTAGCCAGTCTGGAAAACAATGTGGAGGTTCCTGAAAAAGTTAAAAATAGAACTACCATATGACCCAGGAATTTCACTACTAGGTATTTACCCAAATGATACAAATTACACAAAAATAATGATTCAAAGGGGCACATGTACCCCAATGTTTGTAGCAGCAATGTTCACAATAGCCAAAATATGGAAAAAACCCAGATATCCATTGACAGAAGAATGAATAAAGAAGATGAGGGACACACACACACACACACACACACACACACACACACACACACACATTCTTTTTGATGGCTGAGTAGTATTCTATTATATAATGGAATTATATTTTGGAATTATTATATAATGGAATACTTGGAATATAATGGAATATATTATTATATAATGAAATACTTGGAATAGAATACTTAGAATATAATATAATGGATCCAATTATATAGTGAAATACTACTCAGCCATCAAAAAGAATGAAATCTTGCCATTTGCAATGATGTGAATAGAACTAGAGGGTATTATGCTAAGTGAAATAAGTCAGTCAGAGAAAGACAAATCTTATATGATTTCACTCGTGCGAATTTAAGAAACAAAATAGCTGAACATAAGGGAAGGGAAGGAAAAATAAAGTAAGATAAAAACAGAGAGGGAGGCAAACTGTAAGAAACTCTTAATTATAGGAAACAAGAGCTCAGTGTTCAGCTTCTTTCATGTTTTCTTCTCTACATATAATTTCATTCAACCAAAAAGACCTATATCTTTTACAAAAATTATAAGCCATTGTACCAGATAACTTCTAAGAAGCATGATTTTTTATTTCTTTAAGTATCCTCTTCCAAAATGCCCTCATGCTTCTGGATAATTCAGAAAGCCAGCTGATGTAGGAGCATGTGGCTTACACAGAAGGGTGAAAATCCCTGAAGGCCTAAAGGGAAATTTCCTCTTCTTGCATGTATATTTGCTGCTGCTGAGTTAAGATATGACAACAGTGGAAAGTGGACTGTTCCCCCGGTTGTAGCCAGAGGAGTTCCCTCGAATGAGGTCAGTGGAGCTAATAGTCCAAGACCAGACAGATGTAGGTTAAAGAGTAGATACTCCAATGGTGTCAAATACCAGTGTCTTGTACTTCCACAGTGAGCTAGGGCGGGCCTCAGGTCTGGAATTTTTTCTGAGTGCAAAATCTCTTGCAGTAAAAGAAGAACAAGCCTTAGAAAGCTTTTAGTTTGTAGAATTTCCCTTTGTCTTTGGATGGGACTATGTGGCCAGGAGGACCAGTTCTGAAGACCTATCTAGGCAGGATGATGCCTAGGAGCCATAGAACTGAGAGGTGAACTGGGATATGGAGGAAGGGAAGCAGGCAATGTTTCTATGAACCCAACCTGCTTAATCAAAATGTGATCATTGTTATAGACTGAATGCGTATGTGTCCCCCTAAAATTCATATGTTGAAATCCTAACCCCCAGTGTGATGATAGTAGGAGTCTGGACTTTGGAAGGTAATTAGATCCTGATGGAGGAACCCTCATGAATGGATTAGTACTCTTATAAAATGGAACCCAGAGAGCTCTCTCACCCTCTTTCTGCTAAGTGAGGATAAAATAAGAAGAAAAAGTCTACAGCCCAGGAGGCTCTCACCAGAACCTAAACATACCTGAACCTTGATCTCAGATTTCCAATTTTGCTAAAGTTGCTTTTGAAAATGTCATGCCATAATTATTATCCAAAGGAAATTTATTTTCACATAGAGTATCATGTCAGATTTCTTCAGGACTATTCTTGGTTGGGCTGACATCATGGACATGTGACCTCCCTAGATGTTTTGTTTACTGCTCTACTGTTGTTTTCTTGAAATTTTTAATAACTTTTGAACAAGGGATCCTGCATTTTCATTTTGTACCAAGTTCCACAAATTATGCATTGTTGGTATCTATCTTATCCTAATTTTACTAGGCTATATGGTCCATGGGTGGTGGTAGGGAAAAATGTGGACAGAAATGTGATTTGTTGCAGAACCCAGACATCCAGAGTTTGTCATCATGCCTGACTATCTAGTTGAACTGGATAGAAATTGAGATGACCCTGGTTCTTAAGGATGGGAAGTGAAGTGTGACATTCCACGAGATCTAGGTATAGTTATCTCTATGTTGTCACATATGAATTATTTTTAAGGTGCTTCATGTTAACTCTTTCATAAACTTGGCCTCAGATGCAAAGCAGATAGAGTGTTGCATTAGTATTTATTGCTGCCACCAGATAAGAAAAAATGAAACTCCTAATAGCTGCCTACCACTCCAAAATGCTATTTACAGTACAAATTAATAAGTGAATGCTCTCATACGCCTTGGGTGCTCCCATAGGAGAGGTGCTGAAGCATTATTGAGATTACTTATTGTATTGTTTATAGCATTCTCATGAAGCTGTCAAGATGAGGTCAAATATGATGGTTAACATTGCAGAATTGTAGGCATCAGAGAGAAGAAATGTATCTCAGGCTTAGCAACCTGGAGTTAAACTCTGGGTTAACATTCATGACAGATTAAAAACCCATTTCAGTTGGATATAATGGCACCAATTGAGTTGTTCGTTACTGACCCATTATCATGAGGATGCATACTCTAAGGGGTTCTTTGTGAGAAACATTGGGCCTCCTTTTTTTCCCCACAGGATATTCTTGGAATTAGCAACAGAGGTGTGCTAGCTATATGTGGGCAGTCTGTGGCTGTAGGGCTTTAAGACAAATTAGTTTACTAGCCAATAATCGGAGACTTGCTGATACCTCTTCTGAATTGGTGAAGAGTCACCTCTCACTTTTTGGTCTGTTAAAAATATCCGAAGAAAGCATGCATACCCTAATTTCTTTCATGACAGAGAAAGAGCTTTAGGAAGAGTATGTCAAACTAATAAAGCTTATTCGTATTAGCCTTTGTTATTTGCAGCTTACATCACCCCACCTGGAAACAGGCTATCATGTGTCTTCTCATTTTTTTAAGTTGTATATGGGTCTTCCACCAGCATGTACTCTTGGTGCTCAGGGGCTCATAGTGGTCCTTTATAGTTCCTGAAATCAATCTTGCCCTGAAATGGACCCCCAGTTTGTAGCTTCTCCCTCCTACAGTCATTTAGAGTTATTGATTTGCACTGAAAGCAATGAAAATTGGAGCACGTTTTTTAGTACATTTTTTCCCAAGGACTACCAGGAAGATTGGCCCCTTTTCCAATATGATGTAGGTTTTTTTTGACTTAGTGCCTTTTTCTTGAGGTTTTCTCTGGCATTTGAGGGTACCAACTGAAGATCATGCCCCATAAGCACAACTGACTACTAGTATGGGTACAACCAGTAACTGTCCACATTAAAGGATATCAGTCTTCTCCTTAAGATTTTATTCTCTCTGGTCTGCTAGAATGCTGCAAAGGCCCATATTACGCCTTTCCTTTGCCTCTACTGCTTTCCTTAAACTGAATGCCTTCCTTTGTTCTTTCTCTGTGCCCAAACCCAATCTTCACCATTCCCTCATGTGCCACCATCTTTATGAAGTCTTCTCAAAGTACACCTCAAGTCCATCATCCTGTCCTTGAAATTCAGATGGTACTTAAGCTCTTTGCCATAATATTGTTTACTTAGCTATCCTATACCTGAAGTTTCTTTGTTGTTGCTGTTGTTGTTATTGTTTTAGGTCTCTTTAGCCATACAGTTCCTAGAGGGTATATGGTTTTTTTTAAAGATTTTATTTATTTATTTGACAGAGAGAGAGAGAGAGAGAGAGAGAGAGATCACAAGTAGGCAGAAAGGCAGGCAGAGAGAGAGGAGGAAGCAGGCTCCCCGGTGAGCAGAGAGACGATATGGGGCTCCATCCCAGGACCCTGAGATCATGACCTGAGCCGAAGGCAGAGGCTTCAACCCACTGAGCCACCCAGGCGCCCCTGGGGTATATGTTTATTTATTTATTTTTCACCCTGCAGAGCACTGGCACCACTTAATAAATATATGATTGATTATTAAGTTAGTGGAAGGGTTAAATCATTGATGGCTTTATTAAGAATGTGAATATTATATGAAAAGAGCAGTCTTCACACAAACTACCTTGTTAGGTTAACCTAGGACACAAGGCTAGGAAATCCATTGGAGAAAAAAAGGAAAGGAAGAATACCTCAGGTGTTGCTTAAAATAATAATCAAAAAAGAGATTATTCCTGTTTTCAGATCAAGAAACCAAGTCATAGAGATGTTAACTGAGTTGCTCAGAATTACATATCTAGTAAGTGGTAGAACTAAAACTTGAATCCCAATTTTCTGACTAAATGCTATGCTCTTCCCCCCTGTGAAACATGATATCCTAGCAACTGTAGGTAGGTGAGAGTCCTTCAATTTTTCTGTGTCTTCCTTAAAATGTAGCACTCAGGGAAGTATGTGTGTGTATGGGAAATGGGAGTTGGGGGGAAAAGAATGGCTATTTACTCACTTCTTTGAATTTTGAGCGCTGGCTAATTACAATATGTGAATCAAAACTGTGATGTTAATATCTTTTCATCTTCACCCTCATTCTTGTAACAACTCATCCTTTCCCCCATTTCACTCCTCTTCACATTCCATTTTTTCCACCTCCCCCCAAATATCTAATTACAGTTTTGCAAGAGGAAGTTACAGATTAAATGATGCTATATTCATACCTGGAATTTACATTGATTTTACTGAATCAAGCTCTGACTGCCACTTCGTGTTGCATTCCCATAGCAGAATGGGAGAAAGAAAAAACTGAAAGCTCAGCAACTACAGCTCCTAGATCTTGTGCATTTATAACTTTTCTCTTCCTTGACAAGTTACCTATTTTTCTAACTTTTTTTGAAAAGGAGACACAAATTAGAATGACACCATAATAATTATATTTTGATTATTTTGTATTTGAAAAATGCATAGAAGGGTGTTGCTCTATAGTAACAAAAAATAACGTTTTTTTCTTTTTTGATAAGAGATGGAGAAGGTATAGAAAAGTTTGTAAAAACATCCTGAGAACTCTAGTCTCTCTGACCTACTACAGTAATAATCAGAGGGCCTCTAACACATCTTTCTACCTACAGTGGCTTTCCATGCGCCTAAATGTAGGCTCAGTGTCACTTGTGCTCAGAAGGAAAAGGATTAAAAATAAAAATCAAAAGAAGCTGCCTGAGTAAGGAAAAAAAACAACAACTGAACAAACCAGAATGGAATAGGAACACTAAATGCCAGACAAAGGAACTTTGATTTTAGCTTAAAGGCAGTTGTGAACTATTGAAAATATGGCAAAAAGAGATTAAACAAGGTACCTAGGCTGTAATGACTAACTGATGGCTGAGCTAGAACTAAAATCAAAGTCCTTTACTTCAGTTCCTATGTATTGGGTTGCTTCTCTAAGTAACAGCATTTGGGATAGAAATATAAAAGTGTAGTGATTATTTGTAAGTGATGAATCACTAAATTCTACTCCTGAATCCAATACTATACTATATGTTAACTAAGTTGAATTTAAATAAAAATTTTTAAGAAGTCAAATAAAAAAAACAAATATAAAAGTACAGTGATTAAAGGATTGGGCTCTAGACTCAGATGTTTGTTTACATTTCATTTCCACCACCATATAACAGTCTGAACTTGGGTCCCAGTTTCCACATCTGTACAATGGGAATAATAAGAGTACTTATATCATCAGATTGTTTTGAGGATTAAATGAGGTAGTGTGTAAAGATTTAGCACAATGTTTTTGGCTAAGTACTAAATACATAGTAAGTACCTAATAAATGGTGGTTGCCATTAAAAAGAAAAGGGAAGGGAAGAGAGGGAAAGGGAAAAGAAGACAAAAAAGAAAAGAGAAAAGAAGAGAAAAGAAAAAGAAAAAACAGCCAAAGATCAAATATTGCTCTCTTGGAGTCAGATCACATTTGGGGATATGAACTGACCTGGATCCTGAGCCCTTGTCTGATATTTAATGTCTTGTTCTATCGGAGGCCTAAATGTTCCTTTCAATTTTACTTGAGTTGCTGGGTCTCTTGTCTCCATCCACCTGTGAAATGTTGTCTGTTTTGCTGCTATCCACATCTTGATGCTAGAGGGTTGTACTGTCATCATGGCTTGGCTCCCCTCACCATAAATAATATTTTTTCAAGTCTCCTTCCAATCTCCCCTCAATTATCACCTCACCGGAATTCTTCTTTGACCAACTTATATTAAGTAACTACCCCTACCCCATCCCTTTAGGAACACTCAATCCCATTATTTTATTTTGTTTTTCCATAAAATATAGTATTACCTCAGATTACCTAATGTGTTTGTTTATTTATTTATTGCCTGACCTTCTCCACTGAAATTAAGCTACTTAAGGGCAGAGGCCCTGTCTGTCTTACATTCAGCACTTTTTTTCTTAAGCTCCCAGTGCAGTACCTAGACCAGAGTAGGTGCTCAATAACAGTTTGCTGGATGAATGAAAGGATGAATGAATGAATGAATGAATGAATGAATCTGGTAGGTGCTTGTTGAACACTTATTATATACTTAAAGCCTGACTACCTTTTTTGGAAAATAGATACAGCTGGCTTCCTGGGGAGTTTACCAATAGAAATGCCAGACTTTAAAAGGTTAACATGTGCCGAATTTCTTGTTGTTTCCTGTCACTGTGGCTTTGACAGCAGCAACAGTTCAGGAACTATTTCAAGCTTCATGGGCCAAGATATTTTCAACTCTCTCTACAGAGCTGCATGGTTTGGTTCAGTTTTAGGAATGTTTCCAGGCACCTTGCTTCCTCCTAATTCACTGTTGGACCATTGAGTTCTAAAAACATTGGTATGGTAAAATCTATTTCCTAACATAGGCCCCAAATGATTTGAAGGTAAGTAAGTATACTTGGGAAGCTGATGTTTTGCCAAGATCTTTGCCACGTGTTAAAGGTAAAGACCATTAATACAGTGAGTCTAAGTAGACTTCTTTATAGTGACTGATATTTTTAGGAGTTTTCTCTGTTGACTTCTCTATAAGAAGAAATTAAAAGTCTTAAGAGGAAGCCCTGATAAGAGGAAAAAATCATTTTCCCCAAGTGCAGAGGGTAGGAAACTCAGCAGCTGCTACTGATAACATCCACCACCAAGGTCATGTAGTACATAGTTTATTCCAGGAACCATGCTACATAGTTTATTCCACAATGCCTTAAGTTCTTTACTTGTATCTCCACTAAGGAACAGAAAGGCACTTAAGGGTTGAGATTGACAGAACTTCATTTTTGCTATATATCACTAAGCCATTTATTTTACTGGGATAAGACACATCAACATCCTATTTTAAGGATATTGGAGGGTGCTGTTTTAAGGACCTTAACTGTGCTTTTTTTATCGCTTCTCTCCACAGTCCTGGGGTAACTCTACAATCTCTGTCTCTCAGCTTCATTATTCATTTGCCTTCTCTGGGCCTCTCCATCCACTATTTAGACAATGAGGCTAATGGTAAAAGCTCTAACTACCAAACAGTAGATTTAATCCTACCATCCAGGAATGCTAGATGGCTGTTATTTCACTTTCTGTGTCTTGTAAAATGTTTATACTAATGTTGGGCATTCCTTTGGTCATTGTTAATGATTATCATTACTTGCCTGGGTTTCTTCATTCTGGAGCAGTACTAATGGTAAACAGTTCTTATCATTATATGTGGCTGCCTAGCAGAATCAAAGTACCCACAGTCCTAGGGTAATCAGATGCTGAATAGTTTGCTGAATCTGGTAGTATTTTGTTAGTGATAAGCATGGTATTTCAGAAATGAGATCTAAATTTAACTGAGCTATGATACAGTTTTCCAGGTTTTACTAGGTGTATGTTGGACTTTCTTTTTTAAAACTTATAAAATGTATTGTTTTTATATTATTTGATAAAGAAAAAATTTTAATAGTCATTTTATTGAAGCAAAATTGGTATACAACATTATGTAAGTTTCAGGTATACAATATTATAATTTTATATTTGTATACATTACAAAGTGATTACTACCATTAGTCTAGTTACCATCTATCACCATTCACTTCAGCTCCTTCACTCATTTTGCCCACCCTCCAACCCCCTTCTCCTCTGGTAATGACCAATCTATTCTCTGTATCTATAAGTTTATTTTTATTTTGTTTCATATCTTTGTTTTGTTCTTTAGATTATACATAAAAGTGAAATCATAAGGTATTTTTCCTCCTCCATTGGACTTATTTCACTTAACATAATACCCTAATCCATCCATGTTATCAAAATTGGCAAAATTTCCTTCTGTTTTATGGCTGAGTAGTATTCCATTGTACATATGTATGTACACACACACACACACACACACAGCATATCTTCTTTACACAATCATCCATAGACACTTATGTTGTTTGCATATCTTGGCTATTATAAATAATGCTGCAATAAACATATGGGTACATATATCTTTTTGGATTGGTGTTTTCATATTCTTTGGAAAAATACTTAGAAGTATGATAGCTGGATCATATGGTAGTTCTACATTTAATTTTTTGGAAATCTTCATGCTGTTTTCCATGCTGGCTACACCAGTTTACATTCCCACCAATGGTTCCCTTTTTTCCACATCCTAACACTTGTTTTTTCTTGTCTGTTTGATAATAACCATTCTAACAGGTGTAGGATAATATCTCATTGTGGTTTCGGTTTGCATTCCCCTGATTCTTAGTGATGTTGAAGAACTTTTCATATGCCTGTTGAGCATGTGGAATGTCCAAATGGGCTTTTGGAATGTCTTTTTTTTTAGGGCTTCCTTTACTTTATTTTTTTTTTTTTATTATTTGCCCAGGGGTATAGGTCTGTGAATCATCAGGCTTACATCTTTCACAGCATTCACTTTAGTGGAATGTCTATTTAGATCCTCTGCCCATTTTTTATTAAGTTTTTTGGGTTTTTTGTTGTTGAGTTGTATGTTTTTTTATATATTTTGGATAGTAACCCCTTATCAGATACAGATTTTATGAATATCTTTCCCCATTCGATAGGTTGCCTTTTCATTTTGTTGATGGTTTCCTTTGCTGTGCAAAACTTTTTAGTTTGATGTAGTCCCATTTGTTTATTTTTGCTTTTGTTTCCCTTGCTTTGGCATCAGATCTACAAACACATTGCTAAGAATGATTTTAAGGAGGCTCTGTTTTCTCCTAGGAATTTTATGGTTTCAGGTCCTACATTCAAGTGTTCCATCCATTTTGAGTTAATTTTTGTGTATGGTATAAGATAATAATCTAGTATCATTCTTTTGCATATGGCTGTCCATTTTTCCCAGCAGCATTTATTGAAGAGAATTTCCCCATTGTATATTCTTGTCTTCTTTTCTGTAAATTAATTGGCCATATATGTGTGAGTTTATTTCTGGACTCTCTATGCTCTTCCATTGATCTATGCATCTGTTTTTTATGCCAATGCCATACTATTTTGATTACTATAGCTTTGTAGTATGGTTTGAAATCAGAGCATATGAAACCTCCAATTTTTTCTTCTTTCTTAAGATCGCTATTTAAGATCTTTTGTGGTTCCATACAAACTGTAGGATTATTTGTTCTAGCTTTGTGGAAAATACCATTGGGATTTTGATAAGGATTGCATTGAATCTGTAGATTACTTTGGGTAGTATGGACATTTAAACAATATTAATTCTTCCAATCCATAAGCATGAAATATATTTCCCTTTATTTGTGTCTTCATTTTTTTTAATCATTATCTTGTCATTTTTAGTGTACAGGTCTTTCATCTCCTTAGTTAAATTTATTCTTAGGTATTTTGTTCTTTTTGATTCAATTGTAAACATGATTATCAATTTCTCTTTCTGATAGCTTGTTATTAATGTAAAGAAATGCAAAAATTTTTATATATTGCTTTTGTATCCTACAAATTCATTTAGCCTCAATTTTGGGGGGGGTGGAATCTTTAAGGTTTTCTACATATAGTATAGGCCATGTTTGAATATTGGTAGTTTTACTTCTTCCCTTTAGATTTGGATGTATTTTATTTCTTTTTCTTGACTTGCTGCTGTGGCTAGGGCCTCCAATACTTTGTTGAATGAAAGTGGCAAGAATGGACATCCTTGTCTTTTCCTTATCTTGAGGAAAAGCTTTGATCTTTTCACTACTGACTATGATATTAGTGGTAGGTTTGTCATATAAGGGCTTTATTATGTTGTGTTACATTCCCTCTATGTCCACTTTGTTGAGAGTTTTTACCATAAATGGATGTTGAATTTTATAAATGAGTTTTCTGCATTTTATTGAGATAATCGTATGATGTTTATCCTTCATTCTGTTAATGTAGTGTATCACATTGATTCTGGAAGTATTCTCTCCTCTTTAGTTTTTTGGAAGACTTTGAGAAGCATAGGCATTAAATCTGCTTTGAATGTGTGAAAGAATTCACCACTGAAACCATCTGGTCCTAGACTTTAGTTTGTTGGAAGGTTTTCATTACTGATTTAATCTCCTTGCTAGTAATTGGTCTATTTATATTTTCTATTTCTTCTAGCTAAAGGTTTGTTAATTTTGTTTATCTTTTGGAAGAGCCAGCTCTTGGTTTCATTGATCTTTTCTCTTACCATTTTAGTTTCTATTTCACTTATTTCTGCTCTTTTATTATTTCCTTTATTTTACTATGTTTGGGCTTCTTTTATTCTTCTTTTTCTAGCTCTTTTAAGTACAAAGGCATATTGCATACTTGAGGTTTTTCTTATTTCTTAAAGTAGACCTATATCACTATGAACTTCCCTCTTAAAAGTGTTTTTCTTACATTCCATAGATTTTCATTTTCATTTCTCTTCAGATATTTTTTTTTCCTTTGATTTCTTCGTTGACTCAGTGGTTGTTGATTAGTATCTGTGAGCTATGGCAAGGACAAGGGAGGGTGCTAAAATGTTGTCTTTCTGTTCATGTTTCCTGGGGGTGCCTCTGTAGCTTCTGGTTGTGTGGCAGACCTGAAGCCTGCCCTTCAGGTTGAAGCTCCAGGACAGGAAAATAAGCCTTTTTCACATAAAGACTGGGGATGTGTTTCTTGTTTTTTATTATTATGTTCAGTTAACCACTGTATAGTACAACATTAGTCTTTGATGTGGTGTTCAGTGATTCACTATTTGTGTATTACACCCAGTGCTCATCACAACACATACCCTCCTTAGTATCCATCACTCAGTTATACCATTCCCCCACCCCTCTCCCCTCTGAAACCCTCAATTTGTTCCCTGGGGTCCATGGTCTCTCGTGGTTCATCTCCCTCTCTGATTTCTCCCCCTTCAGAACATAAGAAATAGCATGAGGATGTGTTTCAGTCTTATGTTTGTGCAGTGCCCTGAGGTGTGGTATCCTGCCAAAGACTGTCTCTGTAATTGTTTCAGATATATGGGGCCTAGAAATACAATTTCCTCCTGGCCACTGGAGCCAGGTACTTGAGGTGCATCCCCTGTACTCAAGGGGTTGCAGTCATGTCAAGGCCTGCTACAGCTGTGGTGCTTAGGGACCAGGTAATCAGGTGACTCAGCCATGGTAGGGCAGGCTGCAGGTGTCACACAAGAAGGTGGAGTGCTTGGCTGGCCTGGGCTGTGTAGGGGCTGGACTCTGGGCTGAGCTGGAGTGGGTCATGGCTGGGGCACAGTGAGAGGGTACTGGGCTGTCCTACTGTGGCATGCTGGGTTGGGGTCTCAGTATCCTGACAGCCCTGGCAGACCACTCCCTCTGGAGCTAGCAGACTAAGGGCAGAGGAGTGCAAAAATGACACTAGCCTGCATTGACATCAATAATATGGAAGAAGAAAAATGCAAAAATGATATCTTTCAGTACCTCTGTCCCTGGAAAAAGTCCCAACAGGTTCCTGTCTCTTTGGCAGGTTCTTTAAGATTAACAAATGAATCTCCTTCACATATAGTCTAGGTCCCTTTCAAACTGTTTCAAACTGTTTGATTTTGTACTGGGTCCTGGGTCCAGTGTGTCTGTTTATAAGCCTTTTAAGAACAGATTTTCCATTTCTTATAGCTCCATGGTTGACCTAGAAGTAATCCCCACTGGTTTTCAATGCCAGATGCTTTGGGGGCTTTTCTCATTTGTGCAGTTCCCAGGATTGGGTTGCCTGATATGGGACACAAATACTTCTCAGTGACGAGATCTGTGTATGAGATCCATTCTGGCTGTGGGTCACCACACCTGGAGTATGTTTTCTTGCAAGACCATGTCTCTGCTTCTCCTACTCATCTCAGTGTGGCCTTTTTATCCATTGTAGCAGAGGTGCTGTTCAGCCAGCTTTTTAGGTCCTTTTCAAAGGTAATTTTTCCACATGTAGCTTTAGATTTGTTGTGTTTGTGAGAGGAGGTGATTTTAGGATTATTCTCTGCCACCATCTTGAACCCCACTTGCCATGAATAGACTTAAGGCAGTAGTTAACATTTAAATTTGCTCTTCCCACTGGGAGATTTCATTATAAATCTAACTATTCATATGTTATCTCACACATCTCATACGTAATGTTATTTAATGTTATTTGCATAACAAGAAATCATTTCCCTAGTGAATGCTGAGCATGTCCTACACACATCAGTATGGCTTTATGGAAAACATTCTGACATCTAGGTGTTTCTCATGGACATTAATGAGGTCAATGCCCTCACCTGTCATCCCAAATTAGAAATCACTCCTGGATCTTACTGTGCCCTCAGGGCTAGTAAATATATTCCATGCCCCTGGACCCAAATAACATATCAGCAGTGGCCTCTACCCTCCTCGGGCCAGTCTACATAGGTCCTGAAATAGAGGATGCTTTTAAGTCTGGAGTTTAAATTGGATCAGAAGAGAAACAAAATACTTTCTTTTTAGTCTCTTCCATGCTTCCTCCATTTTCATTCTAATATTTTTGACACCAAGTTTTTTTTTTTAAGAGCCGCTTCCTGCAAGATTTAAAATAAACAGGGCATCTGCAAATAACAAAACATAAAGAAGTATTAGGGCACCTAGGTGGCTCAGTTAGTTAGGCATCTGCCTTCAGCTGGGGTCGTGGTCTCAGGGTCTTGGGATCCAGCCCTACATCGGGATTCCCTGCTTAGCAGGGAGACTGCTTCTCCCTCTCTCACTCCCCCTGCTTGTTTGTGTGCTCTCTCTCTCTCTCTCTCTTTCTCTCTCTCTCTCTCTCTCTGTGTGTCAAAGAAATAAACTCTTAAAAAATAAATAAAAATAAAGGTAAGTATCTTTCAAATACATAGAATTCATTTTCCACACACACCATAACAATTATAGGATGTATGTATGTGTTTGTGTGTGTGTGTGCATGTAATTATGTATTAAGATACTATTTTTTATGGATCTATGATAGATTCACGGGTATTTTCCCATCCAAGTACTAACCAGGCCCGACCCTGCTTAACTTCTGAGATCAAACGAGATTGGGCGCGTTCAGGGTGGTATGGCTGTAGATGATTCACAGGTATTTTCAATGACTTGTGAAATCTAATGATGAGTGTATGTTATTCAAAATTCACTTATCATTCCAGGTTGGGTTTAAAAACTGTCCAATTACTGCTTTACAGAATATTATTTACATCCATTCATTTCAGCCAATTCCTAAACAAAAGCTTCAGAGAAAACAATTTAACAATTTAACAAAAAAAAAAAAAACAATCTTTGGCTTTGCCCAAGATATATGCCTAGTGGTTGTCTTGTCATTTTATATTGCATTACTTGCCTTATCATGGTACTACATTACGGCAGGGATTAATTTCTTGTATATACAAGAAAAAGAAGAAATAACCCCTGCCCATCTCTCTACATGAATCAACATCAAATACTTGCAGATATGATTCATGAATATGAGTTAGTTTGGACAGTATGACAGACTAGATATCCTTGGAATCAAGCGGAGTGCTTTAAAGAAAAAAAGCCTTATGCATGAATCCTAACCTGGGGATTCCATTTAAATGGTGCATGATGGGACTCTAGTATGAGTATTTTTTAAATTACCCCACATGAATCTAATCTAGCCAAAGTGGAGAACCATTCCTCGAGGTTAGATTTGGAAGTCATTTTCTGTAAAGGATAACATAGTAAATATTTTAGATTTTGCAGGCCAATCAGTATATGTTGCAACTACTCAATTTCTCACTGTCGCTTGAAAGCAACCATAGAAAAATACATAAATGAATGATTGTGGATGTGTTTGAATAAAACTGTAAAAACAGGAAGGCGAGCCATATTTGGCCCAAGGGCAGTAATTGTTAACTCCTACACTAGGTCACTGGTTCTTCAATTTTAGTATGCATCAGATCGCCTAGAGGGCTTATTAAAATACAGATTGTTGGGCTCCTCCTGAAAAGTTTCTGCTCTAGTAGATGAAGGAGAGGAGCAAGAATTGCTATTTCTAAAAAGTTTCTAGGTAATGCTAATCCTGCTTGTCTGAAAACCATACTTTGAGAACCAATGATTGAGACCCATTTAGCTCTAGTCTATTTTCTACATTGCTTCATGATTACTCTACTACAACCTATTTTTAGCCAATTTTTAAAGTTAGTGGAAGATTTTTTCTGGTATCTGTTGTCCATTTGTATGTCTTCTTTGGAGAAATGCCTGTTCATGCCTTCTGTCCATTTCTTGACTGGATTATTTGGGGTTTTGGGGGGATATTGAGTTTGATAAGTTGCATCAGGGAAATACAAATCAAAACCACAATGAAAAACCACCTCACACCAGTCTGAATGGCTGAAATTAACAAGTCAGGAAACAACAAATGTTGATTAGGTTGCAAGGAAAGGAGAACCCTATTGCACTGTTGGTGGGAATGCAAACTGGTGCAACCACTCTGGAAAATAGTATGGAGGTTCCTCAAAAAGTTAAATGTAGAGCTACACTCTGATCCAGAAATTGCACTACTAGGTATTTAGCCCAAAAATACAAATTTAATGATCTGAAGAGGCACATGCACCCCAATGTTTACAGCAGCAATGCCACAATAGCCAAACTATGGAAAGAGCCAACATGTCTTTCAACATATGAATGAATAAAGAAGATGTGGTGTATATATACAATACAATTATTACTTAGGTATCAGAAAGGATTAATACTTATCATTTACACTGATGTGGATGGAACTGGAGGGTATAATGTTGAGCAAAATAAGTCAGAGAAAGATAATTATCATATGGTTTCACTCATATGTAGAATATAAGAAACAGTGCAGAGGATCATAGGGGAAGGGAGGGAAAACTGAATGGGAAGTAAGGAGAGAGGGAGGCAAACCATGAGTGACTCTTATCTATAGGAAACAAACTGAGGATTGCTGGAGGAGAGGTGGGTGGGGGGATGGGGTAATTGAGTGATGGGTATTAAGGAGGGCATATAATATGATGAGCACTGGGTGTTATATGCAACTGATGAATTAATGTTCTCTACCTCTGAAACTAATGGTGTACTATATGTTGGCTAATTGAATTTAAAAAATAGATTTAGTGGAAGAGCAAAATAATTCTTATTATGATAAAATACATTAATAAAATATCAATACAAGACCAGCATCATAGTTAATTATAAAACCGAAAATAGTCTCATTGAAGCTGGAAACTAGGCAATATCACCACTATTATTTTATTTAGTTCTGAATGTACCAGCTAATGCAATTAGATGAAAAAAGGAAATAAAATATTTAAAAAGTGGAGAAAAAGAGTCACTATGATCATCATTTGCAAATGATATGATTGTCATATCTGGAAAACCCAAGTACTAGTGGAACATTACTAGGTTTACATAATATATAAATACGTATCTACAGAAATGTAGAAAGATTAATGGTTTCCCTGTATAAAAGTAGATAAAACTTATAATTAATATCTTCTGATCATTAAGAAATTTATAGAACTAATATGAAGAAAAAGTTTAAAACTCTTTGAGGGACATAAATAGATAGAAAAAGATACTCTCTTCTTGGATAGAAAGACAATATTGAAAAGATGTTAAAATTTAATGGAATCCCAACTAAATTATTCCAAAATGTATACAAAATATGAAAATAAACATGTGAGGATAAGTAGAAAAATTATGAAAAGTAGGAGTAATAAATAAGGATTAATTTTATAATATATTATAAACTGTAGTAATTAAGTTACAGGAATAAGAAGACATATCAAATAAATAGACTTTTTATCCCAGAGATAGACCCACACACTAAAATAATTAAAGAGCCATATTAAAATAGAAAATTTTGTTGAAATTCACTCTGCATTTAAGGAGAGAAAGGTAACTAAAAACTCCCTATTTCATTCTTTATACCAAAACTGATTCCAAAAAGATCATAGGTTTGAAAATGAAACAAAGTTGTAAAAGTATTAGAAGTAACACTGGCTATGGATGTGAGCTCTGAGTATGGCTCCCCACTCAGCTCAGTGGGGACTCTGTTTCTCTCCCTGGCCCTCTGCCCCTCCCTCCGCTCCTGCTCTTTCCCTCTCTCAAATAAATACATAAATACTTTACAAAAGGCTAATAATTTGCATTATTATGAATCAATACAAGATCACCATTCAATACAAAAGAAAGGAGATAACCAGCAATTCCATGAAAAAAAAAAAACACAGGGGCACGTGGGTGGCTCAGAAGTTTAAGTTTCTGTCTTTGGGATAGAGCCCTGTGTTGGGCTCCCAGCTCAGTGAGGAGTCTGTTTTGATTGGTAATTTTCAATCTGGGGTGATTTGACACCAAAGGGACATTTGACAATGTCTGGAGACATTATTGATTGTTATAACAGGACAGGGGGTGCTAGTGGAATCTAGGGGATAGAGGCCAAAGATAATATTAAGCATCCTACAATGTATAGAACACCCTACAACAGAGAAATATTTGACCAAAAGTGTCACTTGTGCTGAAGTTGAAAAATCCTGTTATAGATATACATGTTTACACAGATGTATGTTCGAGGGTGTTCTTCGTAGCATTGTTTATAAAAACAAAATACTGAAAGTGAACTAAATGTTCATCAGTAGGAATCTGATCAAATAAAATATGACATACCCACAGAGTGCTATTATGCAGTCTATAAGAAGACTAAAGTACATATATACTGATAGGAAAATATTTACAAAATATGCTAAGTAAAGAAAATATAAAAATACAGAACAGTGTATACAATATGCCCCCACTTGTAAAAAAAAAAGGGTATATGTGTGTGTGTATATAATGCATATATATAATGAATATATAATATGTATTCATATATTTGAATATATATTCACATGTATGTATATATGCATATACATATGAAAATCTTCAAGAATGCACAATAGGGGCACCTGGGTGGCTCAGTGGGTTGAAGCCTCTGCTTTCGGCTCAGGTCGTGATCTCAGCGTCCTGGGATCGAGGCCCACATCGGGCTCTCTGCTCAGCAGGGAGCCTGCTTCCTCCTCTCTCTGTCTCTCTGCCTGCCTCTCTGCCTACTTGTAATCTCTCTCTGTGTCAAATAAATAAATAAAATCTTTAAAAAAAAAGAATGCACAATAGATTATTGAAAATGGTAAATGGTCACTCGGGGAGTAGATCTAGGGTATGAGATCACTTTTTATTGTGTTCTCTCTTGTGTCATTTGAAATTTTACTTTTTGAAAGTGTTATCTTCATATTTTTTAGATAACCCAAGCTGATATTACTTCATCTTACCTTCCCAGGTCTCTCTCTCACTTTCTCCCTAAACAGAACCTACTATCCAGGGAAGATGGACCAAGGTATTCATTCATTCTTTCATTCATTCATTCACTTTGTACCCTCTGCCTATGAACTCCTTCTCCCAGTTCCCATTTTTTGCCTTTTAAAATCTCTCCAAGTATTCATTCTTTCATTCATTCATTCCTCTGTACCCTCTGCCTATGAACTCCTCCCAGTTCCCATTTTTTGCCTTTTAAAATCTCTCAAGGAAAGTTCCATCTCAATAGAACACTTCCTACACCCAGTCTTTCCTAGTCCTCTTAGTCACTTGGGATCTTTTTATTTATACACACATAGCACTTTGTGTATTTTTAAGGCATGCAATGTGTTATGCACAATGCATTATGTGTTGTAATTTATGAAAATTTCTGATTTTCTTCTTGCATCCACCCTAAGCACCCATGTTAGATTGTGAGTTTTCAAGTAAAAAATCATACAGTATTCATCTTTGAGCCAGATATAGCAACATAGTGCTTAAGGTATTAATCACTGATAAATATATATTTGTTAGGTTTAATTGAGTTGAATGAAGGCTTACAATATACAGGGAAATATAAACAAGTAAACATAAAACCAAAGCAAATAAAGAAATGTTTCTTAAGTTTGTTAGTAGCCTAAACTCTGGTGTTGTTTAGTAATTTTTGCCTTAATAGTTAAGTCTGTATTGTATTTTCTGAATGGAAACCCTGTATGCTAATATACCTAAGTAATGTTTTTATATTCTATTTCCTCTAATAAAATCTTTTTGATTCTTACAACAGTTCCACTGAAATTATAATTACTACTTTTAAGTGTCATTTTTTCATATGTCTCACTAGGGCAAGTGCTATGTTTCTGTTTTACACATGATGTATCAATTGTACAGGTGAATGAGACACTTCTTTTAGCATCTCCAGCCTCTATGTTTACTGGTTGTTATATCATGCTGCTGAAAATTAGCATTTCAGATATTCATAAGGCTGAAACATGTCCATCATTATCACCCCCCATTTCTTTAGGAACAACTTGTTATATAGTAGAAAAACTCATTGTTTCCTTGAGGCATGCTTCATCATCTACTTTATAAATCCTATAATAAGGTCAAATTATGGAGGGAATTATACTGTGAAATTAGGAGTTCTTGATCTTTTGAACCATTATGTATTCTCCAAAAACTTTTTTTAAATTTTTTAATTTTATTTTTTTTAAAGTATAGTTGACATATGATATATTAGTTTCAGATGTACATTATGATTTGATAGTTACATACATTACAAAATGCTCACCATGAAAAATATAGTTATCATCTGTCACCATACAAAGTTATTATAATATTATAATGCTACAACAAACATAGGAGTGCATATATCTTTTTGAATTTGTGTCCAAAAAGACTTTTTTAAAATCCGATCTGGGCTTGGTTGGAGGTATGACAGAACTGAGTTTTTCTGTAGCTTAACAGATTTTCTATACATAAGTATATTTCAGAATTATTTCCAAGTCAGAATTTGATATATTTATCACTGTAGCTTTGATATCTTTACTAGAGGGAAAAACTAGTCTGCAGTGTATAATATCCTATGTATATAGCATTCTTTACTCTTGACACAATTCTAGCATCTAACGCAAGTGGGCCATGGTTTTTGTTCCCATTTAAAACAGTATTACAGTCATTGACCACCCACTTAACAATGGTTATGTATTTCAAAGCATATACCATTGATTAAATGCAACCTTATTTCTTAGTGACCCTTACAAGTGCAAAGTTAATGAGCTCACTTTGTATTGATAGTATTCTAGCTATATGTTAATTTCAGTTGTTTTCTAATTTTAAAGCAAATCATGTTAGCAAGCGTAGATGTAGAACTTTAGGAATTTCTGGCCTTTCTAGAGCTATTTTCCTTGGCAATGGCCCAACTCAGTTAACCATTTAGTAACCTACATTTTGGGAGCACATTAAAGAAAGGTACAAAAACAAGTATCTAGAACGGACTTTTGCTTTTTCAGAGGGCAAAATATAAGAACCCGATGTTGCTGTTATTACCTTTTTTGTTTTAGGCAGGTATAATATGTTTTTGATTTCAATCTCGGATAAATTTAAAGAAGCAAGGGGAAGATAATTGTAAGGTTTTTCTGGTCACGCACAGGAATAAAGACCGTTAAGGCAAATTATAGTCCAAAGGCAGAGCTTTATTGCAAGCACCCTCGGGCGAGATTCCGCGACTCTGAGAGAAGGGAGTCGGGGAAGTCGCGCGCAAGGCAGAGTGACGGGGGCTTTTATTGGGTAAAGCAGGGGAGGGGCTAGGCATCAGCCATCTTGATGAGTTTTGGCGGGAAGGTCCGCCATCTTGGACGGGCTTTGGCGGGAAGGTCCGCCATCTTGGACGGGCTTTGGCGGGAAGGTCCGCCATCTTGGACGGGCTTTGGCGGGAAGGTCCGCCATCTTGGACGGGCTTTGGCGGGAAGATCCGCCATCTTGGACGGACTTTCATTTTGTATAGCTTCCATCTCCTGCCAGCCCCAAATTCCGACCTTTTGTTTTATATAATGGTACCAGGGGCGTCGATTCTTCTCTGGCTACTTCCTGCTGACAGTGGGGCGTCGCCATAGGGGTAGTCGGAAGTTGGCAGGCGGGAGTAGGGTTGCAGGAGGAGCTGATTTACTGATATTCGGGTAACCTCTCGTATCCGCTCCTGTATGTATCGAATAAGGCAAGGGGCAACTGAGATTAGCAGGAGAATTAAACATAGGGGTCCTGCCAGGGGGAGAAGCCACGTTACCCACGTATGGGGGTCTAGGCCCCATAAGGAGGTGTCTTCGCGCCTTGCTCGAATCCGGTCCCTGAGTTCCCGGATTTTGGAGGTGACTATACCCGATTGGTTGACAAAGTAACAGCATTCCTCATTTAGGTAGAGGCAGGTCCCTCCTTTCTCGGCGGTCAGGAGATCTAAAGCTCGTCGGTTTTGTAAGGCAATGGCCGCCAAGCTGGTGACTTGGGTCTGTAGGGCCGTAAGGGAGTCGGCGATCCGCTCCATGTCATCGTTGAGCGCTTGGGAAAGTTTATAATAGAAATCTATTGAAGTCCCAAGACCCGCTGCTCCGGTGGCCACCCCGGTGGTTAAACCTGCTCCTATTAGCAAGGGAAGAAAAATGCCCCTCTTTTCTCGGTGTGAGGGAAACAATATAGATAGGAGTTGGGAATGGGAGTAAATGTTGGTAGAAGGGGATAGCAGAATGAATATACAGTCCAGAGAGTCGTTGACAGTCAGGCATCGGTAGATTCCTTTTGGGCATAAGAGGAACACCCCCGGGGGTGTGCAGTAGGGGAGGGAGGTAGTGATGTTGGCAGTGTGTGGGGTGAGGGCGTCGATGGAGGAGGAGAGATTAAGGATTGGTATGGGTCCTCCTACGGGTCCAGTGTAAACCAGCTTATTAGGGAGGGTGACATTTGGGAGGGGCCACCAAGTCGGGATGGGAATTCCAACAATGTTGGAAAGGGCAGAAAAAGGAAAACAGATCCAGCAGTCGCTGTCGCGAGACACGTTCCGCCACAGGTTGTAGCTAGAGTTTAGGAGGGTCACTGTCAACTGCTTAGTGATAGGGACCTCTTGTATACTTTTAAGATTGATTCCCTTATAGGTAGGGTGGGTTTGGGTCTGTAACTGTTCGTTTATTTTTTTGGTTACCTGCTGGGTCTGATTGCGTGGGGCTAGGTCTTGTACATCCCCTCCATCAAAGAGTCTTATCTGGGCTAGGTACCTCCAGCATACTTTTCCCGTCTTGGGGAAGTTACTGCAGGGGAATTTGTACCTTTCGGTGAGGTCAGACATCAAAAAGGTTCTTCCTGGGGCATGGCTGGAGGTGCAAGTGGATGGTTTTTTTCCCTCATAGCATCGGCTGGGCACGTAGGTGAATGACTGAAAAAACCTTGATTTTCCAAGGCCACGCATGCAGTCACATTCGACCGCCCGAGCCAGGGGGATCAGGAGAGTTAAGAGAAGGAGCACGTACCAAGCGCAGTTTGGTTGGGCCCATTGTTTGGGACGTCCATTCGCCCCCCGGGGGCGCCCGCTTGAGGTTACTGATATGGACCCATGCCTGGTGTCCCAACAGTTTTGCTGCTGTTGGGGTAGTAAGGATGACGGTGTAGGGCCCCGACCACCGGGTCTGTAGGGAGTCTGGGTGTCGGTTTTTGAGGAGGACTTGGTCACCTGGGAACAGCCCCTGAGGGGGGGCCTCCTGTTGGCCATGGCTGTGACCGTTTGGGGCTGGGATGACAGCATCAGCATGAGCCCTCAGGAGGGTCCGCAAGAGAGTGAGGTAGGGCAAATAGGACAGGAGAGGTGGAGGAGAGGCCGGGAGGTTGTGGTTTATGAGGAAGGGTCGGCCGTACAACAGCTCAAATGGACTTAACCCTGAAGGCCCTCGGGGGGTGGCCCTAAGCCTGGTTAGGGCCAGGGGTAAGAGCGTGGGCCACGAAAGACGGGTTTCTAAGGTCAGTTTAGTGAGTTGAGCCTTGAGTAACCCGTTGGCCTTTTCCACCTTAACCGATGACTGAGGGTGATATGGAATATGTAGCTTCCAAGTGACGTTGAGACTTTCGGCTACCTGTTGGGTCACGCTGGAGATGAAGGCCGGCCCGTTGTCCGACTGGAGAGTTCGGGGCAGTCNGACGGTGTAGGGCCCCGACCACCGGGTCTGTAGGGAGTCTGGGTGTCGGTTTTTGAGGAGGACTTGGTCACCTGGGAACAGCCCCTGAGGGGGGGCCTCCTGTTGGCCATGGCTGTGACCGTTTGGGGCTGGGATGACAGCATCAGCATGAGCCCTCAGGAGGGTCCGCAAAAGAGTGAGGTAGGGCAAATAGGACAGGAGAGGTGGAGGAGAGGCCAGGAGGTTATGGTTTATGAGGAAGGGCCGGCCGTACAACAGCTCAAATGGACTTAACCCTGAAGGCCCTCGGGGGGTGGCCCTAAGCCTGGTTAGGGCCAGGGGTAAGAGCGTGGGCCACGAAAGACGGGTTTCTAAGGTCAGTTTAGTGAGTTGAGCCTTGAGTAACCCATTGGCCTTTTCCACCTTACCCGATGACTGAGGGTGATATGGAATATGTAGCTTCCAGGTAATGTTGAGACTTTCGGCTACCTGTTGGGTCACGCTGGAGATGAAGGCCGGCCCGTTGTCCGACTGGAGAGTTCGGGGCAGTCCAAACCTCGGGATGATGTGTTCGATGAGAGTTGCGGCTACCACATCCGCTGTCTCCCGGGCTGTGGGGTATGCCTCGATCCAGCCTGTGAATGTATCAACCAAGGTTAATAGGTAGCGGAAGGTCTTGTGACGGGGCATGTGAGTAAAGTCCAATTGCCAGTCCTCCCCGGGCTGGTGTCCGCGGAGTTGATGGTTGGGTCCCGGTCTGCGGATTCCACCTTGTGCATTTATGGCCGAGCAGGTTGCACAGGCCTTGTGGACTGTTTCAATTACATTTAACAGAGAGGGGTGGTGAAAGAGGGGCTGTAGGAACTGGTATAGGGCCTTTGGGCCGATGTGAAGAGACTGATGGATGTCTGTGATTAGGGTGTGAGCCAGATTCTCTGGTAAGGCAATTTTATCCTGGATGTAAATCCATCCTTTGTCTCCCGGCTTTCCCCCTAGGCCCTGNGGCTTTCCCCCTAGGCCCTGGAGAGTTTGAATCTCTCCTTGAGTATAGGAAGGGCGGTGGGGGGTGTTGAGGAAGAGAATCAGGGCCAAAGAGGTGTTTAGAGCCGTTTGCCTGGCCACCGAGACTTCCTTGTTGTTGCCTTGGGAGATTTGGTCTTTGGGGACTTGGTGTCCATGGCAGTGGACAACCGTGACCTCAGTTGGTAGGCTGAGGGCCTCGAGGAGTTTAGCGATAAGGGGCCCGTTAACTATCGGGGTGC